>OX411309.1:48253910-48688605 GCA_948150685.1 Rhaphigaster nebulosa
ACCGTAATCGTATGATAAAATTTAATCAAATTTGTAATCTTAAATGATGCGGGTAATTTTTATGTGTTTTTTTCTAAAATAAGACTTTCTGTACATTGAAGTAAATAATCAATATTAAAAATATTCAAATTAGCTAAATAATCAATAAATTTTTTTTGAGAACTTTGTCTTAACACATGTTTAATGAAATTCAAAATGGATAAGTACCTATTTATTTTGACAGGAGTTGATAATAGGTCAAGTTAAAAAAAAAAAAAAAAATGTTAAATCAACTTCAATAACAGTTTCAAGTTTTTATGGGGAAGCAAATAGAAATTTCATATTCCACGATATTCCTTGTTTTGGATAGTGATCAATCTTTATATTTGAAGTGTTGCATATTTTAATACCCTTTTTGATTTTTTTACCATACATACAACCAGAAAATATGACTAGTATATATTATGTATATTATATATACATTATATATTATAGCATTTATTATATATTATACATTACATTATATATGTCTAGAATATATTATGCCATTTTTAGGCCATACTTCAATTAGATAATTTATAAATTTCAAATAGATAATTTATAATGAAATTTCGTTTGCCCATTCGCCGTTGTATCCTAAGAGAATCAAGTAATATATTTTCTTCAAGGAATAGCACCGGTTCTGAGCTTTGTTTATTTTACCGGCATTTAAGAAGCCATAATAGGAATGTTCTTGACCTCTCTTGATCCAGAGTGTTTTTGATAACAGATACCTTCCAACCTTTAGTGATTAAGATTTTTCTGTTCTATGGTTTTAGTTACATACACATGCTTTTTTTAAAGGATCCTAATTAAACTCAATTTAATGATTTATCATGAAAAATTAAAAATCCTGACGTTTAACTATGTATCGTTACGCAACGGAATCAAATATACATCATGGCATGTTCGTAACAAAAAAATCGTATGTAACATGTTCGCGCAACTGGTATATGCGTTATACCTTCCATTAATAATTTCTGGATTATAACATGCAAAATCAAGTATGAAATATCAACATTTCGTATCGTTTAAATTACTTAAGAGATAAAAATGATTAAATAGACCTAAATTTTTTTGTTTTTACGTAGTATTTTATGTAGTAATTTTCTTTCTCTAATTTTCTGTTTTATTTAAAAACATTTATCACATATTTTTCGACGTTTCGGTGAATTTCCCCATATTCAGAACAACACTCTTATTCATTAGTCTCTATTATTATAATTTTCATTTCTCTATTCCTTTTGTCATTTCTTAATATCCATAAAATTGATTTCGTCTTACTTATATTATTTTTTTTATTAATTAAAAAAACTAATGAAAAGAGTGTACATACAATGCCACAATTTTGACAATAATATCACAATCCGGTGAAGGTTGTGTTTTTTAGCACTAAATCCGAAAATGATCTGCATTTTCTTCCATCACAGCAAGATTTTTCACAAATCGCAAATTTCAAAATTTGTAAAAGTCCAAAAATTCCGAAAATATGAGACTTCAAAATAAACATCCAACGTTTTTCTCTTATAATTTTTTTTAGCTTATTCTATGCAATCTTATCGCTTTTTTCACAGCCTGAGCTAAACGATTTGGTTCAAGACTTACTTCTGACTAAAGAAAATTCAGAATCGCTTGGTTCGAGGCTTAAAGAGAACCTGCTAGCAACTGGCACCTCATATTCCTGCTATAGGTATTGAAAAAAGGATTTTCTTCCATATTTGCGAAAAATTCTGACATGATGGGAAAAAATGAAGGTCATTTGCGGATTAAGCGCGAAAATATACATTGTAATCAATTATCTAAAGTAAAAAAAAATGTCACAACCCAAATTTTGCAGACCTGTGTATTCAGAATATTTTTGAGAGTACATTGTTTTGTTTATGTTTATAAAAAACAATGCTGTTCACTATTCCTTTATTGATTGTTTAATATCTTTCTTACCAACGGGATATTTAGTGAATACTTTAATATATAAACAGAAACGAATAAGGAATTGATTTCCAAAAAAGCAATGTTCTTAATACCAGAACATTAAATGGTAGTGGGTAGGTATTTGATTTTTTTTTTCTTTTTTCTTTTTTGACTTCGGTTTTCCTTAACCTCGATTTGTAATATTAAAAATGAAGTCCACTTCCTCAGAAACAAAGAAGGATACATTTTTTTTTATGAAAACTTCTTGAAGATAGACAATAACCAAAAATATCTGGTGCAGTGCGCGCATCACACCACTCCCACTTTCCATCCTATTTTGAATAGAAATTGATTTCTGCACACGTAAGGGTAGTGAAATTTTAAAAGTTACCATTTAGTTTCCGTGGAAATCTCATTTAGTCTCCTTTAATTAATATAAAATTAGAAACTATTAACTACAAGAATCCCTTAAGTTTATGGATTTAAGGATCTTCATTCTCCATTGACTTTTGCAATTTGATATGTTGTACATTAATTTTTCTAGAATCTTTCTTTACGGTATATTCCACATCTATATTACTACTCATATTTCTGGAAATTGGTTTTTAATCTGGGAAAATATTTCTTCTTTAGTTAGTTATCAAATTCATTCATGGTTTATATGTAACCAATTTTATTACTCCTAATGCAATGAAATGAGAGACGGTTAATTGTTTAAAATTAAAAGTACTTACTTACAGAACATTTTGCGGGACCGTTATTTTGCCTCAAGGTATGCGCCTTAAAACATGCCATAACATATTAAATTGCCATGCCATATTAAAACATAAATTTTGCCTTAAAACATGCGTTTCCGTTGAAAAATTGGATCACAATACTTCTTATTACCACACAGCACATGGCTATTTCATATATAAGTATGTAAAAGTAAAAATGATTCCTAATACCTGTTAAATATAAAGTGTTTCATGTTAGTTCTTATAAAAACATGAGAACAATAAAACTAAATTCAATGTTAGATTGCAATATATATATATATATATATATATATATATATATATATATATATATATATATATATATATATATATATATATGTATATATAAACACCTAAAGTGATTCAGTACAAATCTGATACTTAATCTTCTCAAATTATACCTATAAATAGAGCGAATATATATATATATATATATATATATATATATATATATATATATATATATATATATATATATATATATATATATATATATATATATATATATATATATTCGCTCTATTTATAGGTATAATTTGAGAAGATTAAGTATCAGATTTGTACTGAATCACTTTAGGTGTTTTCGGAATAGAAACTAAATCCTGATTGCCAGACTGAATGTGTAAACGATGCGTTTAAATTCGTTTGAATGATACAGTCATTTCATTTGGCAACTGGCATTACAAAGCTCTAAAAGAAATACACATCAGTCAGCTTTTAAAAAACAAAGAAGCTTTGTGATCCACCGCATACAAACCTGTTTCTATTAGAACGAATATCGCTGTAAAAGAATTTTAAAAAAGAAAAATTACGTTTTATCTCGATGTTGTAAAACGTTTAATGAGTGCTTAAAAATACTGAAGTAAAACCACAATTGTTTAATCTAATTACTTTGTTAAGCAGGAATTCTCTGTGGATATTTACTGCAATAAACTACCAAGTGCTTTGAACTCGGTATGTTATTGAGATATTCCTTCATAATTGTTTTCCAAAATGAATTCAGACTCATTTCTTTATCAATTAATTCTTAGACTTCTGCAAGACAACCTTTTGGCAGTCAATCTTGCCAATTGGGAAAAAAAAGTTTGGGAAAATTTTAAAAATGTTCATCTAAAAGTAAACTCTCTCATTTAATATCTTTATTTGGTTATATAAAATCAAAACTTGGTTTTGGTTACTTAAGTTTTTTCGAAATACTTGAAAAGTATCTTTTTTATATTTCTCCTTTTAATTTATTATTATAATATAGGTTTCAATTCGATTAGTGCAGTAATATTTTTTTTACCTTTTTTTCTATTTTTGTTTTCAATACCTTTTATATTTCCTGAGTTAAAACAATTATATATATATATATATATATATATATATATATATATATATATATATATATATATATATATATATATATATATATATATAAAAGCTAAATCGGTAAATACCATTGCTCCCAACTAGGAATATATCGTAAATCCTATTAAAAAAATGTTTTTACACCAACTTCAAGAACCTCTGAGCCAGACTTTACAGTTATACTTCATGACAGCTTATATATATATATATATATATATATATATATATATATATATATATATATATATATAAAAGCTAAATCGGTAAATATCATTGCTCCCAACTGGGAATATATCGTAAATCCTATTAAAAAAATGTTTTTACACCAACTTCGAGAACCTCTGAGCCAGACTTTACAGTTATACTTCATGACAAACATTCTGATTAAGTTAATAGACCAGACATAGCTACGTTATCTAAAAGAGACAAGAAAGGTTATCTTTTGTTGTCTCTGAACTGCTTGAGATGGGCGTTCCGTAACAAACGGGAGAAATTATATTAAAGACCTTATTTCTTGTTGGTTCCTTCAAGATCCAATATACTATATTTCGAAAACTAAAATGGATTTGGCTATTAGTAAAAGTGCCACTTCGATTCCGGAATATGAAACTTAATATTTATTGCTTGGTGGGTGCATGGAATAAATCCTGACCTTCCTGCTGCTAGAATAAGCTGTAATCTGTTGATCAGGAATGGCTAACAATTTAAGTAATTGGAAATTGTTTGTTTATTCCTTTTGAAAATGTAATATGTGAACATTTCCACGAAAATTTCTAGCACATATAATTTTGGAAAAAAACGGAAGAAAAAAAATTTGAAAATTTTTATATATAAAAAGATAGATTTATTTATATGTTCGTGAGTGAAATTAGAAAAAAAATCTTGAGGTATACATTTTTTTTCTTCAAATGTTTTAGGAAATTGAATAATTCTTGAATTGGTGAGCAAAAGGGGAATTTAAATTATTCTTTATTTTCTTCTTCTACAATATCTTTTGGACTGTGCCCGCATAATCAAAACATACTCTAAAAATCAGTTAGGTTTTGATAATGGAGACACAACCCCGAAATATCAATAAAAAAAGAAATTAAAGATTAATTGGAAGACATATTTTGCTCACCTGTTCAATCTTGAGGTACAATAATGGTAATCGAGAAAGGTATCCTAAACCAGCGGATAGACTTTCTGTTTTTTTTTTAAATCTACATACTTAAGTAAAACTATTTAATGATTAAATTTCAGGAAGATTACTTATCGTCCCCCCTTCTACTTCACTTGATGATGATTCATCATCAACATCTTTGTCTCAATACATACACCATATTATGTAGGCTTGGTTGATGGAATGCTGGTACAAACTTTATGATAAGATTATAAAATAAATTGGCTGTATTTTGGACACCTTTGCTGTTTACGACTTATTATTACTTTCCAAGTAGTTGGGGTTGGAGATGAAAGGGACTATAACGCTATAAACAATTCAGACAACAGAAACCAATAAAAAGAAAATAAATGAATTCTTATGTTTTACGTATAAGTTCGCGAGTGATGATTAGAAACAAAAATAATTCTAAGATATTCGTGTCGTTTTGAATACCTCGAGCGACGCAGTTTTTGGCTTGAAAATGAGTTTTTCTAAAAATAATTTTATTTACGAGGTCTCCCGAAACCTGGTTTCGCTTCCAGAAATCTCATGTTAAATCAACTAATGCTCTTTTTTTTTTGCAATTATTTGTCTAACTTTATATATTTAATGAACTTTTTCTAAAGTTAAATACTAAATTCAATTTTATGAGAGTATTCTAAAAATAATATGGTTTAACGCAATGGATATCATTTATGTGGCTACTTTCTTTCTACCTCACAATATAGTATACCAAAAAAAAAATAAAGAAAAATCGTAATAAGCACAGTATTTTTTTAGTTTTTTTATTTTAATTTAGTATTTTAGTATCCTTTTTTTTTTTGTATATTACATTGAGAGATAGAAAGAAAGTAGTTACTCATAAAGTTTTAGTTTGAAACAATCCCTGACAAAAAAAAAACAAAAAAAAAACGCTTCAATGCTGCTCAAATGAAGAAATTAGATACATGACAATATTTCCCAATGTTTATGATAGATAGAAATATTCTTTTTATTTTTTTTATTCACTTTCATATTCACCAATTTATATTATTATTATTTGCTAATAATAAATTTTCTTTTATTCCTTTTGTATTGCACTTTTCTTTTTATCTATTTTCTAATGAACCTTCAATATTTTCATCATACTACGTATAGTAAAAACAAAACCAGAACTCGTAAACTACGTAAACTAAAGTCGTATTTTCACTAAAATAAACATACAATAAAAACGGTGGGGAGAGAAAAAAGTTGAGACCCATAAAAGACAGTTTCCTAACATACCGACATTTACACATACTTCTATTATATTGTTTTGCCTCTCCGCTGACCTTCGATACAAAACTCCTTCACACAGAATTTCAGCTCATTTTTTGACCCAACGGGGGTCACTGGAGTTGACATAGCCACATCTTTGCTAATACTGGTCCGATTTCGATGAAACCTCTTTTGTTTTTGGAGGGTTTTTAGAGGTGCGCATTTAAAAAATCGAAAAACCCGGAGGGATGTGGGAACCAAGTTGAGACCCCCAAAAGATACTTCCCTAACACCTGCTCAATCCAAATACAAATTTTCAACCCTATAAACTGATTTGGTGGAGCTGTAGAGATGCGGAAAACTTTAAAAACCCCGAAATTTCAGGTAAACATACTGAAATTTACCCATTCTTTAATGGCATCCTTCTACTTGGAAGAAAGTCATACATACCGAAATTCAACTCATTTGATCCAAAGGGGACCGCTGGAAGTGCTCAAATATAACGAGAAAAAAAAAAGAAAAAGAAAAAAAATATAAATATACATATATATCAGACATCTCCAAAACTTCCATAATTATGCTTTAGAGTTTATGAAACGGATAGAAAATGCAGTCCCGCCGCTCTCCGCCGACCTTCGACCCACTGCAACAGTCTATTTTTTTCGGGGAAAATACGACTAAAAACAAGTCAATAGTTAAAACTCCATACATGTACTCAAATACTATGTTATAAATAATTTATTACTGAACAATAAAAAAAAATATTCAAACAAAATTAACAAAACTAGTTCATACTAGATGGGTTTTTGCTGGATGTTGCATGTCAAAATTTAAAATATTTCTTATATAATTTTCAATTTCATTGTTGTATAATTGAAAAGTAAACTTAGCGAATGGGCTCTTGTGATAAAAATGACGAGGTTGGGCTAATGGTTTTTTATTTTAATTAAAAGATTTGAAGAGCTATATTAAATGACATTCGAAATCCTTATGCAGCAATTACTTCTAATTTAGTTTTGTGAATATGAATATTTTATGATTCTTTTCCATCGTAGGTTTATAAGTCAATAATGTTATAAAGGCCAAATAAATGCTTCTTGCCCGATTCGGTCATGGCTGCGGTGCCTGGCATCAATCAGAAGTGTAATCGAGCGGTTAAAACACACTTGAAAAATGTTCTGTGGTACTACTATCGTCATGTCAAAAACAAAATTATGGAACATACGAGATATAGTGTACATTTACATTCTACCTATAATCACTACCATAAATAAGATATTCCTTAAAAATAAGTTAAAAAAAAATAGTAACATATCTTTTATTGGTCCTATGCTAATTTGAAAAAGGCTAAGTATAAATATAGGTCCTATAGATGGAATGGCTGCTGTTATATCTCACAATCATTTTATGTCATTTTATTTTGAATTTATCAAAGTATATTAGCCTCTCCATTAATCCGGTTAATTATTTTTTTAATATAATAAATTCTGGTAGGGTACAAGAATATTTTGAGAACCACTGATATTTTGAACTCAAAGAACTACTGATAGTTTATTGATAAATTTTTACTTTCACTTATGAAATATATAGCAAGGAGAAGTAAAACGATCATGAAAAATTCCGATTTTTCAATGGAAATTCACGTTTTAAGGTTCCCTGAGTCCTCTGTGTATGTGTGTGAGTGTGAACAGCCTAGCTCAAAAACGAGAAGTCATAAGAAACTGAACTTACATATTTAAGGTAGGTTCATTCTTTGGATGTTACAACTACTTTTTCGTCAAAATCGACCAACTGGAAGTCTCGCTTTATATAAACGATTTTACACTTTTTTTTGAAATTTTCTCGAAAACGGATCTAACCATTTTAATCGTTATATTTAATCTTAAAACAACTACAAGATGGAAAGCACGTTGGAAAGGAGATGGATGCGAATGAACCTCCTCTCACCAAGCCCTTTATCTGTTTCAACAATTACGCTCTTTAATAATGTAATGTAATAATATAAAAGTATAAATTAACTTAATAATTTCTACTTTTAAATTGTTTAATGGAAACATAATGTTTCCGTTGAAACTAAATGGAATTTCCCCCAAAACTAAACCGAAACTTTCAAATAATATTTTCAGCTTGAGTAATCAAAAATATATAGTATTCAGAATTATCGTACTAAAATTGTTATAAACTAATTTATTGTATTTTTGTGAGATGACTTGAAGAAGTGCATTCCGCCGAGTTTATTTCAAGTAGTGTTTATTTGTGTAACCCTTTAAAAGATTATTATTATAGGGTGGTAAGGGAAAGTTATGTGATACGCGCACCGCACCAGATTTTTTTAAATCGATAGTTGTGTGTATCCATTCAATGTGTTAGTATCGTCGAGCCTTTCCTCCCTACGTTTTTGCAGTTTCTAGAGTAAAAACATATAAGTTAAATTATTTAAGCGTATCAGCGGGCGAGGATTGTCTTGTGTTTCTTAAGTATCTTTCAGCACACTTCGACGTGTGGTTACTTCGTACAATGGGAGAAGACCGACTTTCAGGTCTTTGTTTGTTAGGTCTTCACAGGAAAAGGATCAAGGCCAAGGATATTCGTTTTGTAGAGAAAGTTTTAGATACGTTTGCTCAAAAGAAAAGAAACTTGCAATTTGCATTTTCTGAGAAGTTTTAAACGTTTTCATAAGATACCGCAAAAATCTTCACTTTTTTGTAAATAGTTACAGTATAGTACAATCAGATTTTGAAAAATGTTTAGTTTAGTTATTAAAAGTTGAACTATTGCACACTATAGTTTATGTTCCAATTACACACAATCCTTTTAATTAAAGGGATATTAAAATAATTTTGTCTTTGAGGTTTTTGTCCTCCTCGTTTCTTTTATTATTCTAGGATTTGTTTTTGATTTGGATTTTTTTTGTTTACTATTATACTTCTTTTATTATACGTATCAAGGTTTTTTGAGTATGTCTAATAGCATTAAAAATCCAATTTGAGGAGATGATATTTTTTTTGGACGCCCATGGTCAGTAATATTTGTTTCTTAGCAAATCCATAGATTGCAAAATAAACTATATCGATATCACGTTTTGCTGAGATGTTACCGAAATCCGTTGTATTAAATAATCTCAATAGCGAATAGTGACTGTTGGAGGAGCTACGGCCTACGGTTTCCTCGTTTTCCTTGACCTGCAATAATTTGTCCCTGCTCTCTTAGCTCAAGATATTGCAGTGTACGACAGATATTCTTATCTTATCAAAAATATAATTCGATTTACGTGACGAATTTTCGTAAATGTTTACTTAAAACTACACTAAATGCCCACCATTTAATATTTTGCTTTAAGTGCTCACTAAAGGAGATACTTCTCTCGTCTCCATTTTCGCTTCTGAGGTGTATTTTCTGACATACGCGTTGTAGTAGCCTAAAGTAGTGTTTTATTAAGCACTGTTTAAAATTACAATCCTACAAATATTTAACAACACATTTTTTATGGCCATAAAGAGGATATTTATTTATAGCATTAAATTATGCCCAAGATTAAAAATAAAATATAGGTTTTACTAAAAGAGGATCCACTTTTGATGGTGTCTAGAGTAATGATAAATTACAATAAATTAGTGCATTAGGATGATTAAAAAATATCATGTGCTAGTGTAAAAGGAGTAATTTTATCTGTAGAATTGGTACCAGTCGCCGGCGACGCTTGAGCTGAATTGAATCAAAACCTATTATGTAGATAAGGTAACAGCGGACATTTTCATTGCCTGATTCAACCAGTTTTACGAATTTTAATTCATAGAACGAGTTTTATGGATCACTGACCTGCATTGAGCCGAATTGATAAATATGATATCAGATTGAAATGGAATCAGAAAATAATATATATGGGCTTAACAATTTTTATTATATGTGAAACACGAAATAAATAAAATTTAAATTTAAAAAAATGATTTTGTTATTATATGAAATAATTTCTAATTGCTAGGGAAGTTAATATATTATGATAAATTAATTTGTGAAGGACAACTTCCCATTGATCTTAAACTTTATATTTAAATTTTTTTTTTTTTATAATATTGTTTTCAACGTTTCGAAGTACTTCTTCATCATCAGGATCTTTGTTTTCTTTAAATTACATAATTCCCTTCCCATGTCCCGACATGTGTACAATTTTACTTTGTCAATCATTGATCGTTTTATAAAAATATTATCTGGGGAGTGACTTTTCTTTTACATCCTTGTCACACACACTGTACTATCCTAAGTTGTTCTTCACAAATTAATTTATCACAATTATTATATTAAAAATCTGTCTCGTAATAAGCAATCAAGAATCTGAGCCTACAAGCAATTCACTACCTTTCGGTACTCTAGAAAGACATTGTGGACTTGAAATCGGAATAGAAAATCTGAGACAGATGAAGGGAGAGAAACAGTTCTAACAACACATATATCCGATAAAAAAAAATTAATCAAAATCGAAAAATATTGTATAACATATTTATTATTTATATCACATATACAACTTTGTTGCTTTACTAAGCTTTTACTTTGAGGACCAATCTATCTTGGTTATAGCTTGCTGAAGAATGATCCTGTTTTGCGATACCACCGAATATCCTTTTTAGCTTACGTTCTAGCTCACCGACAATCAAGGAGGATCATTTGAAAATTATAGGCGGTTGAAAATTATTTGAGTGAAAGCAAAATTTTTTAAAAAAAATAAGTTTTCCTATTGTAGTGTAGTTACGTTTAAAATACATTTTTAATATAATTGTTACTTCATCTAAACTCGGTGCACTGTAAGAAAAAATAACGTCACTGTTGAGGTAAGACTATTCATTAGCCGGCGTTTTAACAACAGCTTAAAATTGATTATAAACACTTAAGCTTCCTGGTAAAAAATAAAATGACTCTAGTGCAACTAATTATAAAGTAGTTTTAGTTAAAAATAATTGAGTAATAAAAATATAAGCCATTTTTTTGGAACCCATCAGTCTTAATTTATTGAGCAACATTCAATAGTTGGTAGGTCCTTATGGTTATGTGCATGGTCTAATTTGAAATAGAGCAAGATACGTCATTTTTAGAATAGTTTTAGATTGAAATGTTTGAATTTTGTTAACGTGGAAGTGTTCTTTTTCGAGGCACCAGACAGCTAGTGTTCTAGATAAGTCGCTTGTTTCGGAAGCTAAGAGAAGATCTGTGGCCCAAAAGATGAGAAAATTGATGTTATATTCATGTATTTTTAAGTTTCTATGCATATTCCAGGAGAGTCTTTATCCAGGATTTGTCGGAGATACTATGTCTAGGTTTTTGAAGGTATTCCGTTATTATTATACCTGGTATTCTCTGAGGTATCTCTGGAAAAAAAATTATTTTGCACGTTGTGATTATTGAACGACTTAATGCATTCGCATTTCAAGAATTATCATATTTATTTAGAGCGACTTAATATAGTTATTAATTTCAACGAAGTAATTTTAAACTATTTTTACAGTATAAGCAGTGTGCCCCGCCACTTTTTTAAAAGAATGATTGCTTATATTTTTCAAAATAATATAATGAAACATTCATGACAATAAACGGTAATTGACCCCGCTCGAACGAGATGATGATGATTGCCCGTTCTATTGATGTTATTTATCATTCTGCTTCAGCCATAAGAGGAATGTTGGGAAATGAGATGTTCATGTTATTAGAGATTTTTTCAACTGTACCGTTAGATCTTCAGATATCTAATCAGTTAATTCCAGTGCCTCAAAGTATATTTAGCTCACGGCTGAAGAGGCCGCATGTCAAAAGGGTTCTGCCTTAGCCAGGATAAGATTAAAATAGAACCTCTAGAATAGATCCATTAGAGTTTTTATACAATATTCCATATATATTTTATATTATATATTATATAATATATACTACAATATATATAATACAATATATTTTATACAATTATACAATATTCCATAATATAGCGGGGAAAATTGAAATAATTACTATAGTCGGAAAATTCAGTCAGAATTGTTGGGAAATTATCGATTTTCCACTTCCAATAAATCGTTTTAATAACGTCCCTGCTGAAATCTCAAGTTTTCAAAATCTCTCTATTTTCAATAACCATCTGCTTTTATTTCATAGAATGTTTCTACTTCTCACACGTTATGGATTTATATTTTAGGATATTATTGAAAGTTCCCCTTAACCCTCTCAAATACTAGTAAATAATTATCCAGTCGACGTTTTGTCATTTCAGGCATCGTCAGTACAGAAAAAGATAAGATCACGTCTTGGTGCGGTGTATTATTTCTATTTGGTTAGTATTTTTATTGTCTGTTGATATGAGATCTGCATTTGTCCTGATGATGCTTGGAAAGGTGAAATGTTGACTGGTTGTATAGTGCTTATTTAAAAGTCTCAAGGTTTTGCTTGGAACCTTTTAGGAACAATTGATTCTATTACTATCCTGATAACACCTACAAAATTGTTTTACCTTATCTTTTATAGCTTTTGTTAAACTTATTTTTTTAGTTTTTTAATTTGGCGCTATCCAATGCATCAGAAATCGCATCCTTAATCTGCACTTAAACAAACAAATCAAAGAACCGCGAATTATTTATAGAAAAATATAATTAATATATTTTCATATTCTAAAGTAAATGGATGTCTATGAAAGAATAAATAAAAAGAAATGGAATTGAATCTTACGCATGTTTAACATAAAATCGAAAGTTCTCTTGTTTTAATTAATTCTCCAAATTCAGTCTCTTAAACTTTTTTATTGAAGTTTCTAATTTATAACTTTTTTGCAACGGGGTGCAAATGTGTTTGTAATAATTGGAAAGTTAACCTAATAGTAAAGAAAACATAATAACCCTTCATTTTGACATTGACTACTGAATAGAAATACCAAGCTGACCTCCGTCAGCGTTAATGGGGTTGCTTTATCTTATCACTTCTTCGTTTTTAAGATGATTTTGTCTCGTAATTAGTGTCATTGCTCTCTTAATATGATGTAGAATCTGGGCAGGAGGTTAAGGCTAGTATAAAATAGTCTCCATTGCTTAATAGTTACAAAACATTACGTGGATTCACAAAATCTTTAACTCACGATGAAACGTATGATAGATAAGACATGATCTTGTCTGAATAATTTTCTATCAGATTATATCAGCGCTCTAAAACATGAGCTATCTGGTTAATAATCTATACATATAGGTTATTGTTTATATTGGTTTTAATCATTATTAAATGCTATTATTCCATCCTTATTGTCGTTTCAACGATAAAAAGCTCATTACATTGGAAGGGAAATTATAGGGAAATTGGAAGATTTTTTTTTTTTACTTCACAGCACACTTATTCTTCTATATCATTAGAAAAGTCAAGGTCTACGCTGATTCGACCGCTATTTATAACCAGTTTGAGACGTTGCTCGAAAATATGAGATCAACAGCCCTCGTCTATCAGAGCATCTTGGTATGCAGTGGACTTGGTATGAAGCAGGCTTGATCATCTGTAACTTGTCCAGAAATATGATCTATAATGTGACCGGGATGGTCCGAGTTGGGATAACTCGGTCGACTATGTTGTTCTGTGTAGGTATGATTTGTTTACCTCTTCAGAAATATTTCATGCAAATGTTTGGAGTATGCTCATGGTATCTGAATGTACCATCTGTTGTTGAATCTATTTATGATATAGCTTGTTCTGAAGTTTCGAAGACCTCTTTTTTTTTTTTTTTTCACACAGTGAATTAATTATCTTTAGTCTTTCATCCACCGACATTGGCAACATCCAATTAAGAATTCAAGCACAAACGCTACTTTGAGTAGGTTAAGGAAGAAGTAATGGCAAACCTTTGTTTGTTTATGAACGCCAAGGTTAAAAAGAATCGATGGTTCGTTAGTGATTCATTATGGGTTTCATTCATGTTCTATTAGCGGCTTTTTCTTAATGCGAAAAATTCACATTATGTTAATATTGCGTATTTTTATCTTTACGATGGAAGCTTTTATTTGTGAAAGCTGGTTTAAGAATAACATAGATGTTAAACAAGATTACTTTAGAATTAGAACTTTAAGGACCATCGGAAATAAAAAATTAAAAAGTGGGCATAGCTTATATAGGTAATGGAAACACTTAAATGGACGTTTTGTCTCACGAGTTCACTATTTAAATAAATTAAAATGTTCGATAAACTGCCAGATGTTCTTTTTTGACTCTTCGTTGTTCACTGAAAAGTAAAATCTGTATGACAGCGGGCGCTACCATTTGATTATACTAACTCATCAGCTTTGGCCAGTCTAAATAAGCATTGATTTTCTTTTAATAGATCTTGCTCTGCAAAAGGATGTTCGCCTGATACAATACGAAAACCTAAAATGCACACTATTTCTGTATGTAAGCTATCTTAGAGTATTTTGATTAAATTTATCTTGTTATCTTGTTAGACTCTTGACGACTGCTACTAAGCTTTTCCAATTATTAAATACATATTGGTCTCCTGTTCATCATTATATATAATAAAAAAATATATATATTCTGGGGCACAAGTCCCTTTGAATAATGACAATGTACAGAATAATCTTTTTTTTGTTTGTTTTTTTAACAAAATAAATTAAAAATAATTATAAACTACAATTCTTTTCCTTTAAAGGAGTGGTGGTGGAAAAGAATGGATTCATATGTCTTTAAAGAGGAAGCATGATAAATGTTAAAAGGAAGAGAATTGCAAAATATTGAATAGAGTATCAGGAAGAACTAAATGTAGGCCCGCCGCCATTAGGGAACAGTGGCCAAATTTCCCGCTGCTTGGGCCTCCGGAGGAACCGGTTTAAATAGAGTTGTATATAATCAAAAAGTTTGTTGAACAAATATATGAATAATTTTATTTTTGACTTAGTAAAAAGTATTGAGGATTTTACGAAGGATATTTTATTCTGAGGATTGAATACGAAAGGATTTGAACGTTTTTACAGCAACTTCTTATTTAAAGTGTAAAGCATAGTAGTTTAAAGTGGTTACTTATACAAGTTTTTTTGTGTGGTATTGATTTTTTTTTATTCGATTTAAAAACAATTTTCTTGGTCGATTACAAAGGTTCATTATTGAAAATAATAAACAAACAGCTTTTATCGAGTTTTTTTTTTTTAAATCTTGGTGTATTGATTCTATAGCACTTTACATTTTTGCTCCATTTTTATAAATAACCGCCTTATAAGCGTATTAAATTTCTAATCGACCGCCATATTAAAACGAAAGGGTGATGTCGAGTCCCGAGGATCATCATAGGGTGACCTGTGACTTGGGTGCCAAATCTCAAGAAAATCGGTTCAGTAGACTTGAAGAAAAGCTGCGGACGGCGGACGGACGGATTATTTTTTTATTCGATATTTGGATTCTACGTGCCTTGAAACGTAAAACCTCAAATTTTGAGAGAGGGTTAATTTTTTTTTTTCTTGGTAGATTAAAAAGGTTCCTTATTGAAAATAATTAGCCAAAATTAAGGTAAAGAAATATAAGCCTCCACAAATAAAGTACAATGGGAGTCAAAGTTTGACAGTTGAGCGTTCTTCATTGTTCGTTATTCGTTATTTTCTTTAGATTTTTTTATTTTTTAGATGTGATTACATAACAGTTACCATTCATAATTATTAATAACACGTCACTGTTATATTTATTATCAATCAGGTTACTTATTTCCAACGAGCTGAAACTCGTCAGTTCGCACTGAACTGGCCTTGAATTTGTTTACAATGTATTAGCAATTCCCGGTGTACAATTCAAGATTTCGTCATCACAATTAAACCATCTGTCTTGAATGAATTAACAGGATCTTTCTATTTCCGTGAATTAATGTTAATCCTTGTTAATAAAATATGTTTAAAAAACTATTTGTAATTGGGAAGTTTAGCTGAATCACATTCAAAGCTCAGATTTTCCCATATTTTAAAAAATTAACGTCAATCGTCGATATTTTTGGTGAAAAGAATAAAAATTCTGCTAGGAAAAACAAAACGCTATTGGATTTTAAACATTAAAGGAGATTTAAATATAAAACCAAAGAAATAGACGAAACTGATGTAGCAAGATCACTTTTTCTGTTTCCAAACTCCGATCATTGCATGAGATGAATGTTTAGAGCAGATAAATATGTATAAATATGTATGAATGCATAATATTTACAAATATATGAATAAGTGCATGTATGTACAATACTTATAAATAGGTAAAGGCTTAGCGAACACCCTTCGGGTCGCTACCACTTAGGCTTAGTACACACAAGATGTTGAATCGCGCGATCGGGCCAACGCGCTTTAGCGAAATACCAAGGAGGTAGTAGAAGCGGACACATACTAACGCGTCCTTTGCTCAACAGGCGCTTCGAACTTTCCTCCACCAACACGCGATTCGAAGTTTCCTCCACCCACGCGCGATTGACCAACGCCCCGACATTCTAGTAAAAGTGTTCAGTTGAATGCGTGCTTTCCAAACGATTCATTGCAAAATATCGGAAAAGACGGATATTTTTGATCTTTCTTGATGTTAATCTTTTATATATATATATATATATATATATATATATATATATATATATATATATATATATATATATATATATATATATAATGTCTTAAATGCGTTTTGGATATTTCCTAATCTTGTTCTGCGTCGTCAACCTTTTCGATTTTATACCATTATTTAAAAAGAAAAAAAAAATTAAATAAATGCACTTACCTCAATGTTACGACGAGTTTTTCTTCTGCCGAGATGGATTCCTTCAAACATTGAGATGATGATAAAATATCGCATTTTATCAAGTCCAAAAAATTGTGAAAAGAGTTAAATGACATTCTAAGGTAATTGAAAAAATTTGGATAGAGGGTTACGAGCATACTATGTGCCAATTTATCTCTTAAAATAGGATGAATCCGATACTGCCTTTGGGTTTGTTTTCTTTTTATTTTATATGTATTTTTTTTATGTATTATTTTATACGTAGTTTATAACGACGGTAGAGATATCACAAGCAAACTACTTCTTCGACTTCAATGACATGAGACTAAACCAAAAACGTGAGTTCAAGCGCCACAATGTGTTCGCTGCAAGTGCCCATTAATGCACGAACGTCGCGCGATTCAATGCCTTGTGTGTACTAGGCCTAATTATCTCCCCATGTAAACACAGTTCCGCAAGGTCAGACTTAACACAATCATCCCATCTACGCCTCGTCGTTTTACTTCACGTTTGTTTACTCATCTCTTCAGCGCTTATAAATTATTATAATTATCTTGAAATACTACGCCTCATTCGTTCTGACCGACTTACTTTTCCTCTGATGATGTTGAGGTTGTTGATCAGATTCCGAGACTACTAGCCACTTATACATCGACGTCGTTTTTTGAAAAGGGCTTAAGCGCCAAAAATTCGATATTTAGGTTTCAATTTATCATGGGACGTAATTACCATCTCTATAGATTCCCGCTCACGATATGTGTAGAAAAAAAATCGGAAGTGGTATCAAAATTCACTAGTGATGACATTACTACCAAATATTGACGAATTTCAGTCGTGACTCTGGACTTGACCAGTGCTAAGAGCCTTAAAAATATATTCTAATTATAAAAGTTTTGCCACCTTAATAAGCTCCTACTGTACAAAATAAAGAATACAATTTTTTTTAAATGTATTGTTATTAAGGAAAAACGTGTCATTTGTTTCCTGTAAAGTTTGCAAAATGGTGCTTACGCATTTTCAAAAAAACGACCTCGATATGTTGAAGTAACCGAAACTCATTCTGATATATTTATTTTCTCTCAGAGTTTAAATGAATTACGTATAAATTAGTACTAATATCTAGCTCGTATTTACTCCAGCTTTGGTGTCCTTCATAGATTATTTTCTGCTGTTAGAAAATCAGGATCTTCTTGTTCATCTGTAGGATGTTATGTAACCGATTATATAATAATCACGATTTCGTCCTAAATCATTTCGACAATCTGATTAATTTCACTAAATTTACTAAAATATGCTGCGCCTATATCTTGTGTTTTATATACATGTATTTTGGTCAAATAAAAACATTTTCTATTGCATGTATAAATCAGCACTTGATCCCTCGATTTTGACTGAATCTTCACTATAAAGATCTTACAATTGCTAAAGGATTGCATTAATTTTATTTTATTTACTTGACTGAACCACAGTAGAGTTCAATTTAAAATGTAAAAAAAAAATAATAATGTATTAATACTCCTGATGAGGTCAACTGATTACCTGGAATACAGAAATTTACTAGAAGCAGTTTCGACTGACAATACTATCATGGCGTCACTGATTTCAACCAATTTTTTTATTCTACATCCATAAATATTGTACACGTGTCCTGGCGTTCGTTCCTAGAAAAGTAATTAAACACGCAAAAACTGCTTTATTTTATATCTAGAGTTTGAAATATTATATCGACATGGATTTCCCACTAAAATATTTGTTTTTTTAGATTATATCAAAGGAAAAATACAAACTTTAAAAAATAATTGCTTTTTCGTCAAATGAATTGAAAAAAGTTTTGGGTAAACTAGCCTCATGGATTTTTGTATACTAAAAATTATGTCAAATTTTGATTTAGCGGACCAAAAAACCTTTATGTTGAAAATATTGAAAATAAAAAATAATATCTTTTTCACTTCCATGGGGATTCAAAATTTTTAAAGCCACGAAATTACGTTTCGATTTAATGCTCTGGATAGCTTCTCCAGTTTATCCGATTTAGATATTCTTGTCTCGATGGAAAGAGGGAAGCTTCATCTTTCCATACTCAATGTTCTGAAGGTCTGCATAAAAAATGTAATTACAAAATAAAAACAAAATTGAGATTTTTCCAGCTCCTAGAGCCCATTGGAATGAACGCGTGTCCAATATTTTTGGATGTAGAATCACAAGAAAAAATAAAAATGGTTGAAATTGGTGACCCATTGTCTGTGCCTTCTCCTTGTGAAGAGAGATAATGCACAAAACATCTTTAGACTTCGCCTAACACCACTACTATAAGTGAGTAAGATTAATGCCCAACTATACATTTCACCTTTGAAGGAGATAAATTGGGTTCTACAGATTTTTGGCATCGGTTGTTATGTCGTTGACAACATACCGTTTAAGAGCCGAAGCCAAACACCGTCTGCTATGTAACTGTGCCCATTCATGGATGTCAATCAACGTTTAGTTTGGTCTAGTGGCTCTGGCTCAGGAAAATTATCACCTTTTGAACTTATTGTCAAAAGTAGAGAAGGTATAGTATAGCCATTACTAAATTCCATCTTTTCTTTTTTTAATTACAAATCCAATGGAGCTTTAAAAAATTTCGAATCAAGTAATGTACTAGTTTCAATAATATCAAAATAACTTTTTTGAATTTAAATAACATGATAAAAACGCTGAAAATTATTGCACTATTGTTTATTATTTTCAAATAGTTAATTCCATGTGTTACCTGCACGACAGTTGACACAAAATTAAAACTTTTATAAGCAAGAGTTTGTATTGTAAATAAACTATAAGCTACTGTATCAGTGTCTACACACAGAAAACTTCTGCCTATTCACTGCGTTATTAACAGGAATAAATGCAACTCAAATTGTGAGCTAAGTACACGACATTGAAATTCCACTCGTACCGAAAATACTTTTTTAGTATACAATATCTGCTCATTTGTTATGTACAAAAATATATGAAACACACTGAAGCATTCACAAATAATGTAATTGACTAAAATCCATACAATATTTTGAATGTCGACTGAATAATTGAGTATGATAACAAAAACAATTATGACCTACCCATCAAGCACATGAAATACTGTTTCTTCCTCAGTATGTCTACCCCATGTTTCAAACACCACTTCTTTCTCTGAGTTTCTCTTTGATCTTTGTTCCATGTTTTCTTTGTTTAATCTTTGTTAATTTTCTTTTACGTCTCCAATTCTTTTGTCTCTCCAATTTACTTTCTTCCTAAATTCAGAGATTTTTTTTTTCTTCTGTCTTTCCCGCCGTTTACGCTTTCTTTTAGCTGCCTTTTTACCAATTGTTAATAATGCACTGCAAGAAATTATATTGTGTTGACGCAAAATAATACTTTAACTATATGTATTTTGTGAAATGATTTCCATCAGAATCTGTATACTTTTGCCAACGCCCAACAAGCTTATTTATCCCAGTAGGAAAGCAATTTGGATCCCTGAAAACAGGGTTGAGCGACAAGGGCGGACTGGGCAAAGACGTTGCACCTTCCGATGCTACATCAATTTCTTAACGGTACTTATCTGCAGTGATAGTCTCGCCACGATTGTGAAAGTTGTAGTTTATATCCGCCTTAATGTTTTTGATAATATTAACTGACCAAGGCAGATAAAATGCCTCAAGTTCGAAGTAGTTTTAAAAGGATGGATAACCATTCTGGGATTCAAAAGCAAAGAAATTACGTTTAGCAGCTCCCTGTGTATTTTTATCTTTGTATTTATAAGCAAGCCTTCTCGGAACAGCGTAATTTGTGACTATGCAGTAATAAACATAAGGTTACACAGTCATGGGGGAGATAACACCCAGTATTACCTGTCCTGACTTAACACTAAAAAAGCCCAAGACATATTAGCCTTCGTCCAATGCCTTATCAGCCCTCACTAATTGTTGCCCAGCATGCCATTTTCAACGATTTTAATTAAATATTCATGTAGTTCATGTAGTCGCAAAAACGTTGTAAATATTGTTATTTTTGGATGGAAATATAAATAGCCTCAGTTCAAAGTTAATCACCAATCTGTTGACATTTTGCCAGATTCAAGCATAAAGCATTACTACAAAATTACTGTTGAACCATTATTGAATACAGGATAAATGTAATAAATTAGCTACAGCTATAGCTAATATAGGGAGTGGGGTAGCTCAGTGGGTAAGGTACTGCGCTACTAATCTCAAGGTCCCGGGTTCGAGACCGGCTGAGGCAGATAATTATTTATTCTGTATTCAGCCGTGGATCAACCCTGTGGGATCGGGAGACACTCCTGGGGCTCACCCAGCCTCTATAAAGTGGGTACCCTTAATTTGGGGAAAAACCTGGCGGTTGAGCGTGATCTTGGCCGAATCACCTCCTTGCACAACCGTTGGCCTAGAAACAGTATAGTCCTTACCAAGTACTGAACCCAAGACCCTTATCGGGTTGTAGTGGTACAGGTTTATAGCTAATATAGCTACAGTGGTCAGAATTAATATTCGAACACTTTTTACTTCCTTGTACGAAGTTAAAGGAAGTATTGTAATCGCGAAAATTTTCGGTTTTCAGATTTCGACGGAAATATCTATTTTGACCATCTCTGGATCCATTTTGACTAGTTTCGTCGTGGCGTCTGTACGTACTTACGTAAGTTCGTACCTCGCATAACTCAAAAACAGTTTGCCGTAGAAAGTTGAAATTTTGTATTTAGGATTGCTGTAAAATCTACGTGAACCTCCCTTTTTGGTCACTACTTGATCACCGGAAGTGGTACTTTACTTGAAGGTCATAATTGATTTCCATTAAAAATTGTATTAAAATAATATGCAAGACTTCTCAAATTTAGTATTCAGAACTTGTATATTGATTTAAATAACATACTAGATTTTGGTCTAAATTGGAAAACCGGAAGCGGTATTTTACTTGAAGGTCATAATAAGCTTACATCAAAAATTATATTTGAATTAAATACATATATCATATGTTTCGGTAATAAAGGTTTCAAACGCGATTTGGTTTCCAGTGCAATTAAACATTTTTATTACTTGTTTTAAGTGTTAAAATTGAATGTAAAATACTGGTTTTCCTCCCCATTTGTGAGATCAACAAGTCTGCAGCAGGAGAATAAGTATTAGTTAAGGGGGTTTTTCCGCTTAAAATGTCGAAACTGTCGATTTCCAATGCTTTATCTCGTGATATAGATAATTTTAATGTTGTCACGGAACACGAAGAAATCTTTTGGAAACTAGTTACCAACTGAAGGAAAACGACACATAATAACGGAATGAGACCTCCAGAAACAAGAATGTGTGTGTGTGTTAATAGATGGATGTCACGACGTCGAGTGTCGTTTTTAATGCAATCTTTGGAAACTAGTAACCAAATTGAGGATCACTTTTTGAGCCACTGATTTATAGTTTAATAGGCGTGCAAGGAAGTAATGTGTTGTCCATATCAGATATTTTTTTTTTGTTTTCCGAGTAAAAATAAGTTTAATAATTTATTAAGCATAAATCAACTGATGGATATGATAACAAACAGCATTCTGCATTAATTTTTACAGGTGAAGGAAATTATAAACCCATACAAGCTAATTAACAACAAAAATTGAAAATTTATCGTACAAAAAATATCGTACAGTAACAGTTGTGATAATAATTTGTCAGATTGTTCTCAGCTCATGATTTTCACTTAATGTGTAATCCCTTATTCTTTTACAAATCCGAATGGGCCAGATTATCAGAATTGAAATATAATTCCACCTAACTAGGTCGTAAATCTTAATGATTAAGTTCTACCTGCAAAGATGAATTGCTCGATTTTTTCCAGCAAGGATTGTGTTATCGATATATCGGACGAACGCTGGGATTGTAGTATATAATTAAAAACTTTAAAACCAGATCAGTGGACAGTAACAAATGCACAATCAGAAAACATTTTGTCGCAGTCCTTGAATCACGCGAAAATCAGCCGAAAATTCCAAAACGTTTTATCGTGAACTTGCAGAACACATCGCATCATAATGTGGCAAAAATATTACTCTCCAAACTGTGAGGAATCGGCTCCATAAAATTGGCTACACAGAAGAAATATTTAGTAAATCACTTTCATTCTGGTAAAATTTATTGTTTTTTAATGAAAGCAAATTCAAGAGTTAAGTTGGAGGATAGGACGTTGGATGGATGTTTGAAGGCAGACCAGTAAAGCCATACAACCCAAAAATTTAAAAGCGTCCAGTGAGCTAAGTGATCGTAATGCCCTGGTTTGGGGTTCCAGTGGGATAGAAGAACTACAATATTCTTTTCTGTATAACAAATTTTATGGAGCAAATTTCTCAAAGTTTTTGGAGTAATATTTTTACCACATTGTGATGCGATGTGTTCTCCATCGGAATCTTCTAGAAATAACTCAATTATAATGCTTGTATTTAATTTGTTTTACTCTTATTCTTTATAATGTCAATTTGGGTTGAAACGGTTGATACCTGTAAAATTCCGGTAGATACTTAGGAAGATGCATCAATAAATAATCATTCTACTTATTAAGCCAATTATAGTAAAAACATATTAATATATTGATACTAGTATCGATCATCGATTCTTCCTTCTTTTAATTCATGGAGTTAAACGTGATAGTAATATAATTTAAAATTAATTTGCTCTATTAATTAGTGATAATTAAATATAATTAAAAGATAATAATTATTACGGGTCGCAATTAAAGATTAACCGATCGACGTCTCGCCAATCCAGGCATCAGAAATAATATTACAGTTAAATCATTTTATTGGATGATCATTTGTCATTTGTATTGGGATTTATTTGTCAGTACTGCATGCCATATGATCCGTAATATGAATATCTAATGCAGATGACGTACTAGAGATTGCACATCTCAGTAAGACATACTTGACCAGTGGCGTACGCAGAATCGGAGAATGGAGGATATTTTCCCCTCGAAATGTTCGAGAAAAAATTGAATATTAAGTAATATTTTTGGTAATTTTTAACAATAATTTTTTATTCAATTTTCAAAACTTACTCTCAATTTGGCGTTTATAGGCATTTGACATTACTTTCCTTCTTATTGATCTTATAATAAAACGCTAAATTCCAGTTAATTAGTACGCGAATTCACGGATAATACAGAGGAGCACATCCTGCTGGACTGCAAGGCCCTTGAGAATGCAAGGCCACATTGCAACATCAACAACAGACTAGACCCTGCTCTTGGTGTCTAAAACGTTTGTTCAAAGTTCATTAAAGTCCTTAAAAAAGTGTCAATTCTATAACCTTACATAGGTCATTAAAACTATGGTATGTAAAAAAGTGATTCCAAAAGAAATCATTCCATCATTATGTGAAAATTAATTTATTAAAAATATCCATGTAGTATGCTAATGACTATTCAAGGGTAGCTGCATGTATAAAATAAATAAATAAAACGCTAAGGTGGGTCCGACCGTGTTCGACCTTTAGTCCCTCTAAACCCACACAACGTTTCAGTATTGCGGGTACTTATAGCCTGCCCCGTGTCTATTTCTATCAATAGAAAATTTATGAGCATCTATATAGTAAATGTATAGAATATCTGTAAACAACTGTATGTAGCCATTAATAAATTAAGGCTAAATAGATAAATATTATGATTTGTATTTTTTTCCCGTGGATTACAATCATACTTGGGACGGGAACTCCCCTAGTATTTCATAAAAGTCTGTGGAATAATCACTTATTAATGTAATAAAAGAAATTTATGAAGAATGCTGTGCACTGACTGTAAGTAATATTAGTAAGTATAATAATAGTAAGCTCACTGTAATAATAACAATTAAGGAAAAGAAATGTATAAATTGACAAATAAAATTAATACATGATACTAATTTTACGTAAATGTTTAAAGCCACGAGCTGTGCAAATGACGCATACAGCTGCTGATAAATAATTGACTCATTATCTTGTTATGCGTCATTTTGGCTTATAAATTGTTATCACTGATTGATTTTTATCGCATGATAATTATTGTTCTGATCATCTTATTTTCTCAACTTCAGAATCGAGGAATAAAATAAAGAAATGCTCTAAAATATAATGTTATATTTACTCTTGCTGAATAAAGTGTATCTGTGTAACAGGTATTCGAATTGCCAAATGATGGTTTCAGTTTTTTTTTGTTTTTTTTTTAATGCATTTCTTAGCAGATACCCGCTATACTCATGATCGTATTAAAAATCTTTTTAGAAAAAGATATATATATTTTTTCAAATTATTCTCGTCATACATTTATCCTGAACGTCACTGTAAAGCTAACAGCGATGAATCTAAAGTGGGGAGGACCAATATTGCTATCAATATACAGAGGAAAAACAGTACAACACCATTCTTAAAAATTTTCAGGAGAACGAAATTATATTATTAAATTATATTGTTTTCACTTGACCAGCTTCTCTTTACTGTAGATAGGCATCATTATTATAAGCATTTGGACTGTTTTCTTGACCAAAACCACAAAATTGAAGAAATGAAGTTATACTGTTTTTCCACTGTACCCATAAAATGCTCATATTTTTGGCAATGATTAATTTAATTATGACTTGTGATGAATGCGCCATCCATCGATACTTTAACTATTTTTGGATGCCAATCATTTTAACTCAAACTAACAACTATAAAGAATGAGAATATACTCCCAAATTATAAATGACGATCTCTTCATAATGTTTGAAATTTTAATCAAAGTAATATCGGAGTAGTAGTCTGTAGCATTCGATAACCGTAGAAAGAATTTACGTGAAATTATGAAATAACATATTACTTATTATTGTATAAAATGCAAGGCCTACATTATGTTTAAATAATCACGAGCCAATTGATTTATTCCTTCGTAATACATTAAATTGTATGGTTTTACAAGAAGAATTTCTTGTTTTGTTTTTAAATGATGATCTTTTATTTTTTTATTCTTATAGAACTTTTGGCCAGATAAGTTTTTTGTTTGTATGAATGTCTCTGTTATTCTTAAGAGACTTCGTCCCAGAATAATTTGTTTTTCTATTCTAATCTACATTTGCAACTCGCTTTACATCGAAGCAAATTTGATTTTCTGTTTTTTTTCTGGGGATTCGTGGGGATCTTGATTTAACTGTATTGTAATATTAACTCGAAACTCAAACTCAAAAGTAAACTTAAATGTTTCATGAATTGCTCATTACGATTTGTTTTCGTGATCACTAGAAATACGCATATAACCCAGTATTACATCGAATTAATGTGGCTCTACCTTTCCTACCGTTGTCGGTATTTCATTGCATCCTTCCTGTACCAGGTGATGAGAACTCAGCGTCCCACTTATATCCTACAGTGCCTTCAGTTTAAATCCTCCATTCATTCCCATCCTACCAGGTCATGCCCATCTGACCTACCCTCCTCCCCGCTGAACTGCCGCGTTTGACAAGTCCTTTCTAATCAGAGCTGCAATCCTTTGGAACTCTATCCTTCCTGCCATTCGCAATGCACCAACAGCCTCCTCGTTCAAATATCTCCACTTGTATAACCTTCTCCTCGCCCAATCAGAATGATTATTGCACTGTACATAAGATATAAACTTTAAACTTCAATATTTTTCTTTAGTAGTTAGTAGTTGCTCTTTTCTTTGTTTCGGTTTTTTATATATATTTTTTTATTCCATTTTCTGTTTTGGTTTTCCGCAATCACTACTTATAAAACTTGTAAATATGTATATAAATCATATTCTGTAGGGTCATACTGTCCTGACCATTACATATGCACCTGTAATTTATTCAGTTCCATTTATTCAGAAAATTTTCATTTTATTATTAACGAATCTGGAGATCCCTAGGCTATTGCACTAGAGGTCTGGGGTGATATCGGGTAAAATAGTGAAACGTACTTAATATATAGTTGTCATTGAAGTAATATTTAATAGTTGATGTGAATGTTAATTTCGTTGAGTATTGTGTAATTTACAATAAACCATGGTCAGTTAATAATATTTCGAAGGATTTTAGTTATCATTATTGTTGCATTTATCATAGCTGTTTAAAAATGAAATAATAGCTAACTAATAAAAATCAGTATTTTTGATGTATGTTGAAAAAACTTTAATATTTACTTAAAATGATGGCCAAATATTATAGATTGACGGCAATTATTTTCTAATTACCTGGATCCTATTTCATAATGATGTGCAAAAGTAAAAGTGCAAGTGAAAAGATTCGTGTTTAGAGATTACAAGTTACTTATCATTATTAGATAACAACAATTTCATTCATTTTTTTTTAACTTCCTGTTTTTTAATATAACTATTTTAAATGTTATCGTGTTCCAACATTATAACAATGCTTTAACAATATATATCAGCTATGTAGCATCTTGTACTTTACTTTAGGCACACCCTCATTCATGACTTACTACACCCATGACTTACTGTGAAATGTTGAAATAAGATAACATTTAAAATTAATTATTAAAAAAAAATTAAATAAAATAATAATTCAATTAATTAAACAATTATTATCTAATGACGATAAGTAGCCTGTAACCTCTAAAAAATTTCTTTTCTACTTGTACAGTTGTACTTCATTATAAAATAAGGCCCAGATGTCTTACAAAAGGGAAGTTTTGTAAATTTCTTCCTACATAAAAACATATTTTATTGAATAGTGTTTACTTGGTCAGATGAAAAAAATGCCAAAAGTTATTATTAGTTGAGAAGTGGGTGGTGGACAAGAGATTAATGTGGTTGACGCCCGCTCTATGCCAACTCACTACGCAGATTATCTTGGGCCAACGAAATCTTTCATCACGCCGTTTCATCACTGATGATTATTTACTTTTGAAATGGACTATATGTTCCAAAATAGGACGAGGAACAAAATCTGTGATACTAATGTGATAAATGAAAGATTCCAAGAAGTAGGAACCTTGTTTTTACAGGACTCTATCCAATTAGTAATTACTCAAGTACATCGTAATTTATGCGTCCTGACGTATTTGTTTTCTTCCCAATGTCCATAAACCCTATCCTTTTCGTTGATTTTTATCAGCAGGTAAAAAAAAAAAATATCTGATGTGGCCAACACACGACTTCCTTGTACGCCTATTAAACTATAAATCGCTGGCTCAAAAAGTGGTCCTGAATTTGGTTTCTAGTTTCTGAAGATTGCAGTATCTCAAAAACGACACTCGGCCTCGCGACATCCATCTATTGTCACGCACTCACAAATGGGGAGGAAAACCAGTATTTTACACTCAATTTTAACACTTTAAAGAAGTAATACAAATGTTTAATTGGATTGGAAACCAAATTGCGTTTGTAACCTTTATTAACGAAACATATGATTTATGTATTTAATTTAAATATAATTTTTGATGTAAGCTTATTATGACCTTCAAGTAAAGTACCCTTTTCGGCTCACCAATTTGAACCAAAATATAGTAAATACATTCATATCGATATAAAATTTGAGATGTTTTACATTATATTTTAATATAATTTTTGGTGAAAGTCTAATATAACCTTCAAGTAAAATACTGCTTCCGGTTTTCCAATTTAGACCAAAATCTAGTATGTTATTTAAATCAATATACAAGTTCTGAATTTTAGAAGTTTTGCATACTATTTTAATACAATTTTTAATGGAAATCAATTATGACCTTTAAGTAAAGTACCAGTTCCTGTGATCATGCAGCGACCAAAAAGAGAGGTTCAGAACTAGATTTTACAACAATCCTAAATACAAAATTTCAAATTTCTACGGCAAAACTGTTTTTGAGTTATGCGAGGTACGAACTTACGTAAGTACGTACAGACGCCAAGACGAAACTAATCAAAATGGATTCAGGGATGGTCAAAATGGATATTTCCGTTGAAATCTGAAAACCGAAAATTTTCGCGATTACAATACTTCCTTTACTTCGTACAAGGAAGTAAAAAGAAAAGATGGAATTTAGAATTGGCTATACTATACCTTCTCTACTTTTGATAATAAGTTCAAAAGGTGATAATTTTCCTGAGACAGAGTCACTAAACCAAACTAAACGTTGATTGACATCCATGAATGGGCACAGTTACATAGCAGACGGTGTTTGGCTTCGGCTATTAAACGGTATGTTGTCGGTCCGGCAATTTTCCTCAAGAAAATAATATTTTTTATGAAAATATCAATTGATCGGATAATAACATACTTTTGAAAATGAAGAATGTCCTTAAATCGCAAAGCATTTTCTTTGCAATTTAAACCAAACAGTCTTTTTGAGCGTGCGTCCTGTAGGCCTTGTGCGCCTGCCTCTAGGCTTAATCTTGGTGGGCCTAGTGGAAAATGGGCGCCCCTGGGCGTTACTATTTCTGTACCCTGTATATATTGGGCGGATCTGAACAACCTAGTCAGGGGACTTATTACTGGCGTATCATCGCTAAGCGAGCCTTGTGAAATAATTTGTCAATCTCAGAATTTGTCTATCTCAAATCTTAGATGTGCTTGCAGATGTGCGATGTACTATCTACACCTATAATGCGCATTTATGTTACAAATCATATGGAATGTGCCACTGTCATTTGAGTGAAATCATTTGTAAGGCTTTTATTTCGCATTATTTATTGTTTATTAAATATTATTGATTATTTATTAAATACCTGCAATGTTGTGGTCCCGATGATGTCTGAACCGGCGAAATGTTGACCAGTGAGTTAGTTGTGATTTTGTAGGGTATAAAAAAAAAAAAAAAAAAAACCTAACTATAATTTCGGTATATTGTTTGAGTTTTGCAATTAATATGTATAATAAAATAATTTAGTCGTAAAATATTTATAAAATGATAATATTGGATTGTCTGGATAAAATTGCAGTTTTAGCTTGTGGTTTTAAACGACAGATCAGTAGTCGGCTGATATTTCAAATGCGGATGTGGTCACATTGATTCCGACCAAATGCTCTGATTAGGTCGGAGCCACTGTACCCTTGTACATTCTACTTATTTAATTTGAAACGATTGAATTAGAAACGATTCGGTCTGCGTAAGCTGTTGGTCTGTTGGTGCACTCAGCGTTGAGTATTTAACAAGGAAAGACAAACACTTCTATTTTAACATTTCATAAATTAAAATAAGATCCATAGAAATCGATACATTTCAACCCAAATATTGGAATCTTTTCAAACCTTCTGAATACAATTTTTTAATATTAGACTTAATGAATTCTAAAAAGACAAACTTTAAAAATTGTTTCTTTTGAGAGTAGTTCTAATGTCTGAGAAAGGTGTAATGAGAACGCATAGAGAATAGAGTTTATGATAGTTTATCCTACGAATTATCGCTAAATTCGATTCTTCCGATAATTTTTCCTCTGTTCGTGTAATTTATGATGAAACCATTGTTTAAGCTTTTTCATCTTGCCGAAGATGTCCGCTGGACTAATTAATTGGTTGAACGTGTCTCTACAAACACACCTTTTTTGTTTTCAAAACCCGAAATCTCCCTCAGAAAATTGTTTTGATCATAACTTAACATTGCGACATTACCATTATCTAAAGCATAATTCATTTTTCTGTCAGGGATTGATTTTGACCATGGGCATTATATGAACTGGTAGATAGAAATGAAACGAAAATTACACTGCACATCTTGCTAAAGACTGAATCAAAGAGCTTCCATTGTTTAAAGACATTTTGTTTGAACAAGGATTAATTAAGGTTATGAGTGTTACAGCTCATATGCAAATAAGCATAATTCTTGAGATAAACAGTTCATAATAAAATTATATAGAAGATTAAACCAAACAATCAGCATTATATATAAATATAAATGGCATTTGCTACCTGCTATTTATGTCTTTGATATATGTTACATAGAATCACAAATGTTACTAAACTGAAAATGTCCCACAAATAATTAAAAAAACATATACACACAGTATCCTGGTAAATATACTTTAGAAGCCCATCTATCACTTTCACACATTAACACTGGAGAAGTCGATTTTATTCAATTAAAATATGAAAATTTTTACTCTTTGTGGGCAAAAGTCTCTTCAAAACCAAATATATAATTTTGTATATCAATGGAATTTAAATTTCTCTGCTTGTTTTCATTATCTATGAATTTATGAACCATTTGTCTTTTATCACATTTAGATGCTATTTTTTATTACTAATTAGTAAAAAATCCATTACAGGAATGAAACTGTTTGAATATATTAATGGTGAAGTTGAATTTTGAAACAAACTTTTTGTATTATATATTGCATTTGATATTATCTTTGTTGAAGGATTCACCCCTGTTTTTTATTTATCATTAAACTTCATTTATACCATTGCTAAATTTGGTAATTGAGATAAAATGGCATGAGTGGAGTAGAGAAGAATATGTTAGAAATATCTTTCTGCATTTTTAAAGAAATATAAAATTAGGAAATCTCTGACTTAACAAAATATCAATTTTTTATTTTATGTATTTATTTATTAATAGATACAAACATGACAAAAAGTTTGGTAGTATTAAAGTATACATTTTTTTTTCTCATTCTGATCCTCAATTTGGTGGAACGAAATGCACCAAAATTTATTCTTAAAATTATATACAGTGATTCAAGGCTCCAAGACTTGCAATCCAATTTTTCTATGCAATTCAGCATTTAGCAGATATATGCAGATAGCAACCTATATGTGTACAAAAATCATCTGTGTCACTCTTAAATAATGTTATTTACTTGAATATACAATGAATATCATAAAATCTCAGTTTTTAAGTTTAAGTTACTCTGCAATTTAGCCATACACAAATAACAAATTACTTTATTGAGTAATACTATATAAATTTGGAATAGAGACAACTTTATTATTTGTGTATTGACAATAACATAGCAATCACCAATGTTTTAACTTCCATAAAATATGGGTAGAAATATTAATTTGGTACATTTTACAGTCAGATGTTTTATACTGCTTATGCATAAAATTGATTATTAGATCAAAAAATTTATATAATATTGAAACTGGTTCTTTCCTCTATTATGTTCATATCAATTTGACTTACTTATTCTAAATAATAATGCATTCTTCTTTCATTGCTTGAGTATTTTTATCAAATATATTAGATGTTTAGTATGAATAATATTAACAACAATATAATATATAATATCAAGTATTATTTTTTCTAATATGAAACTGACAGTTAAGATTTTTAAAATATATGAGAAATTTCTAATTTTCTGACCAATCTATTACTGCTTAGTGCTGCTATCTGAACAATGTAGAAGGATCCACAACACATTTCATTCTTTCCATTGCTTCAATAAAGCTAAAGTTTACACAAAAGTTACTCTGTAAAGTTTAATAAATGCTATTTAAAAGTTAAATTAAAAAGTTTTAGACTACTGAGAATCATAAATTATGTTATGGATTAAGTATGTGACTTCATAAACTTTAACACACTCCTCTAAATTGTTTTATGTTTATTAATTCATTTTCAGAGTGGCTCACATGAGGAATAGACATTGCATTAATTGATTAAAGTTTTATTGATATATCTAATGGAGTGTTAATTAACATATTAGTAAATAAATAAAAATTAGACTGTAATAAGAAAACAAGTATAACATCGCTCTTTATTATGGAGTAAAAATCAGAATAGATGGGTTATTTTCATACCCAAACTTAATTTTTTTTTTATTTTAAAAAGTAAGGCACATCAAATTATATTTATTGAAATATTAAACAACCCATACATACAGTAATATTGGGCTTTGTGTGACAATCAATTAAATAAATGTATTTTTTCTTTTACTGTTGTTATTTAATGGTGATTATAAATATTTTTAATAATGCTTTGAATTTATTTACTGCTCCCACTTTTAAACTGTTGTTTGGTTCTAAAGAAAAGTTATGATTATTTTCAATGGGAAAACTCCAGGACTGCTAGGAAAACTTTTGGAAGGACTTGAATCAAAATAAATATCTGTTGTTCCATGGCGTACTCCATATTAGCTGACAAGTCCTTAAGTTCTCCTTACACGTTCAATATTATTGAATCAAATCGAAATTTTGTCAATAAAATGTCCACCTGAGGGGTATATTGTAAGAATAATATTGATGAAAATAAAATTGCCAAAATCAAAATGATTTGATTTTTATTGAAGTTCTTTCAATATTATTGAAGAAATGCCAATATTATTGCATATGTAAGGGGTATATAAAGCAATACATCAGTCATTGCATGCATCATTACATCGGTCATTGGCAAGCTCTGGTGAGGAGTGTATGTCAAATCCATCAAATGGACGGTGATGTCAAGTATAGATTAAAACTTTTCAGTTATTTCTCGGAGTAGTTTTCCATGTCTATGATTAGGGCGCTTCCCCAATGATCTCTTATCCCATATTTTTCTTTATATTCTATTTCTCTTCTTCTTTAATGCAATAGCCATTACATTTAGAATAATATTAAAGTCACAATCATCCATATTCAGAAATTCATGAATCATCCATATTCATATTATTTCATATTGGATGGTGATGTCAAATTCAATGTCAAATATAGATTAAAACTTTTGTTTTTTCTAGGAGTAGTTCTCATTAGGACGCTTCTCCAACCACCTCTTAACCCACACTTTTCTTTATCTTCTTTTTCTCATCTTCTTAAATGCCATAGCCAACGCATTTAGAATAATATAAAATTCACAATCATTCATATTCAGGAAAAAGAAATAAATTGTGTCTTTTTATAAGAAAGATGGTAACTGACTTAACATTGGCAAAATACTATTGACACATGAGAGGAACCTCTAATATACCAGCTTTCAATTATATGACCGTGTAAGAGAGTGGAGGGGAAGGGCTTTAATTTTGCTTGCTTGTTACTCTGTAAGTTCTTGATGGAAAACTGAGTTCTCTAAATGAAAATTTTCTCATAACCTTCTTTACAATAGTTATTAGAGTTATAGAGAAATTATTTGAGAACTGATAAATCCAATATGAAATAATATGAATATGGGTGATTCATGAATTTCTGAATTAGGATGATTGTGACTTTAATATTATTCTAAATGTATTGGCTATTGTATTGAAGAAGAAGAGAAAAAGAATATAAAGAAAAGTATGGGATAAGAGATCATTGGGGAAGCGTCCTAATCATAGACACGGAAAACTACTCCAAGAAAAGTTTTAATCTATATTTGAAATCACCATCCATCTGATGGATTTGACATACACTCCTCACCACAGCTTGCCAATGACTGATGTAATGATGCCTGTTATGACTGATGTATTGTTCTGTATACCCCTTAAATGTCCAATAATATTGAAACTCCTTCATTAATATTGAAAGTGCTTCAATAAAAATCGTCATTTATTTGATCATTTATCATTGCTATTCCAACAGACTATACATTTCATATTCAACATATTACCAGTAGAATATTGTATTGCACAGTATCCAATGCCATTTGAAATTGTAAAACAGTTATATACTAGTAGGCATTTAATGTTGATAAGAGTAATGGTAAAACTTATTTTAGTTTCTTTAGTATTAAATATGTAAAAAAGAGACGTGGTGGATATTCAGATGAGACTTAGTGCCGTCGTTTAAAGTCTTTTAATAGAATGCCAGCTAGATAATGTTTATGTGGGAAGATGTAAAGCGCATATTCTCCCGTGCCAAGTCTAAGCTAGACCAGTAAATACGTTCCATTTGGTTGAGATTTAGTATATGACCCCACACGCAGCCTTTAGATTGTTCGATTTATTTGTAAACTCGGTACGTAAAATAAGTGTGGGGTTTACGAAGTAGTTTTAATTCAGCACTTTTTGAACTTTTGCGACCACGATCAAATAATATTATTTAAAAAATAAGTTTTTTAGATATTGAGAAGTCGCAAAAAAAAAAAAAAATTGCTTGTGATTGGTTAGCCAATCGATTTGATTCTAATGTTACTACATCCGTTTTTAATTAAATAAGTCAATTGATAAGTCTAGTGATTTAACCAGGAAGAGGGACATATCCCTCTTTCCCCCGAAATGTATCAGAATTTACAATCTTCATACCCACCAACATAAGATTTGTATGTTGAGGAATGCTTTTGGTAATTTTAACAAAATTTTTTTTATCCAATTTTCATGCTTATCCTTAAATCTTACACCAAATTTGGCGATTATATACATTTATGTGATTACTTACCTTATTCATATTAAATCTCTCCCTGAAAAAAAATTTAAACCTTCCCCTCCGAAAAATCATTCTTCCCAATCACGTTCCACTTCCACTTTTCAGATAACTGTGGTACTATTAACTAACTGATCCTATGAAGTTACTATTACAGGTTTGTTTTCATAAAAAATTATTTACAAAAGTTTATTTAACTATCGAAACAATATATATTACAGTATATATACTCCAGAAAATAATAAATTGAAAATGAAGTTCTTATATAAAAAATTTATCAGTTTCACATAACAACTTAACAACAATTCCGCAAATGACAGTGTATCCATCAAAACTAAGAAATTTGGATATCGTGAAGAAAAACATCAATATTTTTCAGTTGGAAACAGGTTGCTATTTATTTACAATGAGAAGCATCGATGATGGGCTTGTTTGAGCTCAACTTAATTCTCAAATCCTCATCAACACTGATTCTTCAGTACTTTCGCCTTTACTACGGTGACGATCGTAAATTATTTTTATTAATTGTACACCGTGTTAATTTCTTTTCTAATTGATACATTCAATAATGATGCTAAAGAAATTGTTATCCATCATTGAATATGTTAAAAAGATAATTTTATCCCTGACTTTTTTATCCTGTTCGCGTGCCACCGTCTGGAAACCCAAGTCTAAAAATTGTTTAAACTGCAAAATAAATAACACGTTTTGAAACTGTTAATTTAAGGTTTCGAAATATGTAAATTTTTGAAAAAATTATTTTCTCTTTTTAAGTCCTTAAACAACCTTTTCCATATTTTAGATTTCACCGTTTTATGTTCTATTGCCTTATAGATCTATTCTGTGTTTATTTACATAATTATACTTTTGAACCTAGGTCGAGACACTTGGTAACAGGCAAAAATCAATATCGCTATAGCAACGAAGCCTGTCAGGTCCAAAATCAACGCATCGTACTGACTGATGATTATTTTTACTACCTAAAGTCAAGATAATGCGGTAATTGGCCAAGGATTTTATTTTATTCTTGATATCTGACACGATTTACATGCTTAGGATTCCCTTGTACCAAAAGAAAAAAAAATAATAATAAAAAAATCAAATAAAAATGTCTCATAGTCATTACCACATATTTCTTAGCTTCACTACTTCATGAATCTCCGTTCTAACTTCGTTGTATTCGTACCTCCGCACATTGGAGTATTTGAACCTTAAAACCGGAAAAAAAGTTCGATTATGGAAGTTTGTGAAAAGCTCTATTAAACCCACCATTCTTCAAGCTTGATAAATTATTTTCATCCCTCTGGATCTTCCAGGATGTTGTATAATTCATTTGTGGTGAATTTCTGGATGATTTCAAAAGAATCTAGTAGAAGATACCAAAACAAATTATTATGTTGAAAAGAATTATATTTTTTATTCACTATATTTAATATTGGCCTAAATTTTATGTTTATAATTAGACCCGGCACACAAACAAAAACACCTTCACCAGATATCAATAAGTAAGCAAAAAGAATTATTCAGTAATTCCTTATAAGCATGGTTCGTAAACGAGCAATGTAAACTGGTAATAAATAAAATGATAATTTTAAAATAAAATACGTAAATGAACACACTATTTAGTAAGGGAAACAATTACCACTGATAACTGTGAGACTTGAAATTTTGACAATGTCTGAGTTCCGATTAACTTTGCAAGAAGTGACAAGAGAAATTTATTCGATTAAAGTGTGTTAAGCCAGTTTGAAGAATGATGTGTTTAATAGAGTTTTTCACAAAAATACTGATTCGAACTTTTGTCCGGTTTTAAGGCTCAAATACTCCTTTGTACTCCATTCTGTTCAATGTTAGTGATCAGTACGAAGTCAGAAAGAACGCCGCGTTTTTTACATCGTTTGAAGCAGTGCACTTGAATTTGAAATTCAGGTTTGATTATTTTTAAATTTCGGTAATTAGAGGTAGAAAATGTCTATATTTTTTCTTGACATGTGCTTATATTTAGTAGCTAAAATATGCAGTTTTTAGCCCCTCGTTCAAATAGATGCCATTCCCTTAATTATATCTTTTTGATCTTTGTACCATTAAAAATTGATATAACTTTAAGCATGATACTGTGAAGAAAGAGTTGAACAATATAGCCGTTCAGTTCAATAACAGTTCAATTATGTAATTACCTTTACCGTGTGAGAAAAGCGATTCCGTAATCAAATGCCCGTGCATTTGATACAAAACTAACGCAAATAGTTAACTTGAATGCTCTATAACTCGAGAAATAAAATTTAATTGTAATTCTACATTAATAAAGCTATTTTTGTTATGCAGTATGATTTAAAAAGAGAACTAAACAAAAAAACGACTAAAAATGATTCAATTTCAACAAAATTTTTGGGGGATAGGGAGGGTGGAGCTTTCCGTCCCAAAAACGGTTGTAATAACTGAGGAAAAAGAAAAAACACAATATTTATTTATTTAGTCTTAATTTTGTATTTAATTATACTTATTTATTTGTGCCTTCCCGCAGTTTAGTTGTCTACAGGTATTATCCTATACATTCGTAAATAATATAAAGATATATAGAGAAACATATGTTGATAAACAGATGTTCGTAAATTGGCTATTGATATTACTCTGAAATAGACACGGGACAGGCTAACCGCAATACTAAACGGTTGTGAGGGTTTGGTGTGTTTAAACGACGGATACGATCGGACGCACCAAAGGATTTTACTATATAAATTATATTTTCTTAGAGTAAACATTAATTGAGATTGTAATAAACGTTTTCTCTGTATATCTTTATGATTATGTTGTTCATTATTGTCATTATCAACCCGCTAAAAGTTCACTTCTCATTTCCAACCCTAGTAAGTCTCACTAAGAAATAAACGTACGAAATAGGATCTAATTATTATAGTTGATTTTAGTGCTGTTTTCAGCTCGCATAAATGATTAATATCTGTAAGAGTTTCTGTAACTGTTGATGCGCTATCATTAAATTTATTTTATATGGATTTAGTTTGTAGGAAAGGATTTTGGATTTATAAGGTAATACAAAGACTTCCTGTGCTCGCCAATACATTAAATTGGCCTGGGAATAAATCAGGTGGTTGAAGCATACAGTACTCACCATAATATATTCATGTAATATTATGAGGGAGAGAATCGGGTATCCCTAATACTGTCTTCCTCATGGGTTTTGGGCTGTCGTCGGACGATTAATTTATTTTAATTATTATTGGAGTTTTATTTCCATTGCATTTATTCTCTTTATGTTAGATTAATTTGAGAAGTAGTAAGTAGTAGTGGAGCATGTAGAATTGTTTTCATGCTGCTGGGTCTTGCAGTGTGGGAATAAAAATATCTATCTTAAATATTTTATCTGGAATATTTATCTATTATCAAATTATATTTCTAATTATGTAATTTTAACACGATTATGTATGCACAATTAATGTTTTACATCAAAATAAATTCATGAATACATCCAATCATTTTTTTTGAATTTATCGTTTTCACACACGGAAATGTGAAGTGCTATAATTAAGAAAACGTTACCTAATTCGTGATATCACGAATTAGGTATTTATTTAGAAACTAGAACTATATGAATCTGCCAGTACAGACACCGAGATATCTGCTCAATTACGGAAAAGGAAATGAGTCCTACATGATAGAGAGACGATAGCAACAAAATAAACTTCAGTCTGCGGCAATCAGCACGCAATAGTCAACATTCCTCAAGAAAATATGAAAAACTCAAAAATATACAAATCGCTTTACAGTTTAAAAAGTTTAACACAACAATGAAGTGCTGGTTCAAGATAAATGAAATAAAATATCGGTTAAATACTCCATAAAAATCTTAAATGTTTCACGAAATTCACAAAAAAATATTTGTCCTGAAAGATTTTACGCTTAATAAAAGTTTGTATTAAAGTATTTTGCAATCAAAAATTACAATGAAAGATTTATTCTTGAGAAGCCCTCTGTCTCTACTATATGTCCGCTAGCACCGATTCATTTCAGAATAAATTAGCGGAAATAGAAAACGTTTTCTAAATAAAAATATCTGGGAAGCACTGGCCTTATGCCAACCAAACCAGAAAACAGTTTGTTTTGAGAAAGATTTCAAGATAAACTCGAATATCGTACCACTGAGTAAAATACTCCGATGATGAAACTTTTGGACGATTGAAGACCATACAGTCAGATATGAACGATTAAAGAGGAAGAGGGTAAGTGGGTTATTATATTTGGAAGGTAGCTCAAGGTTGGAATACCACAGAAATACCCACGTAATCATGTGAGGGGCCCTGTCATTGGGATTATATTTGTGGGTTAGACTGAAACGTGAGACAATTGGTCTGTGAGTGAGGAAGGGGGAGCCTGATATTAATTAATCGTACCATTTAAAGGAGTTGATACCATGACAAATTCAGATTCTCAAAAATTAATTAGTAAGTTTTAAGAAATTTTTAGTTATATGTAAATATGTAAGGAATATTTTACATTTAGTGATTTAACAAGGACCTTATTGAATGGAAAGTATAATAATTTGTCTTCCTGATGAAGGCCTATATCTAAGGCCGAAACGTCGGCCCGCATTAAAGCAGTGTTAAACTTACTGTTTATTTCTTTCTTAAAAATAAATTGATTCTTCCGTAAATCAATAAATATAAAACGAAAATGGATGAAATAACATAAAAAAAATTATTTTATTATTAAAAATTATTTCGTAAAACTTGTATAAAAGAACAAATGGATTTTGTTAAAAAAAATCAGATTAAAAAAATTAAATAGGTCTTATTTAAATTATCTAAAAGAAAAAAATATTTAATTCATTAAAAACTCCCTATTTTGCTTTAATTTGTTACAGAATTAATTGTTTTATTTTATATTTTAGTAATAAATAATAGTCCTTATGAACAATGGTGTTATAAACAATGGATTTTCTGTTATTTTTATCTTTATTAATAGTATAAATGTTTTTTGTTTTTTAAGATTAAATCAGTTTTGGTTTGTCATAGTGATACTAGTTTGTCATAGGTATTTTATTGTCGTGCCGTTACTACGTAGCTCTTATTTTTTTCATATTTGTTTCTTATATGATACATAAACTTCATCAAATTTCATATACAGAAAAAATAATTTAGGGAACAAAATTCCCTTTATATTTTAGTATATCCTCAATCGAAAAAAGTAAATGGTCCTTGACAAATTTGGAGGACTCTCTAGATCCAAATAGATTCCATATTCAGTTAAAAAATTAGCCTTATTTCTTGAAGTTTTCTACGTTTAATAAATTTTAAGAAATTATTATTTGTAAATATCGATTTGGAAAATATTATAAATATATTTTTTGGCCTTGAAGAAGCAGATTTTGATGGCGCGAAGTAATTAAGATATGGATTTTTTTTTCTATTAACTTGTAATAATTTTTGTTTAACCTCAACTTACAAGGGGAGTGGACAATGTATACGTCTCCGATTTTTGTAAAAATTGTTTAGGTGATTCTAAATTGAATATAAGTCGACACATGACCAACCGTTTCGTCGAATAGACACTAAAGTTGAGAAAAATTAAATAAAACGCGCTGAAACTGCTTTATTTTATATCTGGAGTTTGAGAAATGATATCGACAAAGTTTTTCCAGCAAAACATTTGTTTTTCAGAGTACAGTAAAGAAATTATATAAAAATTAAAAAAATAGTTGATTAATCAACTAAATAAATAAACAAATTAGCCACGACATTATGTTTCGTGTTGAAGCTCTGTATATCGTCTTCAGTGTATCCGATTTCGATGTTCTTGGACTCATTAGAAAAAGGGGAAGAGATGAGATTACCTTAGTGAGCTAATAAAGTCTTAGGAGCTTTACCACGACCTAGAGAGGCAGCATTCCCCAGCATATATACCAGAGTGAAAAACAAACATTAGAAACATAATAGGCAACTAATCACCGGTTTGGCCAAAAAAACAGAACCTAGCTAAAATTTATTAGACTATCTAAAAAGAGTCAAAATATTTTTAAAGATCTACGGAATGACATTGGCATCATATGGCTTGGCATAGGTCCGACCATTTTGGCAAAGTATGCGATCAAAACCCAGCATTTCCTTCCAACGGACTGTTTGTCTGTGGTTAGTTAGGCTAATTTGTTAATTTGTGCGCACTTACCACTCTCATGAGAGATAAGTGCGTTTGAGATATCTGTGAGACTCCTTATTCAAACAAGAGCGATGGGCAAGTGCAAAATCCTTTCCTGAGCATTATTGCACTGATCTAATCATCGAAAAAAAATTAAATCTTGTCACATTTTACAATCTTCATTGAGTTATGAATGTTGGATGTGGAATATAATTGAATAAATATATTATTATATAATATGCACGTAAGGCGTGCTATTTATTTCCTATGAAACTTTAACGAACTAAAGAAATTTGTTTATTTCATAGAAACCTTAAGATTAAATTTACTGGTATTGGAAAATAAATAAGTTTATTACCTTTCCTGGTTATTATTATCGTGTACAGATTTCTTAAACATGTTTGATTGTGCTGAATTTTCTTTAAAATTAATGCCTATATAGCTCGTCATATTGAAATTAATATTTATATATTTTGTTAAAAATGTATTTTCTTTCTGTTCCAGATGAGGCGTTCGTGACGTTGGCTACCAATGACACCTACGGGCTGGGTGCATTGGTACTGGGCAGGTCCCTAAGGAGAGTCGCTACCTCGAAGCAGACTGTCGTTCTTATTACAGCGGACGTCTCTCAGAAGATGAAGTAAGTCGTGTTAGGCTGATCAAATTTTTAAAATGTAAATCAGTTGAAGAGCTGACAAATGGAGATATTCAAAAGGCTCTTTAACACTACTGCGCATGTAAATTTATCGGCACTTCTGATTGCATGAATCAATAAGGATTATGTGCTGTCGATGCATGGATCATTTCTAGTGAATAATATGGAAGAACCTATATTATTATGCATCTATCATATCAAAAGGTGGACTCGATGCTTCGCACCCAAAAAAATAAAGCAATCAATCAAAAAGTATTTGTTAATCAATAAGAAAATTGAAAAACTATAATATTTAAAATTATAAAATTATAGATACCAGATATGGCTCAACGTCCTGAAGTCAGTAGCATTCTAAAGCGCAAGACAAAAAAATTAAGATATTTTTTTATCAATTAGATCTGCATTCTTATAATACATAAAGTCTGCAAACAACTAGCAAAAAAGAATACGACTTCTGAATTGATACTCAAAGAAAGGAAGCAAATAAATTTCTAGTGAGTTTATGATCACATATTCAGAACAGAAATTGGTTATTATTATTAGGTAATACTTCTTCGATTATCGAGAGGATCATCTAGGGACCCCATAGAAATGTCTGGCTTCTTACGAAGCACATAGGAATTGCTCTATTTCTGCAGTATTAACTTATGATTGAGATACGTTCTGCTGTATGTGGAAGGCAAAGGCTTCATTTACTAAGAATGTTTGCGGCCTTCTCTTCGCCCACTAAACATAGACGGAAGGTTGAATTTTCCACAAGATTCATCTTCTTGAGATGATCTTTTAAAATTGTAGTGGCACTAAAAGAGATCATATTTCTATTATAACATATGGATAATGCATTACACGATCACTTTCACTGTGAAATATAGAATAAAAGTCTATGTTCCTCGTTAAACGAACTATCAACCCAAAGACACTGGCCAAGTCTGTGTATATTTGCTTGAAATATCTAAGCTGAGTGGAGCTTCCTTTGTTTCCATATCACTGATAGTTATTCTCCATATATTTCGTCGGGATCATGTACTCAAAAATATAATATTAACGCTTTATTTTGATAAAGAAAGTTTTGGCCATGAGATTACAAACTCTTTTAGCATTAGGTGACTCAATTATATCAGCTGATAATGCCTCTAATACATTTTAAATCTGTATTTGTTGTATTATTATTATTTCCGTTCCTTTGAAAACTTATTGTATACTATCATGTTTCAGAGAGGAGTTGGGTCACGTTTTCAACTTGGTGGTGACCGTGGACACCTTGGACAGCGGTGACGCTGCTCACTTGGCACTTATGTCCAGGCCGGAGTTAGGAGTCACTTTTACAAAGCTGCACGCCTGGCGGCTGGTCCAGTTTTCTAAATGTGTTTTTCTTGATGCAGACACATTGGTAACTAAATTTATCAGTGCAGTTTCCTAGATAACCAAACTTGGATTGGATTTTAGCATAATGTTCTTCAAGTTAGTACAAAAATGGGTTCAAACCCATGGGTTTATCCGTGTCAAAGCACAAAAATCATATTTTGGTGCCCTTTATAACATTATTGAAGATGGATTGAGCCTGTTTCGAAACTAATGGCCTCATATAAACCTGTGAAATTAAAACAATAAAATAGTTTTCTTGACACCGACTCTTTTGCTTCGGCATTCCTACCGAAGGTAGGGAAGCTATATATTCATGCAGAAACTGACTACAAATTTATGTCCTCAGAATCGAAAATTTCCGCTCCTGTTTTCGATATCAAAGAACAAGTTTGGTTTCCCGTCTGTCTGTAGTCACGTCCATGTGACGGGCATTACATCTACTACCGTTATTCTGCTTTTGATTACTTTTTCATGGATTTTGCATGTTTGCACTTCGATGGTCCCATACCAATTTTATTTAATTCTGCTCTCACTTACTCATGCACAAACGTATTTCCCTTGACACGCCTATATTCCAAAAGCCATTGCAACATTTATTTGAATCCTCCCTAAAAATCAGTATCAATCAAATGGCCATGCTGATGACACTCCTTCAGCTGGCGTTTCTTTTTTCAACGCTTTTATTCAAATACATATGCTGTGGCTTTTACCAGTTTCATTTGTCGCTAATGAATTATGACTTCCATTTTACTTTTGTGGACTATGGTTCTTACTTCTAAAACAAAGTTTTTATATTCTCATTTAATATCTCTTAAACTAACCTTAAAAATCTAAATATGCATTGACGTTGCCTTAGGTAGTTCAGAATTGCGACGAACTTTTCGAAAGAGAAGAATTGTCTGCCGCTCCTGATCCAGGGTGGCCTGACTGCTTCAACTCAGGAGTCTTCGTCTTCGTCCCCTCAGAAGCGACCTTCAAAGCTCTGCTAGACTTCGCCGTAGCTCATGGAAGCTTCGACGGTAAGTTTAACGAAAGTAATTGTAACCATTTAAAAAAATTAAATCGTAAGTCATCATAAAGACAATTCGCAAGCAAGAAGCCTGTTTACTTTACGTAATTAGGTGGCTATTATTTATCTAGCGTAATACCAATAGAAATCGAGGGATGGGTGACCCAGACGGAATTCTGTACGTGTTTATTTAATTAAATTTTCTTGGAATAATACCTAATTACTAAATCATTTAAATATTTTAAATAATATGTCAGGATTTTTTTGGTTTATAATATATCTCAACCAAGGCTCGAAACAGTTATTGAACTTTTTCAAAAATTTTCAGTTAAACTTTTTTGCAAAAGTTATTTTATAAAAACTTTTACAATTAAAGTATTAACATAAAAGTTCAACACAAAAAATCTTCTGATAAAAAGTTCCTTGAGAAGTTTGTGATTTGACTTCTATTAATATATGTTCTTACCAAAATTATTTTGTAAAATTTCTGCTAATAGAATTTCTTACTATAACATTTTAAATATAAGTTCTCAAATTTCAGTTTTCTCATACTTATGGGTAAAAGCTTGAGGGGGATCTTTGGAGTGGGGAAACCCTCCGAAAGTAGTATTCAAAAAAACATTAAAACATTTTAACAAGTATAAAAATGATTAGATGAGCACACAGATTCACAGAAACAAACACATACTCGCAAACTAACAAAAAAAATAGGTATAAATAAAATTTGAAATAAAGGAGAAATAGAAAAACAAATACATTCTTATTTAACATTACATTTTTAATTTAATTGAAAAATTGCTTCAATTTTAATAAAATCACATACTGAATGTTTATTTAAAGATATAAAATTTTAAGATAAGAAAATTTGTCAAGACACAATTTCATAAGTATTTTCCACATTTAAGTGGGAGCTTGAATAATGAGAACTGCTATTATAATCTCACTAAAAAGTTCTATTGGGAAATTTTATAATATAGAACTTGTATTTAAAAGTCCTGCCCAAAAAGTTCTTGGAACAGCTCTTATTATAAAAGTTCTTACGATGAATTTCTCAAAGAACTTATGCTCTAAAGGTTTTGACACAAAAGTTCTGTTAAGAAGTTATTATTGAAGTTCTTGCATGAGCTGTTTCAAAAAAGTTCCTAAGAAAAAGTTTAAGTTAGAACAAGATTTTTCCATAATAAAAGTGCAAAGTTATTTTGGACTGATCTCAGCATTTGTATGTTGAACACACACTAACGCACACGCACACAAACTTGTTTATTCTTATTTGAAACATTAAATAACTACATCACCTGGTGAGTAATGATTTATGTTATACATAAATTACTTTTATGTAGGAGAGAGTCCTTAAAGTGTAACGTGACACAAAAGATGATACAAAGGGGGTTTGGAAAAAAAAAAAATGCTCAGATTGATACTACACCGAAGAATATACGTCTTTCAGGTGGTGACCAAGGCCTCCTCAACATGTTCTTCAGCGATTGGGCTACAGGAGACATCCGCAAACATTTGCCCTTCATTTACAACGTGGTATCCTCGGCAACATATTCTTATCTTCCTGCATTAAAGCAGTGAGTTTTTTTTATATTTATTTTAGAATCCTATATTTTATTAATTTACTTTAAGCAGGTAGATACTTAAGTCATTGAGAAATTATAATGTAATAATTATTTCTGAGTTAATAAGGAAAATTACCCGTATTGCAAATCTTTCGTGTATGAGTGGAAAGAAATAGTTGTGCCATATCATTTTAGTCGCCTCCAGTGAAAGAAGCGATGGAATGGATAAGAACTTAACGGAAGAATGGAGAGTTCTTATTGGAAGTGGAAGTGGCAAATAAATAAATATTCATTGCGTTTATATCGTTATTAGTCATATAACTTTTGTAATATGGAAATATGCAAACAACTTTTTAAAAAAATTATTGATTACTATCTTTTAATTTCGAGATGAGATAATAAGAATCAAAATAAAAAAAAGAAGACTGGATTGGTTTTTAAGAAATATTATTTTTAAATAAATCTGTTTGCACAGCTAATTAGTTGAAAAACAAAATCTTCCGAGGCAACAATTGTAATATTAAAATCACATTATTGCAAAGATTCCAACGAATCTAACACGATTAAGGATTGATAAATTATTTGCCACTTTTATAAATTTGTTTTTATTGAAAAATAGTTTCAAATGCTATACATTCATCTTCAGTTCTAAAAACATACAAATAATAAAAAAAAAACATTAAATCTTGGTGAATATCAGCATGCATTTAATCTATTGTCTCAATCAAATTCATTATTCATAAATGTTTTATAATACTAATTTATATTACATTAATTATAATGTGCATATTACATGCAGTGTATTTTGACGACATACAGTTTAATATGTATTGAAATTTAATGAATTGAAAAAACTAGGATTCAATCCTGCAATTAAAATAGAAAAAACCCTATCCTCATATTTCCCTTCTCCTAAAGACAAAATAGACCTTTTCCAAAAAAGCGGAGTATGCGAACTAAATTGTAATGATTGTGCAGTCAAATACACGGGACAAACTGGAAGATCGATAAATCAGAGATTAAAGGAACATATAATAATAAGACAGAGAATTACAACTTTGCAAGTCAATTAAATGAAAAAATCCATAAATTCACCAAAGACTCAGAAGTTAAATTAATACATCGCGTTGAAAACAGCCTCAAATTAAATATATATAAAGCACTTGAAATAATGAAATCCTTCAAATCCAATCAAGATTTTTGCTTAAATGACCAAATAAATATCTCTAATAGTCCAATCTTAAATTTATTCCCATCTATAACAGAAAAAACAATTACTCACCGGCATTACTGGAAAAATCCTGACCCTTGAACCGTTTACCTAAAAACATCCTACTTACCTTTCGTTCATGTTAGTACAATGCGAGAAGAAACCATTACAAACTTTTCTGTTTGATATAATCCATTTATACCTTGGTGAGTACCAACATGTATTTGATTTCTTGTCTTAATTAAATTCATAATTACATAAATGTCTTATAATACTGATTTATATTAATTTAATTTTATATGTATAATAATACCAAACTATATTTTGAATTGCTTTTTTTGAATTTTTGCGCGTTTTTAGAACTGAAGATGAATGTATAAAATTCGAAACTAATTTTCAATGAAACAAAGTTATAGAAGTGGCAAATAATTTATCAATCTTTCAGTAAATTTATATTATAAAAAGTATTTTTTTAAACGAAAAATTGCACCCAATAGCGTCTAAAAAGACGGTTTATATATAGCTTTATAAGTTTATGAAGAGTAACCTATAAATCGGGGTTGAAAAAAAAAGACGGGATGTAAAAAACAAAAATAAAAAAAAGTTTTCAGGTAAAGTACAACTTCCGGCACGCCAAGTTTAACCAAAATCTATTATGTTATTTATTGACAAAAAACTCTTATATATTAGGGATATCAAATTATAATTATTGATGAAAGTTTATTATGATGTTCAAGTAAAGTATCTCTTTCGGTTTTCCAATACAGACCAAAATCTAGTATGTTATTTAAATTAATATACAAGTTCTGAATACCAAATTAGAGATGTTTTGCATTAAATTATAATATAATTTTTGATGAAAGTCTATTATGACCTGGTAAAGTGCCACTTGCGGTACTTCAAATAAAGTACCACTTTCGGTTTGCCAATTTTAACCAAAATAATGTATTCTATTTTTATTTAGATATAAGTCTTTTTACATCGAATTTGAGAAGTTTCTAATTATATTTTAATACAATTTTTGATGAAAATCTATTATGACCTTCTGGTAAAGTGCCACTTGCGGTGATTATTTAGAGACCAAAAATTGGTGTTCACAACTAGATGTTACAACAATCGAAAATACAAATTTTTAACTTTCTAAGGCTGAACGTTTTTGGGTTATGTGAGAAACGAAGGAACTTAACGTAGAGACGTCACGACGAAACTGGTCAAAATGGATTCAGGGATGGTTTAAATGAATATTTCCATTGAAATCTGAAAAATGTTTTTGTTTTTTTTGTAAAATGTTTTGGACTGATAACATTGTTTCAAGTTCTTCTCCCCACCTGTTTAGGTGCAATTGCTTACAATGTTTTGTTTAAAAAAAATTACATCTTAAACTTGAAAAAAGATACTTTTCGGCACGTTTATGAATTTGTTTCACCATGTTGCAACTAATTTACACAGTTTTTATTTAAACATAAACAATTAGTTTGTACTATTTTTTTTTCTCCTATCACATTGAGAAAGTTCATTCAAATTTATTTCTAAAAATGAATACATATTCTCTTTCGCGGACAGACTACTACGCTAGTTGGAGATAAAACGAAAATATCTCGAGTTTCTTGAATGGGAATAAGTGTCATTTTCGAAACGAGATTAAAACTGACCCACTTAAATCATTTTGCTTTTGCAGATAAAAACAAAAATATGTTTTTCTTTGACCTTGGAAAAATATTTAACAAAAATAAATTCCTTTGACTCTGCTAGAACAGATTGTCATTAAATCTAGCACACTCGGCCTATAGTAAATAAAACCGATTAGAGACCAAGAAAGGCTTCATTTAATCTATTATCAGCTAATGTGGGAAGGCCAGATCAATAAAGTTATATGATTCAATCATATTAGATGTACCTGGAAATATTGCTGAAGCAGGTGTTTTCTTTTTCCTTAAAATAAATATTTTTAAAAACGTCATTCTATTATTGCCATCTCCCCTATATTTAAGCGCCTCTTGTTTCTCTTCAGCATGAGAGATGTTTTACTAAAAACTCAGTGGTATGCTGCAGATAATTGAAATTTTCGTTGTTTTTTTTAATATTTATTTTTTGTACTGGAGGAGGCCGGAAGGAAGGAGGATCATACGCTGAGTCCTGAGCTCAAATACTTTATCAGAGTCCGATTCAACGTGGAAAAAGCTACACGTCAATGTAAACAGGGATTAGATGTAAGGGGCGTATCCAATTCATAGACAGCGGAGGATTAGTTATGCTCCTACGAGTATAACTTACCGATCTGACGCTATATTCCCTGTATATGGCGGATTGTGTGGCATGCTATATCAAGTGGGGTGGTGTTGCTTTACGCAAGTTTCGGCGTACCAATTATAACATTGTAAAAGACATATCCGCCACGGAGGTGATCACTGGCAGCAACAGAAATGTCATCGTATACTCAAATGCCTACTCCTAGATTATGGTCAGATGTTCCAATCGAAAAGACATTAGAAGCGTTAAACTCGTTGAATTTATTGCAAAAAGTCAGCCTATTGTTGTGAACAATCCATCTGCTACTCCTACGTTATCTGGTCCAACGGGGGAGAGCTGGATTGATGTCATGCTGGCCTATCTAATGCTAGTAGACATATTGTCGATTTGACCCTCAGATCTGAAGCGTGCTCCGACTTCAAAGTACTGGCATTTAGTTTGGTGCATGAGACAAGATGCCCTCGCGGCATTGACAAGAGTTATATACCCAGAAGAGAGATTTTGGTGTCTTCCAGTGCTTGCAGAAAAAATCCTCGATAAAGACTGGGATGAGGCGGAAATAACTGGATTGAGTGGGGATCTTCAGGGTGTCTAGAGTGACCAAAGCCATCCGCGATGCCGCCAAGAACTCCCTCCAGCATCAGAAGGCGAAGGTTTGAACTGCCCCATGGTGGACGCCGGCCTTAACTACTATGAAGTGAGACCTCTGCAAGGCCCGGCGGTCGTACCACAAGCGTAAGTGTGACGAAAGGCGCACTGCACTTCGTAGCGAATACAAGACCAGGGCCAGATAATACCGAAATTAGATGCCCTCACAAAAACGTGGTTCCTTGAAAAAGTTTATAGTCAAGGAGTTTGCAAAGAACTCCTGGAGTATCTCTTACAGGGTAGTTCCGGGCCCGTTGACTCCTCTGCAGACCTTGGTAGCCTTCAGGCAACACAGATGTCCAGGCAACCACCCTTGAAGTAATGGCCAATTTCTTTATTGCGGCAACGTACCCCCGGGATGATCCATCTCAGGACGATGAGAAAGAAGATTTTTGAGACGCGCTACGATATACCCGTCTGGCACGGACTTGTTCCCACCATGGGACAGAAGTTGCCTTCTTTTTGCCGTGGATAAACAGAGAACTGATCGCGCTCTATAACTTGACGGTATAGATGCGGCAATCTTGAAGAACAGTATCACCTAGTGTAAGTAACATTGAAGAACCATTCTTCTTGAGTATCTTCAATGATTGCCTGGAAAGGGAATATTTTCCGAAAAGGCGATAAATTGCCGACCTGAGACTGATCTAGAAGGGAGGTAGAAAGAATAAGCCAATTCCTAAGTCATACAGACCTATATGCCTCCTTCCTGTAATGAGTAAAGTCCTGGAGAATAATATCTAAACTTTCCTTCGACCAGTTCGAACGAGGGCGAATCATTCACGGCATTATGGTCCCTCGAAAGGCAAGGGAATCGCTGATGCTCTGCTGAGAGTGCGTGGGTTGAAATACAGGAAGGAGTTGTTCATGTTGAACAGAGGAAGGAGCGATTGTCATGATATATCCTTCGCCTTCGACAGCGTCTGATGGCCACTCGTACTCTAAGAGCTGCAGAGATTCGATGTCCACAGATACGACCCTGATAACCTATATGCTCTATATGCCCGGCGATGATGTCTACTTAATAAGGAGTAGTGCTGGGTATTCTGAGGTATGTGTCCCCCGCCTAGAACCGAAATCTCTCTGAAAAAAATAAAAACGGTTTGGTGACAATACAGAGAACAGTTCTACTGCGTGTAACTAAGGAAAAGTCCTGTAATAATAAAAACCTTACGAGACGGTGCAGTTCCAGGCGCGAGCGTTGTCTCTCGATCTCCTTTTGCTAGAAGATGCTGCGGTTCACAGTTGTAAGGGAGAAACCTCGGCAGGGTTTACGGTGACTCTCCATGTGAGGATTGCGGATGATCCCAACAGATGGAAAAAGATAATCCGAGAGCATACCATTGAGGGATGGAACCGACGGTGGTTGACAATCCCGAAAGGGGCGACTTTGTAAAAATACTTTCCCACGTCAGTACCGGTTAGCAGTGCTGCTGGACTACTGGGTAACATGCTATGGCAAGAACGTCGACCCTCTATTCCCCCCTTGTGTCTTTCCAGAACTGCCGTGCACGTCGTAACGATTTGCACTGCGTTTGAGGCTTAAAAGAACACCTTAGGAGGAAGATAGGCATCTAAGTGTTCACTAAGACCGACCTTTCCTTCCTCATAACTGAAGAGAATTACCAGTACTTCGAAGAATTCTTCTACGGGTGGAATGTGAAAGTGGGACCAAAATACTTTATCCTTTGCGCCCCTAGAACTAGACAACTTTGAGCCGGCTGATGGAAAAATTTCCGATGGAGGGAGATGAAGATTATTGACAGAGGTAGCATAATAGATGCATCTATGAATGTTACTACCTGCGCCATTATCCGTGTTGCCGAAAGGCATGGTTGGGTGTATCAAATAAATAAAATAAAATATAACACCATTCATGCATTTCGTAGTTTTTTTTCTAAATTGAGTAAAGTCTTGTCATTGACGTTCGCGATATGCAGTGGTAAAGGATATCAGCTGAACAAAACATTAACTCCTTATAACATTAACTTATTTGATATCCAAAAAATCAAATTTAGTGAATATGCACAGTACACTGTCGGCTTTCCTATTTATTATTACATGAAAAAATAAAAATCTTATAATATAATTAAAATATATATTCAAAATGCCCCAGGCTGCTGGTACATCAGATAAAGTAATATATTTTGTGCCTGTTTGTTATCAATGTTTGTTTCGAAAAGAAACAAACAAAAAAAATTGTTTCGCAGCTTTTTGGTTCTAGCTGGATAATTATGTACTTGATGGGTGCAATTTTCAGCTAGAGGAAGATCTCATCTAGCTAAATGTGTTAGACCTATACAAAAAAAATCTATAGCCTAAAGAAAAATGAAATAAATATATATGTTTTCTTTTAGCTTTGGAAGCCAAGTAAAGATCGCCCATTTCCTTGGTAACAACAAACCCTGGCTGAGACAAAGCCAAGTAGGAACGTCGTCCCCCTACCAGCGAGCTTGGTGGAGTATCTTCAGAGAAGACGTTGCTGGCAGACTCTCACAAGATATGGTAAGTAAGATTTTGTTGATCTCTTAAAAAAGAAAGACGAAGTCTTTACCAAAACGGCTGATGTAACTGTGCACTTTTACGTGTACTCTGTACCGACACAGTGCTTTCAAAAAATACTATTTCTTCCTTTTATTAGTGTGTTACTAATTCGCAAGCTTAGATTTAAAAAAAAAATTGCAAATGCATGGCGTTTTATTGTGTTTGTGTGCTATTCATGCAAATATTGTTGAATTTTATTTAAAATGAAAAAAATAAATTTGTTATTTTGTTTTAAAAAATATCAGCAAAGCTGACAAACAAAAATAAGGGCTGCGGATTAGCATTCATATAATATATGCGGGGAAAACAAGAGAAATTTACACGTTCATTATTATAACCGAGTTATATTATTCTAACACCAGACACCAGGTTCCTACCCCAGGTTTTTTTATTTTAGATATTATTATTTCTGAGTGATGAAAATATTCAACTGCCTCAAAGGATCTATATTGGATTAAAAATTTTTGTGATATAAGATTGTTTTCATTCATTAGCTTTATTTTTTAATCAAAGATATAGGTTTCTGCTAAACCCGTTTAGACAACATAAAACGTTAATGAAAGTATTAATACTCCATAATACTGGTTACTAGACACCCTCCTTCTCTCCATTTATCTTTGGTCTAGTATTTAGTATATTTTTATGTGTAGCTAAAAATTAGAGCATATTCACGTGCTAATAATGTTCTGCTCGCTGCGCTTGCTCAAGAGTAAACAAATGCCATTGGAAGTCTTACATTTCGTTTATTTAATATTAGTTAAACATTCTTTCATCATTTGTCATAAGTAATAATACTCTAAGCTACTCTGATGAAGCCAACAGTAGACCTCGAAAGGTGCGTTCACACCTTGCATGCCTGGGCAAGTCAAACGCCAAACTTGTAAAGAAGGTTTATAGAAGCTTAGCAAAGTTTTTTCGCAAAATAGCAAAATTTTTATTTTTTAAAGAAACAATTAAAAATAAAATAAATACATGCAATTTTTATAAACACCCAAATATGTGGATGCAACACTAGCGCTTCCTGCAAGAACCGAATCGGACTCAAAGAAGCTAAGCAAAACTACTCCTTTTATACATTTGATTCGTAGGCTTAAATGTGTCAAGGCATCTTGGCAATGTGCAAAGGAGGTAGTTTTGCTTGGCTTATCTGTGTTTGAGTCTGATCCGCTTCTTGCGGGAAGTGCCACATAAGCGCTAGTGTTGCATCTGTGGATACTTGTGTATTTATATAAATTCTATGTTTTTATTTTATATTTTTAATTGTTTCTTTATAAAATAAAACAATTTTATACAATAATTATCATCCGTCAGAAGTTGGAATAGTCGGAGTAGTTGCGCGTGGATAGTTTAGTTTGCTAAGCTTTAGGTTTAGTAGACCCCCTTTACTTTTTTGCCGTTTGGCTTGGCGATTGACTTCCCTAGGCTTGGCAAATATGTAAGAACACCTTAAAAAAAGGCATGGTAACTATCGATATGGTAGCCATCAAGGCGTATATGATTGTTGCGGATCAGGTGCCTGTATCCAGACAGTTTTCATTCTGCATTATCGCTTTAATAAAATATACTATTCGGCAGTAGACCTGCAAAATCTCGTAAGTGATACTGAAATAAATAGGAACTTACAAGGCTTGTAGGCCTACTGTGTTATTGCAATATTGGTTTTTGTATTACATATTAACTTTGCATCAGTGAGGTTTAAATAATTTATATAATTTTTTTTAAACATTAGAGACACTAAGTAGATGTATTTCAAGTGCACTCACCTTCTTTATAGCAATTATTAAAAAAAATATCTATAAGCTGCTAAGAATATTTCTTTCTAAAAGCTTTTGTGATTAATAATAGTTTTTGTGTATTTTTGTGCTAGTAATAATAATTTAGAATGGCAACTTTTCACTTGTAAATATTTGTTTATCTGACTATTATTTAAGTAAATCTTTTCATTAACCAGAACATTAACTATTCTCGCTTTGGAGTGGTCCAGCAAAATAAGATGGATGTGAATCAATGCTTGTTTGTTTTGTTTGTTTATTAGTTTTATACTAATTTTATCAACTTCGAATGAATAACAACCTCAGGATTGTTATTAATCAATGCAAATTAAAATCAGGGACCCGACATAAAGATGGTAAGAAAACTATATTGTTGCCATATATCTTGTACAAGCTATTTAGGTCGTAAGTATAGCTAAAATATGGTTTTAAAACACTTATTACTTTGTTGAAAACAATACTTTTTCATTTACCTATTTGATATAATACAATACAAATCAATTCTTAAACCCTCACGATTGACAGTGTCTATTTATCATCAAAGACGTTTGTTATCACGTTGTTATAAATCATACCATGCACCATTATGTGAGTATTTACGCTCATGGGCCATATTTTCATCGCACTATTGATGAGTGCAATGCACTACGGCGAAGACAAAAAACGTATAATTGCAGCTTAGAGTATGGCAAAATTGTTTTGGGGGGAGAGGCGGTCAAACGGTAGTTTCCACCAGAAATTTAGAAACTTCTCTGGGGTCATTGGAAATGCTTTCCTTTTCTTCTAGAAGTCCGAGCTTTCCTGGAGAACACACTGGTGTAGTATAATATTAAGAATCATTGAACAAGCGACTGATCATCAGTACTACACGATTTTATTCACCGTCTTTATTTTATGCCACCTGGTTTAGTATCAAATATGATTGTAGTCTGATGTCAAGTATATTTAATAGGTGGCCAACTTGATTTATGTCTGAAGTGAACTAGATCCATTACTGTGTTATAAAAGTTTACTTCTGCGTCGTGTATAAATGTCTAATCAGGAACATACATGTAAGATAATGTTATTATGTGAAATTATAAAATTTCTATTACGGCAGACTAAATCAATGAAACTATAGACATACATATCATTAAATTTAAATATTAAATTTAAATATTATTTAAGTTAAATAACTTCTTATGTAATTGATTAATATATATATATATAAAGGTCCTCTACCATTATCTACCACTTTGGCCATTCATGGCTTGTTAGGGGACTGATTTTTTATTTATCATTACTTATTGGAGGGGAGAGGGTGGTACATTAAGGTTACATATAAAATATGTAAAGAAAAAGGGTTTTATGAACCTTTTTCCTTACGATTTTATGAGGCCTGTTGAGAAAAATTTACACACGTAGAGAAAATATCTATTTGTCACTGGCAAACCAATGGCAAATAAACAACCCTTCAAGCTGAAATTTTATGATCTAACGATTTAACTCAAAATTACACGATTTAATCCAAAAGGACTATTTTCCATAATGCCGGGCATTCTTCATAATCAACCGGACTCGAATCTTACTACAAATTACATATAATGGTCCATTGTAAATACTCAAATTTTATTAAAAACTAGGTCCCTAAGACTACAGTGAATACAAAAAGCTCCCACATATTTTCCGATTATTTCCAGTGAACCAGAAACAATATCTGCATGCACATTCAATTGAGAAAAAAGTTACGTGACTCTACCCAGCTCCTATGACATTTCGAACTATTTAATATTATCGATCGACATTTACTTTATTTTGTATTAAGATTATTGAAAGGGGGATGCTGAAAATGATAGTTAGCACTTAATGAAAGATATTTGCGACAGTTATTGGCATTAATAATACTGAAAATACTTGCTCCAAATATGGCATATTTCTCAATTTTAAATTGAGCTGTTTAGGCTATCGGCTGCTATTCAAAAGAAATATCAGTCTCAGAGTAGGCGGAATAAAAAAAAAAAAAAAAGAAAAAAAAAAGTGGATGACTTTTTTCATTGTAAGAAATTAATCAAATATCTGCTAGAAGCAGATTATATTATCAAATGCAGCAGTCTTTCAAGAAATGGTTAAATACAGAATATGAGTAGTGATATTTTGTTGAATATTTATTTTTCTGGACTACTCTTAAGCCGGGTAAAATGAATTAATGTTGCCATTCTAACAGAAGTTTTTAACTAACAGAATGTTTTACTTTGCCTTGCTTTGATGCAGATTGTCGCTAGACCATTAACAGGAAGCAGCACAACCCCAATCCTTCTTCCGAGGTACAGGTTCAAAGACCCATGGGATTTCGTTAGATATGAGAACGAATGCAACCGGCAACACTCCCAACTTACAATCCCACAACATCAGAATCCTGACAGACATTCTCAGATTAGTTCGATCAGAGATGAAAACTCAATTATCCAATTTATTAAAGAATCGCCACGAATCGTTTTCAACTCATTTCAAAGTAATACAGAAACGGTATCGCCAGGATCCCCTAACTTGACAACACCGACGCCTAATCCGAGCTTCATAGAAAACTTTAAATATCAATACCATAATTATGATGAGGAAAAGAACAGAACAGTTAGAAGTAATATGGGATCTGAAGAGGCGGGGAGCTACATTCATTATCCAATACGGACTTCTGATAGCCAAACTCATTCCTTCAATAATAATATTCACAGTTTTGTTATCCACACAGCAAAGGAAACCAGTAATAGTAATAATAGACCAAAGGAAAATGTTGGAAATCCAATAAACAGTAGCAAAAGCACCAATCAATATATTACAAACTCCACAAAATGGAAACATGAGATAAAAGTTTATTCGAGTACAGAAAATAACCCTACCCCTTTCAACTTAGAACGTTCTTTTTCCAAATCTGAGACGGTAGATATGAATGTAATGCACTCGCCTACACAAAATATCCCAACATCACAAACAAAAACCAGTGAAGTGAATAACAAAATAGACAAAAGGGATGCTGTAACGAAAATTAACCTTGAAATAATTAGATCTGATCATTTTTCCGAAAGTGGACCCTCGAGAAACCTTCCAATCTCCCCTAGATCTGCTAATAAAGAAAAAAAGTCTAAAGTGGACAATCCGATCACGGTTGCCAATCCAGCTCTGAAAAATGTAAGTAGTGAGAAAATTCAGCATAACACGACGGAGATAAAAGTATTGCCTTCTGAAAACCGTAAGCCTAAATTTAAAAAAGAGAAAAATCAGTTGTACACACCTACTGAGCAGCAAATAGCCCAAATTGATAATGATATAGGAAGCAACCTTACAAATTCACGCGTCGGAACAGGCACAATAGGCACGAAAACATCCCGATTCAATCAACTGACAACTGACAACACCTCTGACAGGCGTCATAACCATGACTTAACAACTAATAACATCAAACAGCAAAACTCTCACAAGCCAACTGGTGATGAAAATCATATACAGGATAATGTAAGTATCAGTGAAATTAATTTTTGTATATCTGATTTGTTATTCTGATTTCACTTCACTTCGGTTTGATAGATATCATAGGATGATATGTGATATCTAGTTGAAGCGAACATATTGTGTTCGCATTTGCTAGATATCACCTTTAATGTTATTATCAATTTATGGCGACATTGGAAGGATTCATTAATAAGTGGAATTACATCAATACATTTTTCTTATAATTTAAAAAAAACTATTAAGAACGATATTATGATATCCTTTTATGCAGGGCCGGAACAAGGGCGGCAGAAACATTCGAGATACATTTTTTATGTTAAGAAAACAATATTTGTGGCTGCTTTTAGTTTGTTTTAACCTTAATTCAGTAAATAAAATGAATTAATATTATCAAATGTTTATTTCAGAATATATATCCTAAAATACTGTAATAAAGCTGTTGACTCTTATTGGACGAGGGGGAGAGGGTGAAAGGAGGGACGCCAAAAATAAACTTGTCTCTTTGGAAAAATCCTAATTCTGGCCCTGCTTTATGATTGCCATTTTTATTATTAGATTTAAGTAGTTATTATTTTTTTAGATAGTAATTCATAATGAATAATTATAACACATACTTAATTATTCATGATTATCATTCATCCCATTCTCAAGTTATTTTTTACTAATGCATTACGTTATATTGCATGTATCAAAATATGCTACCATTAACATATAGTGTAAAAAACATTAATTAAATTATTGTTTTGATAGGCTGGAGTTGCCGGAGTATTGGCTCGTGGGGAACCTGATGATTGGAGAAGAGAAGCTTGGGAAGCTGGAGATGTCGACTATTTAGGACGAGATTCTTTTGACAATATTTGGAAAAGGATATGTGAATGTGTTGGCATTACAGCTCAGACCCTCTCGGCCCCTGCTGCACCAGCAGCAACATCCGCGGGTATAGCAAATCAGCCTTCTGCACCCCCACCAGCTACAGAAAAAGTTGTAGACTCTGTTCCCGTAGAAAAGCTTGCTGCACTACATACAGAGACGCCAGTTGCACCTCCTGAGAAGTCAACAGAGTCTGTAGCATCTCCTCAAAAACCAGTAGAACCTCCAGTATCTGTAGAAAAGCCAACAGCATCCGCAGTATCTACTGAGAAACCAGCAGAGCCTGTAGTATCTGCAGAGAAACTAGTAGAACCCGTAGTGTCTGCTGAGAAACCAGCAGAACCCGTTGTATCTGGTGAAAAACCAACAGAACCCGCAGTTTCTGCAGAAAAACCTGTAGAACTTGTAGTATCTGCTGAGAAACCAGTGGAACCTGTAGTACCTGCTGAGAAACCAGTAGAACCTGTATTACCTGCTGAAAAAACTGCAGAACCAGCTGTTTCTACAGATAAACCAGAAGAACCCGCTGTTTGTTCTAAGAAACCAGTCGAACCCGCTGTTTCTTCAGAGAAACCAGTCCAGCCTGATGCATCTGTTGAGAAACCAGCGGAACCTATTGGCACTGCTGAAAAACCATCTGAGCCATCAGTCACTTTTGAAAAACTTGCACCAGTACCTGAAGCGTTACCAGAAGCTGCACCAGTTGCAGTCGAAATCCCTGCTGTTATAGATCAAGAAAAGACAGTTGAATCTATACCTACAGCAGAAAAGCCGTCAGAATCTCCAAAAGCAGTTGAAATTCCTGCAGAGAAAAATGCAGGGCCAACTCCTGCTGAGGAAAAATCTGCCAAACAGGAAGCACCAGCGCTGGAGAAACCTCTTGACACCGAACAAAAACTAGCAGAGCCAGTTGCAGAATCGCCCACAAAACCTGTAACAATTGCTGAAAAGTCGGCGGAATCTACCGTTACGTTGACTAAAGAAACGGAAGTAGTGCCAACAGAGAAAAAGACGGAAGCAGCACCGACTACAGAAAAACCCGTTGCGATTGTACCTACTGGTGAGAAATCTGCGGAAAAATCGGCAGAACCAGCCCAAGAAACTGTAAAATCAATAAAAACTCTTGAAGCTGCCGACATTTGTCCCTTGAAACCTTCAGAACCTAAATCTACTGCATCAGAAACACCTGTAGGTATTTCTTCACAATCTCCTTCTTCAGAACCTTCATTAAAGTCTGGAGAAGCACGGATCCAACCACCTTTAGTTGCTGGTGATGCACCAGTTTGCAAAAAAGAACCAGGCACTCCAACCATAACCCCTCCTTCTGGACCAGCCTCACCCCAACCTGCCGATGTCCCTCCAGAAGTATGTAAGCTTCAAGCTACGCCATCTCAACCTGCCACCCCACCTGCTTCATCCCATCAAACAACAGATGCCCCAGTACCACCTAAACGTAAACAGGGAAAGAATGGAAAATCTGGTAAAGGAAAAAAATGAGTGGGGAATGTTTTGTGTTCCTTAGCGCTAAATATTTATATATATATATAGATTTGCTAGTTTGTGTCTAGCAAATTCTTACTTCGACAGTCTGACAGATCTAGTCTTCTTGTCTTAATATTTTGGAATATTTAAGATAACTGCTCAGGTTTTATAAAAATGATTTGATTTCTTTCATATGCTTGTAGTGTTCTTGATCACATTTATAAAAAATTTAATGGTAAATAAAAATTTTAAAATCATCTTATAAATGGCTTTCTTGGCCATCACATATTATTTTTTATCAATGATGTTAATAATGCATATAAATTTATATAATCATTTTTTGAACTAGTCACTAGAGAATGTCATTATGCCTAATAATTGCTATAAAAAAGTTTTGATACTGGATTTATATATATATATATTATAACCTTTCCTCATATTTAACTACCTTCTAAACGCAATCAGTCTTATAATGAGCATTGCAAAATTTCACTATTTCTTTTCAACTTGAATCATCAAGCAGTAATCCAAATTGGCAGTTTTCCTTGAAGAAAAAAAAAAAAGTAGAAATACTTTGTCCTCACTGCTGTCTACATTACAATTTTATTAAAATGGTTTATTATAGTCTTCCACCATTGAGGGTAATTAGCAATAACGCTAAATATACTCATCCATAAAACAAAATAAAACATTCAGAATCACAGTATTACCTATTTAATTTATTCACAAATAGTCATAGAAAAGTTAGCCACTTCTCTGTCTATTCTTCATCAGGATGGGTTTATGTTGGAATCGCGAACAACGATAAGATCGTCCATAACAGCGATGCGAAGAAAATCTCACCATGTTCTCCACTGTCGTGTTTATATTAGAGTAAAGCTTTGAACCGCGATTAGTGATCAACTCGTTGGACCTATCTTTATAAGAGCGTCGATAATGGCCTCACCCAATTACTCAGCTTCTATCGAGTATCTATGGGCTTTGACTTAATAAGTAAAATTTTCCAGATTCAGTTGAATATGGGAAGGCTAAAGCGTGATGTGCACTTTTCTGGTCTTATCAGGGCTACTTTAGAGTTTCCTTTTTGAAAAAGCTAGATGGCAGACTTAGCCCGACCCAAAAGTGCTGGAAACTAAACTCAACTGGGCTCTGGAAGACCTCAGAGTTAACAACATTTTGTGAGTTTCTAAGATCGGGGATTGAATTACGAAAATTGAAAGTTGATTTTTAGGAATTGATTATAAACATTGGACTAATAACGCAGCAAAAAATACATCAAAACAATAAATCCAATTTGTAACCAAAAGTTATCAAGTTATGAACCCCTAGTAATTTCAATATTAACTTTAAAGTAACAACAATTATAAAATTTAATATTTAGGTAAAATTGAAGAAACCCTTTGGGCAAACAGTTTGTCACTGCTGTGGATGGAACACAATGGCAATGGCCATCAATCCCCTTGATGTGTGAAAGAAAACCACCGAGAACGGGTAACGCAATTACTAACGCCAACATCGGCCAGTACTTTCACCAATGCTCCAATATTCACCAATGCGCTGATCCACAATAGTGGCCAACGACTTGCCAAACAATTTGGCACTGGTGTGGAGCCGGAGTTGGTATTAATAGTGGGTGGATTGCAAATTCGCGCTCTTTTCTTTTCAAATTTCTTACCGTGTGCCTTCAGCAAAATAATATTTTTTATTACTTGATGAGAAAAGCATTTCTTCGTTTTAGGAAGCTGTCATTATAAATTCACAGTTTTTACTCGATATTTACTGTTTTAACTCTCCCGCTGCTATCCAAGCTTTGACATAAATGCCACATAAAAGTAGAGATCCAATCGCTACTCTCATCGCTTTTCGCAGTTCCAACATAAAACCATCCATAGTCATCTTTTACAAGACGTCTCAGGATGACCGATCAGGATGGTTAGAAAGATTCTGGAAATATACATACTAATTTTTTTTTTAAATGTATACATACATGTATACATTTTATGCTTGAAGCATATTAAAGGTTTAAATTTTAGAAATCACAAAATTTGTTTATCAAAAGAATAAAATCAAGTGATAAAAACTAAAATAAGTAATTCAACCAAAAAAAAATGTAAATAAAAAATAGTATGACAGTTTGTTTATTGAAAATAAAAATAAATATAATTGTGACAATTTGAACATAAAATATTGAAATATATGCAGGAAATTGGTAATTCCTTCAATTCAAATCAATTTAAAAACAAATCATTAAACCATGAAAAAATAAATATGTTAAATATCTAATATTTCATCATACAGTCGTTATCAATGTATATTTTTTTTCTCGAATTATTGGAATAATTTTATGTTAAATCCTCCACATTTTTATGCTAAACAAAACAAGATTTGAATTACATAGTGCGTGTTAAATTATATTGTTTCATTTTATTGTTATGCCTATTGCAAAATTAAAACCTAAAATTTTTGGGTTCCCCGCACAATTTCTCAATTTTTTTGGCAGTTTTTTCTTGCCAAGTATCGTTGACCGCGGTTTGGATTCCACGTAAAACAGTAGGATTCCTGTCATTGGTCTTAGCTGCAAAACATTAGTAATTTGTGACAGTGTGAGTCAAAAACACTTCCCAGATAACTCAATTATGAAGTGTGATGAACATATTATTGACGGTAAGAAAGTCGTCCTCCCTAGTGCCACCGATCACGTCGAAAACGCAGAGACTCAAATTTTTCTTGTTTTGGTAAAATACCTTACAAAGATAACGAATGAACGAAAAGCTTCTTCTCAAAGAACTTCCGAATCAATTTGAGTTCAACGAAAGCCATGCCAACATCAGGTAAGCTCAAGAACATCAGGTACTTAAACCGTGGCGACAATGGCGTACACAGGGGAGAGGATTGGGGGGATAAATCTCCCCTCCCCCGAAATGTATCCACAAACATAAGTTTTGTATTTTGAATAATATTTTTGACAATTTTTTATCCAATTTTCTTGCTTATCCTTAAACCTTGAGCCCAATTTGGCGATTATAGACATTTAGGCGATTATTTACCTTAGTCTTATTAAATTCCTCCCCAAAATAAAATTTAAATCCCTCCGAAAAAAAATTCTGCGTACACCCCTGAGTTGAGAATAGTCTTCGTCAAGAAAATGACATCTAACGAAAACGAAATTATTTTTTGAAAAATATTTTAATTTTATTAAAACACAAAAGCAGGTTGCAGTAGCCCACAAATACAGTCCAATAGAAAAATAAAAAACAAAACAAATATTTAATCTTGAAAACTAGTTCTTAAATTAAAAAAAAAAAATTGATCAGTGTATCCCAGTTCTCTGAAACAAAGAAATCCTTTATAAATACTATTATTAACTGAAGTGAGTTACATAAATAGAGTAATATTGGAAGAAATTTTTTCCTCATATTATCTCCCTTAGGTATAAAATCGTAATTAATAATATTGAAGATCAGATCCGAGAGCAGCTGCCAAAAGCACATGCCACGGTTTTTTACTCAAATTAATATTTTTCTATTTAAAATTTAGATATTTTTTTTTATATCAAATCATTATTAAAGGAGCTAAAAATAAAAATCAAACCTCAAAAAACTGAAAAACTATCAAAGATCTTGTTAAAAATAATATATTTTTTGTTGGTAAAGATTTAGACACCTACTTACCTTCTTTTTTTGTAGCTATTAAAAACATAAATTGTCTGATAATTTATCAAAAATATAATTAGATAAAGTTTTATGTTCATTGCACTCATGGTTGTAAATTATTATATTGAGGCTATCATATTATGTCTTTGCAGCCTTAAAAGTCTCGATCTGCTGGGCGAGTTTACAAGCTAAGAACCGGAAGGTGCTTGTAAACTAGCTTATAAACTCGTCTAGTGTCATCTATTTAAAAGCCAACAAGCAGCTTTTAAACAATCTGCTAGAAAAGTTAATAGCCGTTACACTTTACAAGATACTTGTTGGCGTGTGGGCTTGTTACCTTGTACTTTTCAATAATATTTAACAACAAAAAATATTATTTTCCTTATAGTTAAATATTATATCACAGTTTTTATGATATAATAAGAGAAGCGCTGAAGTACAATTATAAGTATAAATGACAACAATGTTCTAAAATTTCTTATTTGAGTGATTCTCAAGAAAAGGTGCATTTTATGTCCAACATGAAATTATTCTTCGAAAATAGAGAAATCACAGACCCATGAAGAAACAGGATTTTTGTATGCATTTGGCAGACATTTTTCCATTGATTTTGATAAAGCATGGTCTTAGATTGTTTTATCAGGGATTATTTTTCGCGTTGACTTATTTTTAATATTATTTTATTTATATTATCATATTAATATTGTTAACTTATTTTAATTTTTAAATAATGTACAATTATTTTTTAAATATGTAAACATGTTTTAAACATTAAAATTCTCACTTCCTCACATTTCCTATTTGTTGAATTTTTTTACATAATTTTGTTCAATTACCAGAAAATCTAACCTATCGCTATCAAAACAAATTAGGTGTGCAAACAAGCTCAGTATTTAATTAAGCTCAGTACATAGAATAATTACGTCGACAATTAATTAAATAATTTGCTTTTCCCTTGACCATGCACCTCATTACATTATGCATCTTACTTTTGTTAAAAATGGGCGCCAAGAAAAATTATTTCAATAAAACTATTATTTTGTTATTTTATTATTATTATTTGCTTGTAATATTTCCTCTACCTCACTTCCCCGCATTCGAGTAAAATCTGGATATTTGAGACAATATTGCATTTTTTAAAAAATCTTAAATTTTCAAGTTTATTTCAAAATTTAATATATATCAAATTAAATGCTAATCACAAAAAATGCTAATCTTCAAGTAAAAGTTTAGTATTTTGATAAACAGTTATAGGGAGAACATTCCTCATTACTTTGCTTGCATCTTAATTTATTGTTTAATTAATAACGTAAAAACGAAAAACTTCTATGAATAAAATTTGGTACACAGCTAAGTGTTAGTGAGTAAGCCAAAAGAAATGATTTTGGCGAAGCCTAAACTGAACAGCTGAATCAGTAACATTTTATTAAATGAAATTCGAACAATCAAAATGCCCAGTTTTGGGAGAATTACCCATATACATTCTTCTCTTGTTCTTAAACATTTAATATTTGTAGTAATAAATAGATCGTTTCGATAAAATATCATAGTAGAATATATCAAATACTTTTTAAAAAAATTGGAAAATGTACCAAAGGGAAATAAAAATTTTAAAAAAGTAATAACAAGAATGACTTAATTAGCTTATAAAGCAATTGTTTAGTGTGCTAAACAATTGTGCTAAAATTGTGATTTGATAAGATTGCAGCCAATATAGTTCATAAAGCTTTTTGGGTTTCCTTAAATTATTTTACTTGCATTTCTTTAAATTTTTATATTCTATTCTGTCAGTCAGTGCGTTGTATCTGCTGTGCCTATTAGTTTAAATGAACTACGTATTAATTTTCTTGCTTAAACCAAAATACCCAAAGCAGGAGCATCATTTAGTTGGAACCATGCTAACTAGTTGGAACTCATTGAATTCAGCAGGCAGAGGTTTTTTCCTGGAAAAACCCTTTTTTTGCAAAAAAATGTGCCTAAAAATTTACATTGAAGACCTCAGCACTCTTAGCCGAACTTGTTCAAATCTTTTCAATGAAATACGTACTTCATTTTGCATTGGCTGCATCTGGTATTCCCTTCTTTAATCTTATAAAATCTTCATTTGCGAAAAAGAAATAATGTGAAAAATGTATTTTAAATTATTTTAATTTTTAAGAATTATTAAAAATAAAATAATTCTGTTTAATTTTTTTTTTTAATTTATCTATGTTTTTTCTTATTTATATTATAAATTATAATTATAATTGTTAAACAAAGCAATTTAGACAATGATTATATCCTTTTGTTGATTTTCTTCACGTTGCTGACATTTATCCTGCATATTTTTATTCATATTTCTTCAGGTTTCTGACATTTGTCGTCCATATTTTTCTTCAGGTTTCACTGCATATTATTGCAGATTTTACTGCAGATTTGAGGACTTTTTACTGCATATAATATGGCATATTTTAACCTTTTTTGCTGTATATAAATCCGGTCTTTAGTGATGAGGATCACATCCAAACTCAAGGAGTGAATACCTATACTTCTTGTTTCTACTCGATATACTTTAGTTTTAACTCATATATCGGATCATTTCATTTCCATACCATTCTGAAAAGAATTATATGTAATAATTCTAAAAGAATTGTTGTTAAATATTAATTATTAATGTTATTTATTAAAAGAATGTAAAAATTAAAATTTAATTTTATAGTCGTAAACATCACATCGTTCGTGGACATCTGCTCATCTGCAGTTATGAATTAGAATCCATTAGAAATATTCATGACATTATTAAAAAAGGAAAAACTTGAAGAAAAAATTAAGAATTTTAAAAATTAAATTAATTTAATACAGAATATTTGATTAAAAAAAAATAAGCTCAGCGATGAATGTATTTACATCGATAGCATAACAAGTGATAGCATCGCGACGGTTGAAATGGGCTTGGCAGTGAACGAATCCCTAAATAGTTAATAAATGCTGAGCCGACTGGTAGACGTTCGCGAAGGTAGGCCGAAACGTAGGTGTGAGGATTTTGTTTATGGTGTCTTACGAATTTAGGGTTGGACGGTGAGCAGCTGTAGGAAGTGTGTACCAATGGATTGTGGTATCGACATCGAACTTTCAGGTTCGCTAAGCCATTTTATTTTTTTATTTAAATTAACATATTTTTATTCCCCGAGTTTTTTTTCAAGCATTATAATTGAGATGAATAAGTTCTTTATGTTATGATTTTTAGTATTTGCCTAGTATTTTGGTAATTAATCTATCAACCGATATTAGTGACATAATTTTTATCAAAGTAAACGAACTCATCTTTCTTATCAGAAGGAATAGTAGTGGGGATAGTTACTTCAAAGAGTTAAGCTTATTGAGTAGTAGCTTATCATTATATTTCTCTTTGAGGTACAGACGATATATAACTAACTACTTCCAACATTATATCATAACTTATTGAAACTCTAATTTAATTAAAGTACTGATTGCACAACGACAACTTTTATTTTCCTTAAAGGAAAATAAAAAAACGCAGGTCAAAAGTGTTGCATTTAGGCGCCACACCAGCTGTTGGAACAGAGATGGCCGATAGCCCGGACGGAGACGCGGTTAGTCCTAAGGTCCTTGTTTTTGGAGGTATATTTTGTTATTTTGTATATAAACACATTTATTTATTCAGGATTCGATTAAAATTTTAATATTTAGTTGTATTTTTGTACTAAAATCCAGTTCTACACTTTACTTTGGATTTCGTACAGGATGCGGATTTGTTGGCCGAAACTTGGTACACTATCTTATCGAAAATGAATTGGTTTCCTATGTCAGGATTGTGGACAAAGTGCCCCCTCAGGTAGCATGGTTAAACAAGGCCCACCAGGCCGTTTTTGATGATGCCAGGGTGGAATTCAAGAGTGCCAATTTAATAAATGCAGGTATGAAGTCATTTACAAAAGTGAAGCATGAGTCATTACTTGATTGACTTTGACAATTAAATTCTATTTTGGTTTCTAGCTTCATGTGATCAAGCTTTTGAAGGTAAAAAGTTCCAAATTGCTGTTAACTGTGCATCAGAGACAAAACTTGGTCATGAAGATGAAGTTTATGAAGAAGGTGTATACCAGCTCAGTCTTAACTGTGCTATATCTGCAGCGAAGCATGGTGTTGACAAATTCATTGAGGTTTCCACTGGACAAATGTGGTCTGATAAGGTATTTTTAATTATATTCCCATCAGTTTTGTAAGACATAAGTATTTTTTATATGCAATAGCTTTTATATGTAATTATTTTTTTTAGACAATTCACTCAGAAGACGATGGGGTTTCACCTTGGACCACTATTGCTAGGTATAAATATAAAGTAGAACAAGAATTGAAAAATATCTCAAATTTAAATTACTCGATTATTAGACCAAGTATAGTATATGGGAAAGGTGATAAATCAGCATTAGGTGAGTTCTATTAACAATTTTATATTTAAATCCTTAGGTAAAACTCCAGTTTCGTAAAATGCAATAAGGCAGTTGATTACAAGCATAGATCATTGTATTTCACTGTACATACTGAAACTAGCAGAGTGTACCAAACCTGTTATTAATTATTTGTTTTGGTACTGAAAGAATAATTTTTATATGTGAACAACGATACTCAGATAGGTAGGCTAGTTTCGGTTTATAAACTTGTTCGTATTTATATATGGCTGAGTTTAAAAATTGTATTCTCTGAGATAATTAGTGATTACTAAAATTATTACTGCTTTAATTAGATCACAGCTGTCAATATATGCTTTTACTCAAGAGATAAACAAATCCTGAATATTTGTATTCATATGCTCTTACAAACAATTATAATAATTTCTTGACTCACCTCTCAAGATATTTAGTTATGTAATTGTTCAGAATACCACTTCTTTGCTATACCATCCTGATATATCTACATTTTTCTAAAGATGAGAATTGTTTTTGAAGGATTTTGTTTATGAAAAAAAATTAAATAAACATCAAATTTTTTTTTTTTTTGAACAAACACTCTTTTCTTAAACTATTTTTATTATTTTTCTAACATATTAGAAAAAATTGGATAATTATGAAAAAAGAAAGGAAAACCCAGAAGGATGAAAGAGAATTTCCTAACGCTGGTTGTTTGTGGGTAAAAAAATATTAATGCTAGAAAAATAATTTAAGGGAAGTGTGTTTGTTCACAAAAAAAAAATTATTTAATTTAGTAATGCAAATTTCTGTAAAGTAGTAGTTATTTTATAATATAAATTAAATGAAAATTATCTTTTATTTTATTATCTGATATCTGTGTGACTCCCACTGACAAGGACCCTGTTGGTGGTTTGATTATTTCTTGAGTAAGTGGAAGTTGGCTGTGATTACATGACATGCTAAATTATGACCATTAGTATTTTTACAAGTTTAGATCATTTCTTAAGCTCTCTACTTCCTTAGGATATAATGAAATAAGAGAGAGTACTAGGCTAGGAAAATATCAATCCAGTATCGGATTATTGTTGGCCAAAACAACAATACAGTTTTATCAATAAGAAAGTTACTTATAATCTTCTCTATTTACACTCATGTTTTTATATTTCAGGTGGGCGTTTACTCATTACTCCTCTGTATCAAGAACTTACTGAACCTCTGAAGCTGCTATGGGGAGAAGATGTGGGAATGAATACAATACATGTTTTAGATTTAGTGAGAGCAATTTGGCATCTCGCAATGGTTGCTCCCGATGGGCTATATTTAGCATCTGATGAAAGCCAGACCACACAAGGACTTCTCATGTCCACCATCGGAAGAGTATTTGGTGTAGAGCCTACTTACATTAGCAGCCTTGTACTATCAGTTTGTAGTGCGGTATGTAGATATTTGTAGGTTGAAAATAATTTATTAATAGTAGCTGGTGTTTAGCATCTTAGCTTGATTTATTTGCACAGGTGTATTATTTTTTATCTATTTCCTAAATCTTTCTAAATTTTTCAGTTTCTCATATGAATTTTTAGTCAAGTTAGTCTTTCTTGGATTGAAGTTAATTGCAATATTCCTGTACATCAGAGGTAAACTATTGTAAGCAACATTTTCAAAGTTTTACAGGAATGCAAAAAGATCCGATTGCTCTGTATAGCTTGTTATGTATATATTTAAAGTGTTGAATTCTAAGATAAACGGTAATTATTGTTTATGCATTTATTGATTAATTAATTATATATTAATTTATTTGTTAATGCATTTTATAATTAATTATATATTAATTTATTTGTTAATGCATTTTATAAACCATACTCTTAGCATTTCTTAATGTAGTCTCTTGCATGATCCAAATACTTTTGTCACCAATTTGGAAGATTGGATATTCCTTGTTTACAAAAAGTTTAAGGGATTGTCAGCCTATTCCACACTTGCTCCTTGACTTCTTTGTTGCTTTAAAATCGTAATGGTGGACCCATATCTCCTCACATTTGATGAGACGTGGGTCTTCCATTATCCTCCTGAGTCTAAAATAGCAAGTAACTATTGACAAAAGAAGAATCAATATCCAGTGAAGGCAAAAACTCGTCTCTAATTCTGGTAAGTTCTTGCAACAATTTCTTTTACTCAAGGGAAGCTTGACTCATTGATTTTCTTCACGATCGAGGAAGAGTGAATGCATCTTACTATTATCAGTAAAAACTGCCTACCAAAACAAAAGATGAGGTAATCCCATTAGAGAAGTCACCCTACTCCACGACTCACACCGAAATCTTGACTCAGGATAAATTGGAAGAAATGGGCTAGAAAAACCTTGTACTCTCGTCTTATTGTCCAGACTTGTTCCTCTGTGACTAGTTTTTGTTCGTATCCTTAAAAGAATCAGTTGGAGAAGAATAAATCAAAAGCGTTGAAGAAATCGAGAAGAGCAGCATTTGCACGATTGGCTAGCAACTTGTCCTCAACCTTTTTATGAAAAGGAATATCCAAGCTTCCAAATTGGTGGCAAAAGTGTATAGATGACATAGGAGATTACATTGAGAAATGCTGAACAAATACTTGTGTATAACATAAATCAATAAATATATAATAAATAATTGCCGTTCTTATTTGATTCACCCTTGAATATTATCCATTGGTCTTATTTATGCTACTGTACCCCTAAGAAGAATGCAAATATGATAATAAAATCAAAATATGCGAAATTGGACTTAGAATTATTTACCTCTGATGCATAGATTTAATGTATCCTTAGAAAAGTATTTTTATAATTTGTATGTATAAAAATAAATCATCTTTTGTTTTGGTAGGCAGTTTTTACTGATAATAGTAAGATGCATTCACTCTTCCTCGATCGTGAAGAAAATCAATGAGTCAAGCTTCCCTTGAGTTAAAGAAATTGTTGCAAGAACTTACCAGAATTAGAGACGAGTTTTTGCCTTCACTGGATATTGATTCTTCTTTTGTCAATAGTTACTTGTTATTTTAGACTCAGGAGGATAATGGAAGACCCACGTCTCATCAAATGTGAGGAGATATGGGTCCACCATTACGATTTTAAAGCAACAAAGAAGTCAAGGAGCAAGTGTGGAATAGGCTGACAATCCCTTAAACTTTTTGTAAACAAGGAATATCCAATCTTCCAAATTGGTGACAAAAGTATTTGGATCATGCAAGAGACTACATTAAGAAATGCTAAGAGTATGGTTTATAAAATGCATTAACAAATAAATTAATATATAATTAATTAATCAATAAATGCATAAACAATAATTACCGTTTATCTTAGAATTCAACACTTTAAATATATACATAACAAGCTATACAGAGCAATCGGATCTTTTTGCATTCCTGTAAAACTTTGAAAATGTTGCTTACAATAGATTACCTCTGATGTACAGGAATATTGCAATTAACTTCAATCCAAGAAAGATTAAATTGACTAAAAATTCATATGAGAAACTGAAAAATTTAGAAAGATTTAGGAAATAGATAAAAAATAATACACCTGTGCATAATGGCAATAAATTGACGTAGCATGTTGAAATATTTCTAATAGAATTCTCATAGAAATTTATTTTATATATACATTGGGTGTATATTGCACTTAAGTTGTTTTATTTTGTGATCATATTTACAGTTAGACTTAATTTCATGGTAAATATACATGTATATATATATATATATATATATATATATATATATATATATATATATATATATATATATATATATCTTTGTTTTTACAGGCAGATATAATGGCAATTGCAGATGAGGCTAATGACAGACATGCTGGTCCATGGGCAAATGCATGTCGTAAAGGTGGTGTCAAAAATACTCCACTCTCTACTTTCATAATTTCAGAACAACTTCTCAATCGTCACATAAAACTAGATAATTCTAAGCTTAAATCTACAGGCTTCCGGTTTCTTCACCCTCAAATTACTGAGGAGCTTATTAGAGATGTAAATGCAATTTATTTATTACCAATGATTGTTTATTGTTTTAATTTATGTGATTTGTAAATTTAGGGTATAAGTCTGTTATAGCCTAGCATGGGTGTTGATGTCAGAAATATTTCGAAATTTATATTAATACCAAATATTGAATAGGTAGAATGTTAAATATGTAAAGCAATGTATCATTGTTCTTATTGTAGAAGTTATGATTTATATACTTTAACAATGATCAAAGACTTGCTGAGGGTTTTTTATCTCTTGGTTGAGCATAAGTAAACGACAATAAAGCAAAGCTATAATAATACCAAAAACAGTACTTTCTTTTGATAGATCGTTTTCATTATTCTAGCTCAATTCAGATCATAGATATTGACTTCTGCTCCCTAATAATGTTTAAAAATCCTCAGTGAGTTTTGGACCTATGTGGTCAGGACATTACTAAGCAGGAGTGCTAGTCAGTTGTGTTAAGTATGTAATCGTCTTGTTAATAGCAAATCCTAAACTGGTAAGAGATGCACTTCTAAGGAGCATAAATTCTAAATGCGGATGTTTCACAAATCAGCTATGAAAGTTCAATAAGGTAAGGTATAATGGGTTGTAAAGATATCACTTCAAACCTGCTGATTAAGTTGGATCTTTCAACTTCTGCTGTACAGTTTTATTGCTTATTCGCCACTAGGCCTGTTTTTTTTTGTGCTAAGTGGAACTTAGAAGCTGCTCTTCTAAATATTTTGTGATTTACATTTCTTCTTTACAGTTTTCTAGTTTTTAAGGGCTAATCCGCAGTTTCCCACAACAGAACATGACAGGAGTAAGTGCAGATCTCTGTTGTGAGACGTGTGTGTTCTGTACACGCCATGATTTGCTGAGACAACTGTGGACCAGCACATGAAGTATATATATTTTTTTCAATACATTTATTCACTTATGTTCCACAGCTTCCATTTTTGACTGTCACTGAAGATTGTAAAGTCTGAGATTTAAGACTAGTTTTAATTTTTTTTTTTTATCATTATATCAGTAGAATAATCCTATGAAAATGAATTATTTTGAACTTATCCCACAAACCCTACTACTTGAATAATGAGTCTTATAGGTACCTTTTAAGGCAGGAGCAAGCACCTTGCTTGGTACTAATAAATGGATTTATGAATTTTATAAAAATGGGCATGATTAAAACATGGGCTTAAATGTAATATTTAAAATGCAATCGCTTCAGCCACATTAAAAAAAAAAAAAAATAGGAAAAACCTAACTTCATAGATAAAGATTCTACAGCAATTTAAAATAGAATTTTGTAAAATATAGTGCGCACTTACCAAAACTTGGTTAATTATTACCCATATAGTGTTTTTTATTCGATTTAATTATGAAATTCGTATTTGTAACATCAACACCTATGCAGAGCTGTACATATTTGGTTGCTTTCAGACAATTTTAAATAATTGATGGAGATATAATGAGTAAAAATAATTTTAATTAATGTTATCCAGTTTTTAAAATCATTTCAATATTTTAACAAATATTATATATTATAGTTACAGTTTTCTTTCAAATTTTCTGATGTTATAATATTGTTTATTACAGATCATTGAAGATTACGTAGCTATGAACATGTTTCCATCACAGCTTCTACCTTAGTTCCCGCCTCTGGTATGGTTATACTGACAGAAAAGCTTTGACAAAGCATACTCTTTTATTATTCAATCTCCTATTCAGATTTGATTTTTATATTATTTTAATTTATCAATCTTTGAATATTTAGTAGGCATGTCTAATATGGCATGAATATTGTGATCAAGTTAGAAGTAACTGAGACCTAACGGTGCTAATTCATTCCTTAGATATGAAACATTCCTTTTATGTTATTTTCCAGTCATGAGACATTTATGTTAAGAATTATTAATAGTTTTATCTCTTCAAAAGATATTATATATTGTAGATTTAAAAAAAATGTATGTGTCTGAATAACCTCAGTTATCTAAATTTAATTTAATTTTTTGGTTCTTTTGATAGTAAATGTTCCTTTTACCATATGTGAAGTGAAGCTTAATTGTTTTTACTCAAATCCTAAATATTTCTATTTTGTCATGAAACATATAAATACCATCTTGTTACATATTAGTTCATTGCACACACGCACACACTGATATATCTACACATATATGCATAAAATATTTCGAAGTAATATTAACAGTCCAATTTTAATTCAATGTTTGACGGCTTTATGTCAAATATGAAATTGTGAGTATAAATTTTGTATTTAATTTTGGAGGAGATTCTATTAATTATAAAATAAATATATCTGTAAGACTGATTAAATTGGACTGCTTTAATTCATAACTAAGCAGGGTATCTTTTTTATAGGACTTTTGAAAAATTTCTTAGAGACTAAGCAGCTATTCTGGAAGGTACTAAATCAAATATAAATACTGGATTGAAAAACCTAATTGCGATTTATCATTTGCAGCAAAAGTCCTTCAATTTTAGTCTCCGTATTAGTATTCTTATAGCATCTTTCTGATTAGGCAGTTGAAGTTATGCATTTAGTAGAGTTTTTAAAGTGCAAGACGACTTAAAAGTTATATTAGAGAGAATATACAGTACGTCTTTAACTATTAATGATTAACGACAATAAAAAATTCATATGATTTTTATTTTATAGACTACTACTTTCTTATTTTGGTTTCACAATCATGATAAGTTAAATTATTAGATCATAAGCATGCTGAGTTTTCTGAAGCCAGTAGATTACCAATAGGTGATTCAACTATAGATTAAAAAAAATTGTTTTTATAAGTGGATGATTAATTAAATATATGCACATGGGAACATTCTCCTCTTAGATGTTATGTATCAAACGTTCATTTAATCTTTCAGAAACTTATTGCTATTTGAGGTGGTAAGAAAGTGCTTTTTCATGGCTATGATGTTTATTCAATTATTCCATTGTAAGTCTAGATAAATCTATTAAAAATGGACGAGTTAAGATCTTTATTTTAGGAACTAAAACAATTTTGTATTTTTGTTTTATTTTGACGAAATATAAGTTTTATTATAAAATAAAACATTTTAATTTTTTTTTAACTTCTATTTAAATTTAAGTTTAAATAAATTTTTTATTTTATTTCTTTTCTTATAACAACAAAAAAGAAGCAAACTATTCTTAAAAGTTTACTTCAAAGAAATCAATGAGCAATAAAATAAATTGTTCATATAAATTAATTTATAATTTTGTTTCACAATTTTCTGTGAATTATAATTTTAAAACTAGAGAGGAAAAAAAACTGAAATAATATTGCATTATAGAAGTAAATATTGAATACAATTATTGGATTGTTGTTAGCAGTAGTAAGGAAAGAATTAATCCTTATTCTTGTATTATTGAGAAGTAACACAAACATTAGTATGTCAAGGCGTGAATAATTTTCAATAAGAGTTAATATAATTAATGACTGAAATTAAAACCTTCAGCTCTTTGACTTTTCTTTTTAATAAATACCAATAAATTAAAGTTGAACTAAAATTTTAAAAAGATACAAAATAAAAATTGTTATTTTTCGACTAATAGTTGCAATGAAACTTTTGAATAACAGTTTAAGTCCCTGATTAGTAAGAACACGAACTACGCTGTTCTTGACCTCTTTCACCTTAACTTGTGTTAAAGGAATAGGTAAATTATAAATGTTTCTAATTTTATGAGGAAACTATTCAACTTTTGTCCACTAGCTTAAAGACAGATTCAATTCCACTTTATTTAGATGGTTTGGTTACTTGTGTTTTGAAATAGTATAATGAACGAAGTCTTCCAGAGATAACAAATTTTTTATTTGTATTTTTAACTTCTGGCCTAAGGGATAAAATATCGCTTTTTAATCTATATAATAATAACATGATTACTTATTATTTTTATATGTGAATTACATTTTAAATTTCACTTTTTTTTTTTTTTTTTACTGTGTTGATGAAGAAATATATACTTTATTTCTTAAATACTGAATTGCCCAATTTATTTTAGAATACAAACAAAAAATCTAAGAAGTAATTTGAAAATATTTCCATTTTTTCCTCCTATTTATTCAATCTTTTGGCTCCTTAAAAAGTAGAACTGGTTTGAATTGTTCTGCTTTTTTCCTATCCTTTTTTCAAAGTGTGCCAAAATTATACTTTATATTTTATGTTTTCTACTCATGTCTAAATTTATTTTAATGTGAGGTTTATTTATAAAGATAAAACTCCCAGGATAACTTTATATATAATTTAATATTTTGTTAAAAAAAAAAAGAGTCATTAATTTTGTGATATTCCGGCAAAGACTGTGGGCCAATTGATAGTTGATAGATTAGAAGCATAGATGATTAGATAAGAGAATATTTTATAAAATATGTTAATCATTTTTGTTACCTTTTTTTGCTAGCAAGAAGAATTATTATATTTAAGATTTTTTTTTTTTTTTTTTAGTTGAAAGTATGATGTGATTTATAAATTTGTGGTATAGATTGTGAATTGTATTTGTCTATTCTTTTAAATTATTAGTTGGATAATAATTAAAATTGTTTAGACCTTTTAATTTATATTTAAATATCTGCTCAATGTATTGAGATAGCTAATTTTAGAAATATAGAATGAACACAACTCATTACATCGCTCACCTCTGTGTTGGTTGCAATGTCAAGTACTTATTTGATTTTTTACTTCATATGAAAAATTGTTGATATGGCAAATCATCTAATATTTAAATGGGTCATTTCAAAATTTTGGGTTATTTTGAGCTCAGCTTTTAGAAAGAAAAAAATTCCCAATTTTTCCTGAGTTTTTTTTATGTAGTGCGACCATGTGGGCTCCTCAGAAAGTCCTTAAAACATATACACTGTTTAGTAGATATTTTGCGAAATATCGATTTTTGAAAATTTTGTGAAATTTCTCGTTTGTAGGGAATGAGATGAAATTGTAGGGTATAATTTCCCTCTTAACAAGAAAATTGATATCCGAATATTGATGTGCAATGAATATTTCTAGAGTAGAATATTTAGCTCTGATGTCGCCCAGAAATTTTTTTTGGAAATTAGACACAAATTCGGGTATTTAGATTCTATTTGGACCAGAATTCAGCTCATTTTAATTTCATGATATCATGCTAGGTTTTTAATGATCGTGATCTCAGCACATGATGTCAAAGATGTAGAAGTTTCGGTGACAGCTGTTTGGCTCTCTGAGGATATCACATCTGCCGTGGTGAAAATTTTATTTAATGCATAATATTCCTGCTTGCTAAAATTGTTGATTTCTTAATGAGGCAGTTGGTCTGTTTTAGATGAAGCTGAGGCTTCCATTCTAACTTGTAGTTAGTTGAGACTTTCAAAAGGTATTACGAGATCCTAAAACTCTATTAATATCAATCAAGTTATAACCATTAGATTGATCAATATTAAAAATTAAGTTTGAGTGTTAAAGTAAAAATAGTCTTCACACACCTTTTTTTCAACAACTCAATTTTCTTCTATTTTTCTCTCTAGTGATTTTTCTTTCACTAATGGTCTAATGATCATAGGATGTTTTTACTAACATTGTAACAACTAGATTCTTCCTCACTCTCTTCAAATTTGATTTTGTTTTCATTATTTGCTGTGAGTATAGGATTTGGATGTTTATATGCTGTACTGTTTTACGGCTGCAGATTTTCTGATTACAAAAATCACACAATGTTGACACATATTTTCACAATAACTGACTATTAATAGCTAATTAAACACACTCCTTTATTAACAGAAGTCTTGTGGGGAATGAGAAAATATAAAAATACTCTAAGAAATTTCACCACAAGCAATTTTCTCCAAGGAACACTTGGTATCTTTTGAAAGCAAAACTAGATTCCTCTGACAGCAGTGTTGTCTCAGATATTTCTCATGAAATATGTCTTTTCCTGATTTTGGAGGTAGATTTAAGGAAATTTATATGGGGTGAGAAAAAAATGCATGAAAAACAAATAACCTATCAGAAGTATAGTAAAACAATTTCATTTTCATCGTTGGGGGGGGGGGGAGCGAACCCAGAAGCCAACAATAATTTGGTCACTAATGAAAACATTCATTTAGTATAACATACAAATTTGAGAAGTTAGCAACCTGCCCTATGTGACATGAATAGGGTATAAGAATTGACATCATAAACAATTTTCAATTATGAACCTGATCAACTTTTATTAACCATGCTGGTTTATCCCTCCAAAAAATTTGAACTTTCTATGACAGATAGATTAGGCAATGTAGCTATGTGACACAAAATGACCCATATTTTTAAAATGACCCAAATGAATTATAACATAATCTGAAATGTAACCTGTAAGTTCTATAATGGAAAAATAGTTTTTCAATTAAATTCGAATTTTGTGTAAATTAATTCAGCATTTTGATGTTTATATTCCTATTGATATATTATGGTACATTAGAAATAAATAATTTTTTTTAAATTGTTTAAATTACTAGTTATTAATTAGATTTTTGTTCCATTGATTGAGCCAGTGCGATTTTTGATAATATTCAATAGAATCCTTGGTCAAATAAAGTAAACAAACTAATTAACAATAATACCATTATGATCAATAGTATCTGATATGGTATTGTTGAAGAATAAGATCTATATATTGTAATTGTGCTTATAAAGATATTTTGTGAATTTATCATTGAATAGATTTTGTTCAATACTCTTTTAATTAACTTTTTTTTTCAATAATATGTAATGGCCTGTACTTAAATTTCGTCATGGTATTATCCTTTTGAAAAAGGTTACATGGTATTGATAAATGACATGTTTAAGAGCATTTGTACAGGTATAAAAACAGATATGTTAAAGATTTCTATAAATAAATGTTAAATTAATTTTTTTTTTCTTGTCCAACCTGCCACTATTCACTTTCCAGTAAGAATTTAAGACTAATTTTGCCATAGTATTTTTATTCTGTTTCAAATTTCATCTTGACAAACATAATATCTGAAAATGTCAAGTGCAATTTGCGCAGAGAAATCAGAACGTTTCTGAATGTTTCTGGTAAACTTCTGGTTTTTGTTAAAGTAGTTTTATGAATTTTAATTGCTTCTGTCTTTTGCTTTTATGCTACTGTCAGGCTTTCCTTCAAAAAAATTAATGTCTCATTATGGTTTCAGGTGGGGCCAAATATAGATCAGGTCTTTATGGATTACAAGTAAATGGTACTTACCTTCAAGAGCCTGTATTTGCTTGTTTTTCTGTTCTCATTCTCATATATTTCATCCATGAACCTTCATCAAACTTTTAATTATCTGCTAATAATATACTAATAGAAAGGCTACCAAGTTTCAGTATTTAGAACATTGACCTAATGCTTTCCCAGCTGCCAGAATCGTAACAGCATTTTTTTATAACTTTCAATATCTTATAAAAAAATTCATAGAATGAAACATTTTCTTTGTATGCTAGATATTTTTTGTCAATTTTAATGTGGTTTAATTTTTGGCATGTCCAAATTACTGCCATGTTTGATACAAATTAAATTAATTGTTTCGTAAATGAATAAAAATACTAGAGGAGTTTTTTTATTTTATTTTTTTGTCAGGGTGGGGTGCCTTTTCTACCATTCTTATCAACTAGAGATGGTCAGTACTCGATTATTTTTCATAATTTGGGTGCCTTTAAAGGGAAAAAGTATCAAGTACTTAGGGCATTCTGATTACTTTCTAAAAGTACTCACTCAACGTTAAGCTATGGCCACACTGTCTGACATTGAATGCTACACGTTCCCTTCTCTATATGTCAAATTGAAAGGCGAACAGTGTGGACATAGCTTTAGTCATACCTTAGTCAAGTAATTATGGTTTATGTCTGATTACAAAAAGAACTCAGCTTAAATCATCCATGTTCTTTTCCTTTATTCAACTACTCCAGCATTATTAAAAGCAACATTTTTCATTTCAAATTTCTAAGGTATTAATTCCAATTCCAGTATCAGGTTATTGGAGATCCAGTTCTTCGATGTTGATGTGCATTATTATGCTATCGGAGTCGTAGTTTTTGAAAATACTATCAATATTAAGATCGCGCAGTCGCGTACCGATTATTTTTATATGCTCAAGATTTCTTCAATATTGGGTCGATTATTATATTATCAGTGGCGTAGTTTTTAAAAATGCTAATTTTAAGATCGCGCGATCTCATGTCGATTTATTTAAGCTTATCGTATTTCTTCGATATTTAAGTCATTATGCTATCAAAGGCGATTTTTATGTAAATGGTATCGATATTAAGATCGCGTGCTTGCGTATCGATTATTTCAAAACATTTCTTCAAAGATTTCTTCGATATTGTGGTTAATTACTATATTATCGTTAGCGTAGTTTTTAAAAAGAGAAAAATCAGACGGTTCGGTCATGTACTTCCTATGAATCAAAAAAGATTCCCAAAGCAGATTATGGAATGGCGTACATACGGAAGAAGAGGCAGGACTAAACTACAATGGCTGGACGATATAGAGACTGACCTTAGATTATTGGGTGTTGGTACATGGGAAAGAGTCGTAGAGGACCAGTCTGAGTGGAGAATAATTCTTGATGAGGCCAAAGTACTCCATGGACCTTAGCGCCGGAGGAACTAGTTCGTTTTTAAAAATACTATTGAGTTTAAGATCGCACGATTACATATCGTTTTATTTTAAATTTTCATTATTATTAATTTATGTATGATAAGTTTTTGTTTAGAAAGTTCTTTTTTACCATTTTACTTTATTGCTGTGTGTGTGTGTTTGCATTATGTGATGTCAACAGTAAATCTAAGTGCGCATGCGCGATATAAAGTCCTTTAATAAATTAGGATTTTGGGTCCTTTAAAACTTGATAAATGATCCCTGTAACGAATAATTCTGTAAAAGTAATAATTAAACTTACCTCTTGTTTCTGGAGGTCTCATTCCGTTATTATATGTCGTTTTCTTTCAGTTGGTGGCAAGCTCCCAAAAGATTTCTTCGGGTTCCTTGACAACATTAGAACTGTCTATGTCACTAGATAAAGCATTGGAAATCGACGGTTTCAATATTTTAAGCAAAATAACCCACTTAACTTATATCTTATTCTCCCGCGGCAGACTTGTTCAGCTCACAAATATGGAGGAAAAGAAGTATTTTACACTCAATTTTAACATTTACTACAAGCAATAAAATTGTTTAATTAGAGTGGGAAAAAATCGCGTTTATAGCCTTTATCACCGAACCATATCGATGTTTTTGAAAAAACATGCCATTTGCCATTTAGCAAACTTTACAGGAAACACGTGAAACGATGTTTCCCCAAATAACAATATCTCTTTCTTTAATTTTATTCTTTATCGTATGGAGTAGAAATTTATAAACCTAGCAAAGCCTATATAATTACAGTATATTTTAAATAATTCTAGCACTGGCTAAGGCCAGAGTGAGGACTGAGAGTCGTTAGTATTTGGTGCTTATGTCAACAATATTCGATTTTTAGACTATTTCCAATTTTTTTCTCGGTATTTCGTGAACGGGAATCGATAGAGGTGGTTATTACGTCCCAAAATCAATTGAAACCTAAATTTCGAATTTTTGGCGCTTAAGCCTTTTTCAAAAAACGACGTCGATATGAATTCTGTATTGAATGCAATATATCTTTCAATGTAAGTTTATTATGACCTTCAAGTAAAGTACCCCTTTCGGCTCTTCAATTTCAACCAAAATCTATTATTTTATTAATAGTGATATAAAAGTCTAACTTACCAAATTTGAGATCTTTTACATTATATTTTAATATAATTTTTGATGAAAGTCTAATATGAAGTCTTGAAGTAAAGTACCACTTCCGGTTTGCCAGTTTTAACCAAAATTTATTATGTTATTTATATTTAATTTATATATGTAAATCTTATATACCAAATTTGGAAAGTTTGCATTATATTTTAATACAATTTTTGATGAAAATCAATAATGACCTTCTAGTAAAGTATTACTTCCGGTAACCAAAAAGAGAGGTTCACAACTAGATTTTACAATAGTCGTAAATACAAAATTTTAACTTTCTACGGCTAACCGTTTTTTAGTTATGCCAGATACGTACGAACGAACATACGTATGGACGTCACGACGAAACTTGTAAAAATGGATTCAGGGATGATTAAATGGATATTTCCGTTGAAATCTGAAAACCGAAAATTTTTGCGATTACAATACTTCCTTTACTGCGTACAAGGAAGTAAAAAGGGTCTCCGACAACCCAATTATCGAACTCAATTTACTTGTGCCTCTTTTGGAAGATTTTGTCCTCATTAATTTTGTATAGAATAATATTATCGCAACGACGCATCGTTTCCGAGATATAAGCAAAAATCAAAACAAAAAATAGCGTCCTACGTCTCTCACTGCATTCCGCTCACCTCCTAGGAGTGGGAACTTTTAGAATGTTTACGTCCTAACTGGTACATATAAAGCCTCAAGGTCAAAAATTGTGTTTCTTCTATTTCCTTCTACATCCCCTTTTTAGTCCAGTCATCTGGAGATCGGAAAGAGGTCTCGGTGGAAAGTTTTGTTCAGTTACGTTTTTTGGAGTGCTGATTACGAATTGCAACTTTGTTACTTCAAAATTTTCCCGGAAATATTACAAAATTAAACATTAATTTCGGCATTCTGTCTCATAATTTCGCCTCGCGCTCGGTTAAAAACGGAGTGGCCGAACAAAAAATCATTAGAGTCAAAATTTTAGATAATTTACTTAATTAAAAACTTCAACTGTGCAAAATTTTAAGAGAACATAGCTGATATTCAAGGACGTGAGGGATAGACTAGGAGGATGGAAGAGACCTCTTCCATTCTCCTAGGGGATAGAGGGCTTGCCATAGAAGGGATTAGGCGAGATGCCATCTCCTCCAATAATTTGAAAACCCAAAAGGTCTGGAAAATTCAGATTTGAGAACCTACTTTAAACTGCAAAAATTCTGGTAAAAAATTTTACTCAAAGAGTTATTAAAATTTAAAACCAATACCAATTACCTTTTGAGTTAAAAAATTGGGTTTTATTGATGCAATGGTGCGTTAGAGTAAAAAAAAATATATCATTGTTTTGTGTCAACATTCGTAACAGGTACCTAATTGAAAAGTTCAAACCCAAAAGAGTTTGGGGAAAATTACAATATTTAATATAGTTAGGAAATATGGACAAAATTGTTGGGAAATTTTCGAATTTTCCCCCTCTAATAAATTGTAGCAACGTCCCTGGCGATATTTGATTAAGTGATATTCTACATGACAATCCTTTGCTATAGGCTAAAAAGTGGTTCGCCTTACTGAAGAAATCAGGTTGACCAACCACCCTGCTTCTAATAAACGAGGTTAATTAGCCTTTGCATTTTTCATAAAATTATTTATTTTGTATAAGTCTTATTTTTATTGAGACTTATTGTAGCAATTTTTTCTATCCAGATTTTCAGATCAAGATTTTCCTATCCATCGTTTTAAATCATACGCATGGTTAAGAAGGATAGTATAGATCTTGAACTACTAGTCACAAAAAATTAATTAATTTATTTTCCTATAAATACAGTTAATTGAAAATACACAGAAATTCCGAAAATATTTTTAGAGATAATAAAAATACATAAAATAGATTATTAGATCATTTCAGAGATTTTTTCTGATAATGTATTTTTTTAAAGTTGGTATTTCTGTCTTTTATATTGTTTGGAGAATGCTTTTTGTAGGTCGGTTACGTTTTATACATTTATTTATTTAAGATAGCATTTTGCATTTTGTCACAAGATTTAATTCAAGATTTCTTACTGAATTATAGGCAAGTAATTGCGTCCAAATATTTTAGTCCAGTAGTGAGTAAAAATTTTAATATTATGCAAACTTGGTATGTTTAAAAATTATTGCTGGACATTTTTAAGTCCTGCCTTAGTTTAACTTGTTTTTATTCATAATATTTCTGTTAATTTTCAAATATTATCATTGTGTAAGTATTTTTTACAAAACTATTTTCATTCATTTTACTTATACTTTGTTAAAATGTATCCTAGCTGAAGCTAAAACCTGGGTTAGATAACTTCTTTTAACTTGTGTGAATTGGTAGTAATAGCTTGACAAGAAATCCCAAATATATCAATTTGTGATACGGAAACTCAACTAAATCCGTTTTCTTTTGCCGAAGAGAAATCATCTAAAGGTTTGTGGGAAGCTATCATCTGCCGTTCAAGATCAGCTATTTCATCCAGTCCTAGAGTACACCCAAAAAACTGTGATATGGAAATCGAAAAGTTAATTTGAGTTAAAAAGTTAATACATTTTTATTGATGTTTCAAAAGAAACATGCAATGATAAGATATTTGATATAAGTATTCTGTACTATAGCTGAGTTTCCGTTGGGAAACCTAAAATAAAGAGATTCCACAGTGCTCAAGATGCCAGAGTTATGCTTACAAAAATCCCCTTGTTACTATCAGCCTCAGTGCATAGGCTGTGGAATATCAAATGAGTGCTTGAGTTGCAAGAAGACTAGCTATTCCTCTGAAAAATGTGCCAACTTCTAAGGAGCTTACCCCGCCACCTAAAGAGGATGCCAGGCTTTCAAAGATCTTCAAACACAATGGAACAGAAGAAGCAGACCTCAGGCAACATTTATTAGACCATCAAGCATAGAACAATTCTTAGCTCTGCTGAGCCTCTCTCTCCAACAGCTTCGAGTTCCACCAGAAATTTACACAATGGTCCAAGAACAGCCATTCTCTAGAATAGAACCTTAAACTCAACCTCTCTGGGATGGAGAAACTCTACCTCAGCGGCATTCAAGGTCAGGCGTGAAACCAGTAGGTTAACAGCAGTTACCCTCTGATCCTAATCAACTATTAAATCTTATATACAACATAAATACCCTCAAACAGTCTCTTTTAAATCTAATTAATTAGTTGTCCAAATTAAACAGTGACATGTGTCTCACATATGACCTCTAAAAGGTGCCAGATGAGTGATCTCCTAAGTCAATTACATTAAATATCTCCATGCGGGAGGATGTACCAGTGGCTATTGCCTTGATCATGCCATATTTTATCATCCTCTCATTTGCTGGTTGTGATATTGAATCACAGGTGTGAATTTACTAATAAAGTTTAAAAAAAGTTTCATTATGATATGTTAACTTATAGTTTATGCTATGTGTTCTGAGGTATTTGTGTTTTCAACAGTTTAACCCTTTGAAATGACATGGTGACAAGGTTCTATCTGACTTCTGTTACAAGGAGAATGTACTCTTGCTTCAATATTTGGAGAAATAGCCAAGCTATAAGTATACATGATCCGATACCAATTTCTTTTAGTTTTCAGAGGCTGTTTGTAGCAGCAGTTTTAACAAAGAATGAGGTAGGGGGAAGGTTAATCAGTTATTTCAATTGTATTACAATGTTTGTAAATTTTCTTTTCAGTTCATTGTGACAAGCATCGGCAAGTACCATATCGTAATATCAAAAAATCACTACCGTAGGTGGCGAGATGACTGATAATGAAACTTTGACATAAATTTACATATAACAAATGAAGTGTTAGTTAGAACCTTGCCATTCCAAAGGGTCGAGCTGGTGATAATATTGAGCAGATTTTAACTTTGCCTATTCTTAATTTTTCATTCAAAATTATAATATAATGTGACTTGCTATTTCTTTTGAAGTTAAAAAAATCTATATCTATGAAATCTTGTATCAAGCCAATCAATTTTACTATTGTATATTTAATTATCTTTTCAATTTTCCATAAAATCCATTTGGATATTAATGTTCTTCTAATTGATTTATTCACCAACCATTTTTACATATAGAAGCATATGAGGCATTAAATTGTGAGTTAAATAAATCATTTTTGTAAATTATAGTGGTTTATCAAATATGAGGGGTGAGAAGCTAAGGGGTACAAGTGATTTTTTTTTCCAAAGAGTCAAGTGCGGGTATGCATGGTTAATTTATATAAAATATTTCATTGCTCTTTATTCATGGGATATACAGTAGAGTCATACTATTATAAGTATTATACAACCTTAAATGCTTTAGATTTTATCAAAATGTTTTAATGTTTGAATGCTTCTCACCCAAATGTTTTAGATTTTATCAAAATATTTTAACGTTTAAATGCTTCTTACCCCCTCATATCATATCTTTTGGTGTAAAGCGAGACCTCCAAAAATTGTTTCAGAATTAAAAAAATTAAGTTGTAGAATTAATATATTGTCAATATATAGATGGATAGATTTATTTGGTATTTCTGTTTTGATAATTTATATCATGAATTAGATCTAAGCGAAAAATAATGCCTGGTTTTTATCAACAATGTTCAACAGTCTAAATATTATCTTCAGTTTAAAGAGATAAACACATGAAGGATACTGGTATTAAAATTTTGTTTACCAAGAGGTTGATAAACTTGTCCATGTTGTTGTTTGTGTGGATTAATAAATACAACTTTTTGACAGTGTAAACATTGAAATATGTATTTCATTGGTATGAACGAATAGATGAGTGACAATATATGTGGAATACTACTTTTTTTAAATATTGATGCAGTGTCCTGTTTTTGTTTGTTCTGAATCTATAGACTTCGAATTTTAGTTGTGCCAGTTTTATGTTATATTACACCAAGATTGGTTATACACCAAGATTATGTTATATTAACTACATTTTCTGTAATATAACTATGTTTCTTTGTTTTCGTTGGTAAGAAATAGTAAAACCAATTTACATTGTTATCAATATATGCCATAGCTGTTATCTTGATGCCAGTTTCATATCTTCTTGCAAGTTATAAAAAGCCAAGTTGTAAAATATATTTTTTTTATTTTGCAGATCCTTATTTGTGTGTGAGTATGGAGACTGCAATGGTTCTGAATGAGCACATTCAAAATATTCGTAAATTATTTGGTGTAAAGAGAGATGCATTATGTGTCTATCAAGTGTTATCCAATTGTTTTATGTCAAGGCCAATGCCCAAGCATATGATCGAGTATGTTATGTTCATTTTTCTATTTGAACTGTATCTTATTAATTTTTATATTATACATTGATAATCATATGCGGCATAACAGACTGCTACTGAGTCTGGGTCTCCTTCAAGAGCTTCCTCCAGTTATCTTGATAGAAAGCTGCAAATCCTTAGTTTGTACCAACTTTGAGAACTCTCTTCATGCCAGCAACTACATTATCTAATGACCTCAGCCTTGATCCATCAATCCTTCATTTTCTACTTAATCTATTTGCCAATAATCTTCCCTAGATTGGAGTCAGGCATCCTTAAAACACACCCATCTTTCCATCCACGTGCTCTGCATATCGAAACTGTTATAAAATAAAAATATTTCAATATTCACATTATAATATAATTCAAACAGGTCTGCGTCTAGAGGGCCATAAATTCTTCTTAAAATTAAACCCAAATTTTCATAGGCTATAACAAGGCATACAATCATTTCGTTTGGACCGATCTTTGTCATTTTTTGCAACTATTTTCTATTTTTGCTTATGGAAAACTTGGTTAAGCTGTAATAGTATCTTTTTTCAGTTATCTTCCTCTTGATCTCTTATGAGGTGCCATTTCTGCAGATTATTTTTGATCTAACATGTATAAAACTGTTGAATTACTGAAATGGATAAGACGTAATGCAAAGTGAGGAAATTCATCATTGCAGTTATTTTAGTACACAAGTTTTCTTGTGTTGTCCCCGTTTACTATCAGACCATTCCTTCTAGCTGAGCTCTCAAGAACTGTAAAAGTTTCTTTTTGTTACTGTTCAGGCTTTTCCATTACATCTATGTCATCGGCGTGCTTAAGAAGTTTCTCCAGGTTATGTAATAATGTATCAGGCATTTGAGAGCCTGAGTGTTAGATGGCTATCTGTTGTTTAATTTTACTTTCCTTATCAGTTATATTCTATTTCTTTTTTGTGCAACAATCGGATTAGACTTGATGGGTATTGAATGTTGATGCAATAAAAATCATGTATATAATTTATTAAGCGAAATGACCTTTTCAAACTCTTAACTCTAAAATTTCCTTTTAGGAGGGCTAAACCAATTTTGGATGCTAAATTTTATTGTTATTTGAATTTGAATAGGTTTCTTGGTAACTGTTTTTATTTATTTATTATTTTATTTTTTTATAAGGGTGGGGGAAAAATCTTTCATAAGACGATGTATGACTAAATGTCCACAATAGTGTGATTTCTACTCACTAAAAATATCACCTCTCTATTCATCACTGCCATTCTGCGGAACTAGTGTCAAGCATTACTTCGCGTGGAGGGCAGGATGGTTATGCGCCTACTTCTTCATTGGACCTCTTATTAAGCCATTGTGTGGCCTGTGCTCTCAGCTGCCTGCTGATACACGTTGCAAAGTCTGCCACAGCACTCCAGTTCTCCTGCCTGGCCATCATTAGTTGGTAACTGGGGTAGTGGGGTAGCTCAGTAGGTAAGAATTCAAGTCTGCCTTTGGCAGATAAATATTTATTTCAGCTTGTGGATTGATCCTGATGTACTCTCCACATCTATAAAGTTGGTACCCTTAATTGGTGGAATTGTTATTGTTGTGTGTCACTGCTACCTGCTCCAAAAGACATGTGTTTTGCTTGGGAGGTAATTCACCATGCTAACAAATTTGTTTAAAAAAATGCATAATTATAAAATTTAAAATTTATAAGAAATTTATTTTATTTTTGGTTTTATCTGTGTTAGCTCTTTTTTAAGCAGAATTTAATGCAGAATGCGATTATATTGGAAAGCTGGCAAAACATGATAGTTTATTAAAATGTTGGTTGTTTTAACATTACAACTTTACACAATTATTATGTAATAACTGTTGTTTCATCATTATTTATACCAGTAGGTTTGCGAAGCAAGTGCTTCACATCAGATTAAAATCAATTTGAAAGCTTAAGATATTCATTTAGAACTTTACTCCCATTCATCTCCTGCCAGGTACCCTCCTTAATCTCGTAGACATATTGCCTATATAGATATATTGCCTGATGAAACAATTAGTCAACTCTAGTCTCTCCCCCCCCCACAACTTCGGAGAAACTAACTTTTAATATTATTACTTATATAACGATGGTTTTGGAAAATATAGAATAAAAATAAAATACATATTATTTTTATCTGTTCGAATGCTACTGACAAATGTCCTGCTTTCATTGAAGCTATAATAAAGTACAAAGGTTATTGTTGTCATTATAGCTTTAGGTAGATCACATAAACTTCTGCTCCCTCAAGAGATAAAATAAACCTCTTTGTTATCACGTTCAGCTCCATGAGATTTTTTATATTTTTTTCGGTGGGACCATTCAGTATTTTATATATGTATAATGCAATGATTACTTTTTGATATCCTATAAATAATTTTTTTTTAATTTAATTTATTTTAACTTATAAATTTTAACTTTTTTCTTTGTGGTCCCTGGGACCACATTTAATATAAAAAATAATTGTAATAGTAACAAAGTTTTAAAATGTTTATTAATAAATAAAATAACTTATAAATAATATATATTTTTGTTTCAGTATCCAAATGATACTTATTCTTTAATATATGTGTACTTATAAGATTGTAAAACAATGATAGTAAAAGTTCATAAAATAAATTACCAAGTAAATGAAAGCCAACTTAGGCGTAAATTAACAAGATAATGGAGTATTATATAAACAAATTGTAAAGCAATCCATAAATTTTTTTTTTTTAATTCCACAGACCAAGAACTTCATGCTATTCATCAACGCGGTTCCCTGGGCTATAGAGAAGGTAAAAAAGCAGATAAGACAGTGTGCGGTCACAGAGCCTGCACTGGCCCCTCGCGCAAGTTAATGTTTAATGTGTGGTTCTATTGACCGCGTTGGGGCTGAACCTGTTAAAGATCAAACATATCGCACCCACAGAATAGTACTGTGACAAGTCTCAGTACAACCTCGACAACTCTACAATAATAAAGTATCGTTATTTTTCTAGTTTCAATAGTTAACGCTTAGGGTCGGTAGTAACTGTGCTTCTCTTCGCCAGAGAGAGGAGGACCCAATGCATAGTAGCGTGATGTTACCGAATCAGTAGTTGTGTCTGACCACCAGACATGGATCGTTATGTGAGCACCATATCTTTTTGAGTTGTAACATTATGAATTTTATCCTTTTTCTAATTGTCACGCTAATAACTTTGAGTGTCTCAGTACTCAACTGGGTTAGTAAGCGTTTTCCTTTATTGTATTGCAGGAGTTTTGGAGAAAATAGAGCAGCTTCCCTTGCATCACCAGTGAAAAACCCTGAACAGTCTGATCTCTCAATATTATCTAAAATTTTCAATATTAGACAAAAATTATCTCACACACTACACGGATCATTCAAATGAAGTTTTCCTTCTTGCATCATCTGAAAAACTTCTTTACCAGCAATACTTGGGAATGTGTGATGACTGATAAAGATCTCGATTTCAATTTGGAAAATTATGTTGAAGACGATACAGAAGACAAGAGCTCTGAAATTGATGAACTTGCACCGACAAATATGAGAAAGAAAAGAGATATTGCTGTTCCAGAAAATGTAGCAGCTAATGCTCCTGATAATATACCAGCTGGTGAAACTTCAGGCAGTGTGACTTCTGATGGACCAGCGAATGAAAGTGACAACCCACAAAATGCAAAAAAGAAGAAAGCACAACCTTCACACTGGAAAGCTAATAAATGCAAAGCTCTCCCAAAAATCAGGACAATCATACACTTCTCAGACTGGAAAAAGTGTATAAATGTTGTTGCCAGAAGCATTAAACCATCATGTGAATGCTGCAATCACGACTTTCCATCAAAATTCACTGAAGAACAGAGAGCATCAATATTTTTCCATCACATACCCCAACAGTGAGAGTATGTGATTCTTCATTCTGTCTAAATCACAACACAGTACAGGTACCCCACAGCTCAACGAAAGTTGATCCATGCTTTTTACTTTGACAAAAATGAGAAGAAAGTGCATGTTTGTAAGCATTTCTTCTTAGTAACGCTAGACATCAATCATCACACAATCTTAACCTGCTTTTCAAAGCATAGGGAAGGAATCATTGAAGGGGATCGACGAGGTTAACAAGAAGCACAAAAATCAGTTGATGAAAACATCAAAATCGACATGCGAACACACATTGATTCAATCTCCCTCATCAAGAGCCTCTATTTATGAGCCCAAACCACTCGGGAATACATAGAAGGTGGAAGAATAATTGGTGCGATATATTGTAATTACGTTAAACAATGTGAAGAAATAGGAAAGGTGTACAGTTCTCTTTCCTTGTTTGCCAAAATATTCAACACCAAATACAATATTTCTTTCTTCAGGCCAAAGAAAGATCAGTACGACATATGCGTCTCTATTAAAAATTTAGATGACGCGGGGAAGTTAAAAAAGAGTGAAGAATTTGTGTCCCAAATGAAAAAAAACTTTTCTGTGAAGAAAAAGAGCATGACAAGTCAAATATGGATCTAAATGTCATAGTTTGCTCTTATGATCTGCAGGCAGTGCTTCCTACACCAAAAGGAGAGATATCGACATTTTACTATAAAACCAAACTCTTTACATTCAACCTGACCATTTAAGAATACAAAACAAAGCAGGGTATTTGTAACGTTTGGCACGAAGGAGATGGAAACAAGGATGCCAACAGCTAAAAAAAAAAAAGAGAAAAAAATCCTCTATTTTTTTTCCAATCTCGAGCTTTCATGATGTTTGTAACCTTATCTGTTTTTTTCTTTTCAATAACAACACTTTGACTATTTACTATTCTTAATTGTTAGCTCTCTTCTACTGTGGAAAAGTTGCTGTCTGTGGATGGATAAATTCAGTGATAAAGTAAATACCCGCAACTAAACTGTATTTTTTTAAATAATTTACCACCTTCGTTGCATGTTCAATGCCATATGAGTTGACTGCTCATGTGTATCGTTCTGGCAGCTTTTTACGAACCGTACTGATTATGTATTGTACAGCAAATCAACAACATTCACTGGGTAAACAGAGCTGAGTATTTTAAGAATATTTCACAGATTCTCTACTTAAACATTGAATGGTGTTCTTAGCCATTAGATGGATAACGTTTAAAAAAAAATTAAATCATGAAATTTCAGACAGTTTGATTTTAATTCTGACTTTAATGTAATGAAGATCCTTTAAGGGACTGGGACAGATTTGATTACTAATATTACAGCCAGACAAGTTTTGCACGATCTGTACATTTTTATTATTCTAGACCATGCATTCCAGAATTAAGATTATTTTTTTATTTAATATCAGACTTTGTAAAATTATTATGTTTTAACAGATTTATATTTCATTTAGAGTTTATTTTTATTTTTTCAGAGAAATTATGCAAAGAATAATTGGATTCTCTTTGATAGATTCTACAAATGCTGATAACATTTGTAAATATATTTATATAATGAGTCTCCAAAAAGATGAAGGTGTTGCTGTAGCTATACGTCGTATCTTTATGTACAACCTTGAAATTTTGTTCAAAGGTAAAAATTTACAGTTTTAAATAACACATTAATTTTTTTTTTTTTTTTTAATCAGTATCTATGTCAACTAAAATAGTAATTACATTTAAGGAAGGAGGCCCTTCTGACAACCGAGGAAAAATTCTGCTTGAAGCAGCAGCAATTGCTTATACATGCTTTGAGTGGCACTACTTTTGGTATCTTACCAAATCATTGCCCACAGTGCTACCAATGTTTGCAGTTTTTCATTGTAACTGAAATTTAAGGGCATCATTTAATGCTTTATACCACATCATTTGTTTGTGGATGACATCATTCAATTTTGAGGAGTCCATGGAGACTGTTAAATAAACCGTACTGAAACTGGCAGCCCTTATTAGGGTGCCAAATCTGGATAGTTTGGTCAAGTCAATGCAGTGGCAATGGTCAATCGCGGTGCCGGCTTCACACAAGTGGTCAATCGTTTGTCAAACAACTTGTCCAATGTTTGTGAAGTTTGAAATGAGAAAGTACAACCATATACAACCATGTACAAATACAAAGTAAACCATATACAAATGGAGCATCCAAACACATGGCAAACCATTTGCCTAATCGTTTGCCAAATGTTTGTGAAAATATGCTTTGAAGGTACTGAAAGGAAAGCTCAAACAAAATTGTTGTCTTAAAAGAGTGTAAGGGATTGTCAAATTTTCCTAGAATTTCAGAAACGTGAAACAATATGAGTTAGTTATAAACGAAGTGGTCTTTGAGCTTCTCTTCTAGAAATATTATTTTATATTGATAAATGATGTGTGAAACAAAACCGCAGGGGAACGGCCAACACAATTGCCAACGGTAACATCGATCAGTACTTTCACCAATGCTCCAACGTTCACAAATACTCCGATCCACACCAGTGGTTAACGATTTGGCACTTGTGTGGAGCCGGAGTTGTATAAGCATGGCTACTGCAATATTACTGACCCATTGACAGAGAATGAGGACTCGCAATGTCCAGTTGTACATGCCTAAAACTATTCCGACCAGCTGGTACTGATGGGAGGAGCCAATCCATCAAGCGGGCCTTTTGGTCCTTTTTAAAAACCTCTTGACAGCTACCTAGAGTTTGCTATCCTGTAGTAACCAGAGTGGTGTCAAGGTCAAGATTCATTTCTTGAGACTGTATATAAATAAATGTTAACTTGACGCAGGTCATAATCGAACCCACACTGCTCTGAACCCTCACCCCAACCAGTGAGCTTTGTATCACGACCTCTATCTCAATCCAAGGATATTCCAAATGGAGCTACAGTGTGGTGAGTGATTTTACCCCTTGAAAAACAAAGCAGGCTTTCACCCAGCTACTCACACCAATGTTTCTTGCAGGCCAATCAATATTTATTGGGTAGAAGTTGTTGATTGACTTTACTCCTTTAAGGTTGTCAGCTGATCTCCTTAAAGTAGAGGCCTCATCAGGCTTGTTGAATGTACAATATAGTATGTCAAGTCAATTTCTCAGACCAGTTGAAGGATTTTGAATGACATACATAAAATTAATAATTTTTTTACCCTACTACCGCGAAGCCACAAGGATGATAATGTGTTTAGCTTGACCGTTTGTAGGTATCTAACGATTTTTTGTACGAACAGCTCAACCGATTTTCAAGTTTAATGACTCAAATTATTCGTTTTGATCCCTTGAATATTTTGAAACATTTTGAGCTCAAAATACTAAAGAAATGTATTAATTGTGTTCAATCTGTCCGTTTGAGGGTATGTAACGATTTTATGATAGAATGGCTCAAGTGATTTTCAAGAATGATGTGTCGCATTACTCATTGTTAGAGTCCGGATTCTCGTGCAATTCCAATTTTTTTTCGGTTGCTTGAAAACGATTGGGGACAAGTTATTTTACACGAATTATGGCATCCGGATTAACATATGTAAGTTTTATTTTGCATGAAATTACGCATTTTAAACAATTTTCGGTAAATTGCATATTTTTTGTTTTTACTGAATTAAATTGCACATTTAGCCATAATTAAAAAAAATATTTGAAAATATAAACATTGATTCAAAATTACAAAGGACAGATTCACGAAGTAATACGTTACTGTTTATAACGCATTAACTATAATTCAATTTTCTGGAACTGAAACTGAAAATTGAAGTTTGTTTTGCTCTTTTAGATTCGTCGAAAGCCAGTTAGTCCTTACCAATCCATTCATTTCCTTTTATGTTCTACAGTGCTACACTCAGTCAGTATTTGGCAAAATAATTATACATACACACAGTTTATCAGACAAAATATGTTCAATAATTTATTGAAAATATTAATTAGTGAATATGATAACAAACAAATCCCGCATAAATTTGTACGAGTGAAGGGAATTAAAAATCCATAAAACCTAATTGAATTATGACAAATTAAATTGTTCGAGCAAAAAAATTATTCATGCTGTAAACAGTTATTTAGTTATCTGCTCATAATTTTCATCTAACTAATTATATCTTATTAAAATATAAACCCAAAATGGGAAATATGATCAGAATTGAAAGACAATCCACCAAAATGGATTGTAAATCCAAAGAGTTAAGTTCTACCGGTAAAGATAAATGGTTCAACTTTTTCGACAAGGATTGAGTTATCGATATATTAAAAAATTTATCAGTTGGCAATAAAAAACACTAGGAAGAAAATGCGTTGCCATAGTGCATGAATCAGGTATGATCGTGCGAAAAGTGGCAAAAAATACCCTAATTAGAGCTCGTGAGGCTTTCACATTTCATATTAAAATGCTCCATCCTACCTAATTTATTAAGAAAAAATAGTAATTTTTGTATGAAAACGAAATATGTAGATTTCTTTTTGTTTTTTTGAGCATAAACGACATAAATGGCAGAATTTTATTTTTCGTTGCACATTTTTGTACGCTTTGCCATTTTGATTGCATGTTTTACAATTTTTTTACTGTATGAAATTTGGGCCCAGCTCATTGTGATACTGTGAATGTTATTAAATATTTTGAGCTCAAAATGTTATAGAAACGTATTAAATGTGTTTGGTCTGTCTGTTTGAGGGTACCTCATGATTTTTGATCGAACTTCACGACTAATTTTTAAGTTAAATGGCTCAAATTACTCAGTGAATTGCCGTGAATGTTTTGAAACATTGTGAGCTCAAAACACTGAAAAATATTTCGTTATACCTTAAGTATTTTCGACTTTTTGTAGATGTTTCTCATGCTACTAAAAACGTTCGAATAATATTTAATTTAATTAAATGCGCCCACCAATGCGCTTAAGTATGTATGCAAGTACATTTCGCCCCTTAGGACAAATAGGGTTGTAAGATATAAAAGTTATTTTTGTAGTTGCGGTTTTTATTCTTTATTAAATTAGTAATTAATCTTCTATTTTTTTCAGAAGCCTTAGTACTCTAGTTATTTTTTTCAGAAGCCTTAGTACTCTAGTTATTTTTTTCAGAAGCCTTAGTACTCTAGTGCATTATGAAATTATTCTCCTAGTTGATTAACAATATTATATTTATCTTGTAGACCATAAATAATTTTACATTTACTTTGTAGACCACAAATAATTTTATATTTACTTTTTAGATCGTTATAATAAATCGATCATCAAGGATTCCTCAATGTATCGTAATCTAGTTCACTTTTTTATGTGTGCAACTCATTTTATGCGTAATCCTATGAAACCTCCTGTGGATGATTTAGTTTCAGCCTTGTTGATTCTTATCAATTCTCTTAATTGTTCAGAAAGTGAAGAAGACTTAAAAGTTTTTTCACATGCAGTAAGTATACTAGAAAGTAGTTTATCAATGGCTTTTATCATTCCTTGACTGATTAGCTATTAAGTAATATAGATTTAGGGGAAAGTAGAAAGTTATTAATGATTACTGGTTTATTATTGCTTTTTAAAAAACCGGTATTGATATTTTTGAAATTTCAGCAATTTAACACCACATTAATTTTCCTTCGAGTTGCAATTTATGTATGCCAAGAGGAAATAAGAAATGGAATACTCTATTAAAAAAGATTTATTAATTTTAAAATTTGATGATGGGTGTGAAATCAGATTTCTTCCTTTTAATATTAATATTTATTAAAATTGCTTTCACATTTTTACATTATCTACGTTTCGGAGAAGTTTTCCATCTTCAGATAATCCATTCTAAAATTGTGTAAACATTACTTTACAATTAACTAAAAATCTAATAATTAACCAAAGCTATTTATATTAATTTCATATATAAAATAATTATATCTAAAAATTACTCACATTTGTCTTATTTTTCACTCTATTAGCCCCTTGATCTGTAATATCATTTTATATTGTCAATAAGTCAAAATTTATCTCATAAAAAACTTATCACAACAGTGTAGCAAGCATCTTTTCCTATCATTGTCACATATAACATTAGATGGAATTAGACTTTGTTCTAATCTCTATTTTCATTACTTTGACTCCTCTCAATTTTCTTATTTATTTTCTCCTTGTCATAGCCATACCATATTTTATATAGTAATTTCTTATGGTAAAAATTTTACTCTAGAATATAAATCGTCGTTTTTATATTATTTATATATTTATTATCGGTTACTTTATGCGCTCGATCTATTAAATTTTTATTATATTAATCTTTTGAATGAATGGATGATTCGAATAAAAGTTGAGTAATCTATTATTTTTATCTATTGGTTTTTTTTTTATCTATTTTGCTGAAATTTTTTTATTTGCATTATCTATTTTAATATCAATATCTAGATATCTAATTTTTTTATTCACTGATTTTTCTAACATAAGTTCTATTCTGTTATTTTGTTTTTTTTAGCTTTTCCACTAATTACTAAATCGTCAATATATTTTTTAATTAATAACGGTTTATTTTTTATTTTCCCTAGATTTTTTGAAATGAGATCATTCATATATATTCCACTCCAGTTAATAGGTAGTATACCCACCATCGGTAAGCCATCAAGCTGTTTATAATATTCATTATTATATTTAAAAAGATCTTCCATTATAACTAAATAAGATAAAAAAAAAATTATTTTATTTTTAATTTGGATATAATTGTAGAGATTGAGGTGGGTATGTAGAATCCAATAGGTTATATAATGAATATATTTTGAAATAGGTTGTGAATATTAAACTAATTCTATGAGACAATTACCTGAATCAGTTACATTCCGGATATTACGATAGTTAGAAATAAGATAGAGGATATAACCAAATAGATATTTAAAAAGAAAATATATATATATATATATATATATATATATATATATATATATATATATATATATAAAATCAGTATCAAGAATGATAAATTATGCAGTGGCATTCATTTGAGCCAATTTGTATAAAATTTATTTGGAGTTGGAGCTAAAATTTGAACTTGTATTTAAGGATGAAAAAAAATTAATTCCTTATATATTGAGCTTTATCAATGTGAACCATTCTCTCAATATTTAAATGAGCCAACAATTGGATATGATGGCTATATATTTAAGTCCATAATTCCTGAATATTTCATTGTTTTTGATATTGTTCTATTGTCTCTAATAGGCAGCAATTTACAAAGGAAAACTAATTATTGGGTTGGATATAGGTTGCAGGTATAATATTTTCATGTTGGAGTAGATGTGAATGGTAGGCCTTTCTCCCTTTGAGTATGCACATTAGAAGTATCATTTTTGTTTGGCAGAGCTATATACATGTTCCTTCCTCCTTTTCTTTCTCATGTCTGCTTAATCTAATTGTCTTAATTTTTATTTGGAGTTCTGGAGTAATGGAGATGACAAACGTAGCTAAATGCATTGTGTAGATTGAGTCCGGGGAGGAGATGAGTTCGAATTGAATGACCAGCCCACTGCCCCTTAACATATCTTCCTACATTTGAGTAAAACTAAAAATTTTGGGTGAATTTAAAGTTAAAACAGGAATTTATTACTATTTCTTCGCTCTGATATTATGATATAATTTATTACTAACGAATTTGTCACTCTGATAATTTATTTACTATTTCATCACACTAATATTATGATGGAATTTATTACTATTTTTACATTCAGATATTTTCGTCATTCTGATATTTTATTAACTATTGATTCACTCCGATATTATGATGGAATTTATTATTATTTCGTCATTTCTTCTTTAACTTCCTCTTAGTGCCTTTCAGCGTTGAGTTAATCCAATCCAGGATCTCCATCTATCTCTATCTCTTGCAAGAGTCGTCATCTCCTGTAATGTTTTTCCTCTCGCTTGGTCCAACTTGGAAATATAGCTATTATAGCTAAGGCTAGGTCTTCCTCTAGCTCTTGTGCCTACTGGTCTTGACTCCTAAATTTGTGTGGGTCTCGATCAGGGTTCATTCTACACACATGCCCGTACCATCCCAACTGTCTCTTCTCCAAGGTCTCCTTTATTGCAAGAATATTTAATTCTTCCTTTATGGTTTCATTCCTGATCATATCCGTTATTTTGTCGCTCTGATATTTTATTAACTATTTCATCACTCCGATATTATGATAGAATTTATTATTATTTCGTTATTCTGATATTTTTCAACTATTTTGTCACTCTGATATTATGATGAAATGTATTACTATTTCGATACTCAGGTATGTTCGTGAATCTGATATATTATTAACTATTGAGTCACTCCAATATTATAACTGAATTTATTACTATTTCCTCACTCTGATATTTTATTAACTATTTTGTCACTCTGATATTTTATTAACTATTTTGTCACTCTGATATTTTATCAACTATTTTGTCACTCATATTTTATTAACTATTTCGTCATCTCTGATAATTTATTTACTATTTTATCTCTCTAATATTATGGTGAAATTTATTAATATTTTGTATCTCTGGTATTTTATTTAAGCACGGTGTCAACATTAAATTAATTTGTATGTAACACTTTCTGGTATAATATTATTATTTACAATTTTTACCCTACTAAATTAAGAATTTTTAAACCAAAAGTCATAACATACATTATTGTTATGATTCAGGATTCTTTGTGGGTACCTATAATTAAAAATAAATGATCTGATCTATCAATCGCTGAGGCACTCCAATGGGTCATACTGGGCGGTCGTCCAAGTAGGTTAACCCCCATCACTCAACCTCAGTTATTTTCCGGTGTGTCATCTCCATTACTCTTCCAGCCTCCAATGCATGTGCACAGTAGGTTCCCAAGATATGTTCTGGCTTATAAGTATGCTTGGAACATCGCAAGAAAAATATTGGTAGTTTATATTTTGTGATATTGCAAAACCATATATAATGATATCTACTGACAATCTCTAGATAAATATCGATATATCGAAAGGGAATGGATGAAAAAGCAAAGACAGGTGTATCAAATGAGTTTAATGTTAAACTGCGAAGTAGTTTATGAAATAATATAATTATTTATAAAACAAAATTTGTATTATCCATCTATCTACTCGCTACTAGAGTGAAGTTTGGCGCAAACTAGTAGCACAGACATGCTGAAGACAAAACACCGCCAAAAGAACTATTATTAGTGGTCGTCAGTCATTACTTATACATCAGTTATTGCTTATACATCGTTTGTAAATGAGCATTTGTTAAGAATTCTCAAAAGGTGAAAAAGTCTCACCTGGTACAAGAATAATAACTCCAATTTCAAGAATCAGACATATTTACGTTTTTTATACATAAACATTTCCGGCATTCAGGTCGGGGGCACCTTTTTTAAACAGCTGGTTCAACTCTTAGCCTATGCCGATGACAGAGATATCACTGACATCACTGAAGCAGTTAAGAAGGTTTTTTTAGCATTAATAGGACCGGCCATGAGACTCTGGTTTAAAGTAAACCAGAAGAAAACGAAGTATCTCGTAACAGGGGAAGTGCCTGGTCCGAATGAGAGTGTAGCCTTTGGAGAATACAGCTTTGAAAAGGTCCAAGATTTTGTTAAACATGTGCTCCTTGCTAAACCAAGATAATGACAGGAGAGCTGAAATGAAGAGGAGAATTGTCTCTGCCAACCGATGTTATTTTGGGCTAAGAAAACAGTTCATTGGCCACATTCTCTCTAGACAGACTAAACTCCATTTGTAAAAAAACCTTATTTGTCCAGTTCTGCTATATGGCTCAGAAACTTGGACTCTGATAAAAGCCAATGAACATGATCTCCTTATGTTCGAAAGAAAGATCCTCCGAAGGATGTTTGGTGGAGTGTTCGTGGATGGGATTTGGAAAAGATGGACTAACCAGGAAGTATACAAAGCATTTATAGAGCCTAACATCGTCCAGATTTTAAAATTAGGCAGATTGCAATGGGCAGGGCCTCTGGCACGGATGGAAGAAAATGAATTACCGAAGAGAATGCTTATAGAGCCGCTCATGGGACCAGAAAAAGAGACAGCCCTAAGCTGAGGTGGATCAACGGAGTAGTGACTGACTGGAGGACATCCTTGGTATCAGGAATTGGATGACAATTGCACAGGATCGTGAAGATTGGCGGAGAGGGTTGGTGGAGACCAAGACCCGTCACTGGGTTGTTGCACCGCAATAATAATTATAATACATAAACATTGGGATAAAATGCGCCTGTTACTATTTTCAAATGTTGGTTTGCATGTAATGTGCAGTATTACATTTTTTCTAGAAGTGGGAACGTTGGGGTGCAACAAAGGATCACCCGTTTTTTCTTCAGATAACATACTAACATACCTTTTTTTCTGTTTACACTGTTTCCTTTAAATCTTTTGGACGAAGTCTAGGGTGGCCCAAAATTAACGTAAGATTTGAATTAAATAAAAAAACAGTTTTTTTCTTTTTTTTTGTCAATTTAATAGCTGATAGTTAAGGGTTAGTGAAAATGGAGTGTTACACGAGCGAACAACGTCTTTTCATTGCTGAACAATATTTAAGAAAAATGAAAGTCTGGCGGCCACAGTTCGAAAATTTCGTACAAAATATGGTCAGAATGGTGATTTAACTTCATCAACTTTGAAGAGAGTAATTGAAAAATTCAGGCAGACTGAATCAATTGGTGATGCTAAACACACTGGTTGTCCAAAAACGAGCCCTTCAAATGTCAATATCGAAGCATTGCGTGAGAGTATTGGTAAAAGTGTTGGTGAAAGTCCAGAAACATCAATTCGGTCTCGTGAACAAGAACTGCAAATTTTAAGAAGCTCTTTACTGCATATACTCACTGAAGATCTACGTCTCCATGATTTCAAAGTTCAATTGACATAAGAACTGAAGTCTAATGACCATGCACAGCAAAGAGAGATCGTTGAATGGGTTACTAAACATCAACAAGTGGATACTGATTTTTTGAATAAAACCATTTTCAGCAAGATTAAAAAATCTGCCACTGAAAGAAAATTTTCCCTCTATTCCCATGTAACATATTATGTTTCCTAATAGGTGAATTGAAAATGGAGATATGTAGCTATGTCGAGTAAAATTCTCCAGAGTCTAGGTTAATATTAGTAGGAGCTATTAATTAAAATATTGAAAAAGTGACACATTCTTGCACCATTTTATGGTATAAAATAAATAGATAAAAACATCAGCTGTTCTTAATAAAAAATCAAAATCTTTGTGAAAATGTTAAATTTATCATCAGTGTAATGTTAATAAACAATTTTACATCGCACTATGCAAATTCATATTACAGTTGAGTCTCTATAACTACGTTGGTCATCAAATATGTTGGTATCAAATTATGTTGGTACGATATTTGCCAGTCTGACACTGTGCTGGTCCTGTCATTATTTTATTGTCTTTTAAAATCCCTATTTATGTCTGAACCCACTGGAAGTGGAAAAAGTTGCATAATAAATGAACATATTTGGTGAAATGTAAAATCTTTTTATTTAAAAAAATGTTTTTAGTATGATATGTACAAATATGTATGTGTACATCTATCATAATAAATATATACATATTGAGTGATTCCAATTGTTGAACGATTTTATTTAACCTCTTATAATCCTACATACCTCGGTCCCATATGTGTCGGATTATAGAGACTGCTGTATTCAAGATTTTGCTCTGTGCATTTATTTTTGAAAAATTAAAGAACTATTCTGTAGCAGTATTATAGGAGATGGATAAGAGTGCCACATAGTAATGTTTAAAATTAATGAACTAGGATTTCTTTTTTTCAATTATTTTATTTGTAACCCTCTTTACCCATTTTTCATTTAGGTAGCTTGGATTGGTGGTTATTTAAACAACAGCAATGAAACCAACGTAACTTGGGTTGCTTGGAGGGAAGCTTTGGATGAGTTAAGGAAATGGATTACAGAAGGTAAAGGTGGTGTTTGGGCTCTGTGCTGCCTTGAAGCGGGCACTAATGGTGGCAAGCTGTCGATGCAACACTTGCCATTCTATGCCGAGAGGCTCCATCAGTGGCAAAAGCAGGCTTTGTTAGGAATGTCAAACATCATCCCACTTCCTACTTCTTGTTTAAATTTTTATAACATTACAAGTATTTTAAATTATGTTCAAAATGTATAAAAGAAGAAATAGATTTTGTGTAAAATATTTTTGTTTTGTGTATTGTACATTAACGTTTATTGCTTCATAATAGTTTTATCTTTTATAAATGTTTGTTGTTTATCGTTTAAGGAAATAGGTTTAGTCCATATATAAATATTGATGGTCTTAAGAAGTTAGTTGGCAAGTCGAAAAATGATTCTCATGAGCCATGTGTATTGTGATCATCTCCCAACCTTTTTTTACTTTGTGCAGAAATGTGTGTTGATTACAATACAAATGGCTCATTAGAACAATTTTTTGACTTATTAACTTATTCCCTGTGACAGTCGATGTACTGCTGAGGTATATCAAATCGGTTTTTGCCAGTTAGGGGCTCATCACCACTTGAGCTGTTTTCGATTAAACTTGGTACACATGCTTGTTTGGGCCACTTAAATATGCTTCAGAGCTATGAGTAAATAAATCTGCTCTTTTGGTTTGGTCCCATTTAGAGAGTTGATTTGAGCAATTATGGAGTGGATGGAGCATCTTATCATTAAAAAAAAAAAAAAAAATTTGCATTTTGTTACTGAGGAAATCCCTTCACTTCAATTTGGTTACGAAATTCTCTAAATATAAAAACTTTAATTAAATCTCGATTTATCTGGTTATTACTAAGGATAAATTAATTATTTTATGAGAGCGGCGTATCTATTGTTAAGACAGTGGTAAGACACTGTGCTCCTATTCTTCTCGTTACGTGTTTGAGACCGGCTATGACAGATAATTTTTTATTCTGTTATCAGAAGTGTATCGACCCTGTGGGGTGAGGAGACCCTCCTGGGGCTCACCTAGGCTCTATAAATTGGGTACCTTAGATTGGAGAAAAAAACTGGCGGTTGAGTGTGATTTCAGCTAAATCACCTCCTTGCACAACCATTGACCTAGAAACAGTTCGTTCCTTAATAACTACTGAACCCAAGACACTTCATGATTTATAGCAGAACAGGTTTTTTTTTTTAATTATTTTATAATCTCAAATAAATCTTATGTTAAAATCAACTTTAGCAGAAAATTAAAAATAGGTAAAGCCACTCAACAGTTGGTAGATGAAATGTTTATTAATTAATTATACTGAATACAAAAATTACATATTAAAATTATCACAGACGTGGCAATTAACCATCTCATAAGTTTGATTTGATAACATGGTACATTTGTTAAATACATAATGAATGAGGAATAAGGTATGCAGTTTTATTAAAATATGGCTTAAAAAAAAAGTTTCTTATAAAAATAAAATAAACATAAATCTAAATATTAAATTTAACTAAATTAATATTTTTCCTCCTCTTTGAAAGGACATCGATCCCTGCTTCTTGTTTTCATGAATGTCTCTCTGGTCAAGTGTTAGTATGGGTATTTATTTAAGACCCTAACCTTGAACTAAAGACAAATAATCTCTCAGCTAATGCTTTGACGAACAACACTCACGGAATGTATTTCCTAGTTTTTCAACTTAACTTGACCATTTATGTTTTATCGATAAATACAGTCATCGTCAAATATAATGATTAATCAATGAAAACATGTTTGTCAATTTACAGATCTAACTTTTATCAACCAGTTTTGGATTAAAAATCAAAATCTTTTATACCTACTTGGTATTGTTTTAAGTATTACTCTTTAAACTATTTAAAAATGAATTCTTGATATTAATTATTTACATATTTTAAAAGCTACTCTGTTTGTAAATGTTATAGTATCGTTTATTGTTGAAGTGACAACAGCTCTAAAATAAATTAAAAAAAAAATTATTTCAATTGTTTTAACTTCAGAATATATCAAATTTAACATTTAATAAAAAAGTTTTATGGATACTTAATATTTATAAGCCAAATTTTTGGAAATCATACAGATTAGTTGTATTTTAGAAATATTATTACAAAAAATTGTACCAGCTAGTAGAAATAAATTAGTTCTGCTATAACTCCTTAAATTTTATTTTACTTCTATTATCGAATCCTTATATTATATTCTGTGTGAAGAAGCATTTAATTTTCCAGATTTCTGCTTTGGTAATTTTGTCTTGACACTTGAAATCCTCTCATTTCTATTAAAAAGTAGGACTTATTATTCAAAGATTTCTTCTTATTTTGAATTATTTCTAAGATTTCTAATTATTAAGACCAATTCATTAAGAAGAAATTTGTTTCATAAATTTTCAGCTGGTCTTATGAAGCAATTTTTTTTTTCTTGTAATGAATTCAATACTCAACAGAAATTGATTGGATTTGTCACTCATACTGCATCATTTCTCTGACATGATTAGGTAATATAACTTGAAATGATTAAAACAGCAACAAGTAAACATCCTGTAGTCAATGGATTTCCTTTTTGTTCATCAGCTGACCCAATCCTAGAGCAAAAGAAGCCTAAAAATGGAAGAAAAACAAAACATAAATAATGTTTTTATTTTTAAAGTTTTTATGTTGTTTAAAAACATATATTAATGGCATGCAAAGTAGATTATGAAATATAGTGCTTTCCTTTACAAAATTAGGTTCATTCCAAAAGAAAAAAAAATTCATAAAATATTACAACATTAGCAATGTTTAAAAGTATGTATCTTTATGGAACATTATTTATCGAATGTTAAAACTTCCTGTCCAAAATTAGGTTCATTCCAAAAGAAAAAAAAATTCATAAAATACTACAACATTAGCAATGTTTAAAAGTATGTATCTTTATGGAACATTATTTATCGAATGTTAAAACTTCCTGTCCAAAATTAGACTTGTTCTAAAAATATATTTTAAATGAAATGTTAGAATGTTTAAATTTTCTTTATAATATATCCTACCTGAAGATCCTATGGAGCTGGTATGAAATTAAACATCAATAAAACGGTTGAGAAAAATGAAATGAAAAGTGATTTCTATTCAGGAACATCTAGTTCGCCAAAAATAATAAAAATGTAGAATTCGAGGAACATTTGTCTGGCTTATTAAATTATTATATAAATATAATAATATTCAAAATACAATATCGAATACAATATAATATTCGAAATACAATATTCAACCGCATGGTACAAATTCTGGGCTATGCAGATGACCTTGACATTGCTGGAAGATCAAAAGCTGCTATAGAAGAAGCATTCCTTGCCCTCTATTTCAAAGGTGGATGAAAGAGACCTTTTAATTTTTTAAAGGAAAATATTATGGCATATCGAAATGGGATGGAGAAGGCTAACGAATGTACAAGTATATTCACTGTAAAGTGAGCCCAATGCTGCAAAAATTATTAAGCTCAGCAGGCTTCGTTGGGCAGACCATGTCGCCAGGATGGGAATTCACGAAATCCCAAGAAAACTCCTCGATGAGGACTTGTGTGGAACCCGGCCGAGAGGCCGCCCAAATCTCAGATGGTCTGACAGTGTTGGAGAGGATTCAAGGATCCTGCTTGGTGTTCGGAATTGGAGGACAACTTCACTTCACCGAACGAGCGGGCAGAAGCTGCTTGAGGAGACCAGGACCCAGTAATAGGTTGTCGCGCCGATTGATTGAAGATAGAAGCAGGGGGAATTTTTCAGGCTTATAATATCCATAAGATTTTTAAGAATACTTCAGAAGTGAGGAAAAAAGGTAGCAGGTCATTATACCCAAAAAATGCATGGTGGTCCAACCAAGCCTCTCCCCACAAAGATCTGGCTTTTCCAGAACTCATAAGACCAAGATTCTGGCAGCCTTACATCTGAGGAAGTCAAAGCCATATGTGCTGCCATTCTGGATAAAACCAGACTTCTAACTAAAACTCCAGAAGGATGAAGAGAGCAGAAGTAATTTAAAACCACTTCAGATAATCAAAGAAGATATCTTTTTTTTGCATTCCTCGTAAGAACCTGTGGAGACAGGCCATGTGCCATTGATCGAAATAAGTAATAGTCAGAAGGAGCAATGTCTGGAGAACAAGCACAATAAAATTGCTTGTTAAGTCACTTTCAGAAATTCTGTAAGTTCTTGCATTTGATACGAATCTCTGTTAATAATGCCTCCAATTATACATATTCAAGCATTTCTGCCATTCCTTTATGCTCCTTATTCTCCATATTGCAATCACCACTTTTGAATCGTCTAAACCAGAACTCAATAGTTGAAATTGATGGAGCATGGTTCTCCTATGCCTCACACACCAATCAATGATCTTCAGTTGCTTTTTTTTCTTCAAATGGAAGCAGAAAAATAAAGCTTTTTAATAGAGCCCACAAATAGCTGTTTACACTTTGACAAAATGATACATACTGACAATTAAAGCTTAATAATGACGCTTTAATATGAAGGTGTTTAGGTTATGGTCTGATATAATTTAATACTGGTGATACCCTCTCCTTTAAAACTTACTTGTACACCTGAGTTTTTAATTTAAAGCATAATAGGACCATGATTGAGCTGGGGATGCCTTTTTCTGGGATGGAATTGATCCTTCTTTCAAGAGGCACCTTTCATGCTCTGACCATCATGGAAAATGGCACGATTCTTGCCATAGGCAAATTCATAGAATCTATCTTATATTAAAAATAAATAATAATTTATTAACAATAACTAATAATTACTTTGTCCAAAATCTTTATTATCCATGAAAGGCTTGACTACCATAGCTCTCATATAAAGACTTGCGACCATATTGATTTGAGCACTACTTAGATCAACTTTTATTTCTCTCTCACAGATAAATGACTTCCCGATTGGTGCTGCAATGGAAGGTTCAATATTGGTGTCTGATGACAAAGTGTAAGAAACACCTTTGAAAATAAAAAAAAAGAAAAGAAACATTAGTAATATGAAACCAATATATATTATTTTATACTGACTGGGCTGACTGATTTAGTGAATCAGACCTAAAAGTATAATATGTTCTAGTTGGAATCTGAATTTCAACAAAGTTAAAATCTTATTCGCTCTTCAGATATGGGTTATATCAACTATTGGACCATCTGTTATTGGGCAGGATCTACTCATATAGGGATGAAGAAATTCTGGTGTTTGGTACCAATAGTTAGGGTACATCACCTGTTGAGGTAGTCCAGTCAAATGATGATCCAATAGAACAGGTTGGGAAAACTTTTGATTGTTAAGGCATGAATTTGGGAAGTACAAAACATAACATTGAGTACTGTTTTAGCTAAAATTTTGAGTCAATAAAACAGTCATTAACGACTATGAAATGGATATGATAATTAAGTTTGTTACTTAAATGTCGGGAATGTATTAAAAATAACTCTTAAAGCATCTGTGGTTATAAACAGAATAAAAAAACAGATTTAAATAAATCATCATTAAAGTTAATCCAATCTAAATTCAGTTTCTGTCATTTAAATTTATAACTTACCTACCTTGAAAGATATGTTAAGTTTTAAAAGATTACCTTCAGCATTAATGAATTCATAAAATAAGTCTGATGGATCACACTGTAGCTCTATCTTCGAAACAAACCACCATCCTTTTTCTGGAAGCTGAATTAATAAATAAGAGCATATCAAATAAAAATAAATACAAATATATTAGAAAATAATTGATTATTACAAACATGATATATATTAATTGATTAAAATATGTTTTCTTCGTCATTCAATATAAATTACTTGTGTGCTTAACTTTTACTCTTTTTGTTCATATCTTGTATAAGATGTCTCAGTTATACATTTTGTTTTTCAGATTTTTTATTAGCTGACCATAAAAAATGCTAATTATTTTATATATGCAGGGACTGCAAACAACCCAATGAATAGCATTCCTAATAGGACTTTCTGTTGTTTGTTTTCAATCTTTAAAACCACTTAAAAATATGTTCAGTTCAAACATTTGAAAATTTCATATGAACTTAAACTAGGGCTTTCTGCATTTCATCAGAACCAAATCAGAAAATTTCACATTAAAGAATAAAAAAAGATTTTTATAAATCAATACTTTACAAAGAAGAAGAAACCACACAATTTTTAAGTTTTATTTTGTTTGATTTAAATTAAATAAGAATGTTTTTGTTTTTTCATTGGATGGAAAATTTAGCACTAAAACATGATATGATATTTTTTAAATTTAAACATTAATGCATTATTTCAATATATATCTAATTTTTTTTTAATTCAATTCGAACTGTATTTTATTTGATTTAATTATTTTCTATCACCTCAACTATCATATTTTCAAATATGGATAAACAGTTAAAAATGCCATAAGACGAAGAAGTTTTCTTGTAAAATCTTTATCTAATCCAAAGGAACATTAATGGTGGTTTTGAAAGAAGAGGCAGATTTGTTATAGTGCCGTCCACAAGCATGGCATATAATGCCGGTCCCTGCAGCCGCTCCAATTTCCAAAAACATTCATTGGTTTATTGCTAAAAACTAAATGGAAATAATTTTTATATTCATTTGTGTTTAATTGAGCAGTTTTTGTACTTACCAATCTGTTTGAATCTAAAAATATAATTTCACTCAAATTTTGCCATTCCCCAAAAATTGCCGCCCCGGTGAGTGTCTAGTCCACCTGTGCATGCATCCACTACTGTTTGGAAGCAAGGACCTAAATGAGCTGATTCAAACCTAGCTAGGTTTTATTTCAGCCAAATTTAAAATTTATTTGTTGGCAATTCCACTTGAAAAATCTATCTAACCATTCTGCTTAAAATTAGATAGTAATCTAAAAATCCATGGAGACTCAGGGACATTACATCTATGTTTCCCATAGAATTGGGCCATCCAATTTTCAACCACCCCTGTCTGAACAAACCTTTGAAGTGTTTGAACCCATAGGATATAGATATCTATGTCTATTACTAATATAATCATGACTAATTTATACCTTCATAAAATTCCACCTTAGAACAAATGTTCGCCAACTTATGGCTAGATTTTGTTCAATCTCATCACTGCAATTTCCACTAATTTTTGGTGTGAATGGTACATATATATCACGCACCTTTCAAAACAACAACAACTGAAATTATGTATTTGCAAAAAGATTGCAATATGTACTTCATTTCATAAGTAGCATTACCTGTTCTTTATGTAGAGTTGTTAAGTACTTTAAATTAAGAATTGCGTCTACTGTGAGCCATATGCATGGGCTTTTTCCTTTTTTTAATTGATAAAGTGGAAGTAATATTGTCAGGTCATCTGAGGAAAGTAAAATACTTCCTTAAACAGTTAGTTAAACAATTTATTTGAATTACCATCTAAATATTTACTCACTTGATCCTTCTCCTGGATTTACATGGAAATTATTCTGCAAGAATAAATTTTTTTATTAGGAAATGCAAGACAGACGAAACAGGCAGATATTTATTTATTCAGATACCTACTTGTAATTGACTAGATGAAGGTTGGTTTTTCAAATTTTCTGATGGCTTTAAAGCATATCTAAGCTTCACTGAACCAGTTCTGGTAGATTTTGCAAAACCAGTTTTTTGAAAAAGAACTGTAACAAAATACCTTTATTATTGAAATTTCATGATGCAGTAATATTGGTTTAACTTACTATCGATTATTAAGTAAATTATATATAGCTTATAGTACAGCAATGTTGCAGTGTTTGGTAATTTAGCCTAGGGAAAAAAAAAGTTGGAAGATTTATAAAGATCAGGAATGAATTGATATGGAAAGAAGTTCTATTTTGTAATTTCTATCATAGAAGATTCATGAAAAAGAGTTAGTTGTTTTACTTGTTTTGATGCTGGCCAATTTAGGATAAAAGTCAAATACTCTCCCATTTATTATACCTCCAGCATGCAAAATTGATCTCGAGGATTCAGTCTAAGTTTATTTCTAATAGTTTACTAATGGTATTCAATTTTATATTGAACTGATTCTGACCATTATTTTATAAAATAGAGATTATACTGAAACAGCGACTAGAGTGATTTGGAGAAAGAAAGAAAATATTCTGGAAGATGCATTCCAATACTGACAGTTATAAAAAATATATTAAAGAAAATTTCTGATAACTAAAAAAAATTAATTTCAATAACATTAGTACGGAATTTACTTATGCACCTACTTGGTCTAATTGAAGCAGCTATAGAATGATTAATAGAAATACAAAGGTCAAATTTGCAAAAATTCATTTTCAAAATATTAATTCAGATGCAATAATTTAAAAAAAAAATAATATGAGTGAAGGTTCATCATCATAAATTATTATACTTTATAAAATCTAATTAAAATGTATTATTAATCATAAAAGCATTATGTTTATTCCTTCTCCCCTCTTCAATATTATATTAGATGCAAAATTAGTTTTAAAAGTCCTTGAAATTATGAATTTCAAGATCATTTTGTGCACAGATTTTTACAGGATTTTGAAGTAGACTGCTTTGCTACCCTTTAGATTTTGTTAGTAAGAGAATGGTATAATTAACACCTCATTATATAGATGCTATGAGCCTATGTATATTATTGGGGGCGGAGCATGCAGATGATCTTAAAGGTTTACAGATAACTAGATCAAACACATTTAGAATTTGCCAAACCCTGTTTTCAAGAGCCTCCTGGCTATAAGTTCAATATATACATTCCAAATAAGACTTATAATATATCTGAACCATTTTAATTACTGCATTTTGTAATTTGATACAATGAATTGGTGCTGTTTTAATTAGCATAGTTTTTAGTAATTAATTGTTTTATTAAACAAATATTTACATATTGTTTTCCAACCATTTTAAAATAAATAGAATTAACTGGGTTTTGATAAATTTATTTAGAGGATACCTTGTGAAATTATGATTTTTAAACAAATGATTGGTTGATTACTTTAGAAAAAAAAATTGTATAATGGCTTGTACAGTCTGGTATAAAGAATGCTTAAGCATAAAACAGTTTTAAAAAAAAAAAATGAAGTTTTCGGCTTAAGTGATAAGATATCTATTACAAAAGGCTAAGTGATCTAGTATTTTCATTATAAACAAGATTTAATCAAATACACATTTGAGAACAAAACATTTCATTAATACTTTTTTTTTCAATGGACATAATTGATGGATTGCATAGAAATAGTTTACAATGTCACCTGTAATTGCCAGAAACAAACAGGAGTACAAGTAACAATCCATGCCTTCTGAGTTTTGAGTATACATCCTAATCAAAAGAGAGGAAGTATTAGTTAGTGTAGCAGCTGATGTTCCAGTTGCCATCAGCATCAAGAGGTCAAGGCTGGCCAGTGTTTTCAGTTAGCTACTCTATTTTATTGGACAGTTTTAAATTGAATGTCATATGTTCTATTCTAAACATCCAAAATAAGTAATTTATCTATCAAATATAAAATAATGCATTGAAGTATAAATATATTCAGACATCTTGCGGTAATGTAAATTATTATTATGTATGTTGAAATATCAAAATGGTGGTTCTTTCAAAGCAAGGAAAGTTCAATTGGAGCATCATATCATTAGGACTATTAAATATTAAATGAAAAGTTCTCATACTATTTAAAGTAAAACATTTTTTGTTAATATCAAAGCTGGCTTATATATTGAAAATTTGTCATTTTTCTGATTTTTATTTACAGGGTTTAATCTAGATGCAAAAATGAGATACTCTATATGTGTGGTAATTATAGACTAAATTTCTAAAAATATAATGCATTACATTTTTTTTTTTTTAATAGATCAGTCTAAATATTCTTTAAATTGCAATGTGATATTAGGGTTAAATAATACAACATTAATTATCACCACTTCTTATTTTTACGATATTTTTGTACTAATTAGGATTTTTTTTTCTAAGCCCCATGGGATTTGGGTTTGATATCGGGATTTAAGGACTTGGATCCCTTCTACGGCGTAGGATACATTGTATAGGACATATGAGAAATTTTGGGGATTTGAGCAATTGAGAATGTTTTTCTAGTAATGGGACTCACTAATTGTCTTGTTTTAGGTCAGTTAGTAGTCCTCAGTTTAATTTGAGGTTTTTAACCTGTGTTTGTCACTTCTGTGGTCGTTCTGTTTGGGTCAGAGTTTGGAAAAGTGAGCTCTTACAGTATTGGAGGTTATAAAAAAAATAGATATATCTCCATGTGATAAAGTCTGTCACTGTCAACTAATTATTATCGGTCTATTGTAAGCTTATATTATATATTTGTATTTATTCTATAATGAGAAGCATTGTATTCTATAAATAATTATATGTCACTTTTTATTCAATGAACAAGTCCCAAACAAATGAGCATTACTAATTCTAAAATTCATTTTCATCTTTGTTTCAAGAATTTTACACCTTGTAGGCTTCCTTAAACTAAGGAAGAATGGGTTTATCTCACCATGGGGACCAGCTGCACTGTGATGTAGGGATCAAAATTAGATTATACAATCTTTCCAGTGCTCTAGCCAAATGGTTACAAAGGTCTATACTTAATACGTTCCTTGCTGAATTTACATTTTGATTTGCAAAGTGAGGTTAGCCCGTTGACGTATGACATTCCAGAATGCTTATATTTACGACTGCTTAATTTTTTAACAAAAAAGAACATCATTTCTGGAAAAATTTGTGTCAAAAATTCCACAACGAAAGTTTTAAAGAATTACTACAATTTAAATTAAAACATGATATGAAAGAAAGAATATCTATATTTTACCTGATTTAATGAAATGTATTGCAGTCCTTAAAAAGCAATTCACAGGATTATTTTTCAAATCACAATTTGTGAAAATGTTTCTTATGTCTTCCCCTAAAGAAAAAATAAATTAAATAAGACTTGGTAATTGAACAAAATATTTATTAAAAAAAAAAAAGATGTGCTCTTGTAATAATTACATTTTAGTATGTGACGCAAATGTAATGAAGATCAAATTTAATATTAAGAGTGTAAAGATCATATATCTTTTAAAACTAAACTAAGTAGATACTAAATACTGAGATGATTTAAATTTCCATTAATCCAACTTATTGTTTGCTAATGGAAATGGAACCCACTATCTGGTAAAGTTTCTATTCAAATTTTGATACATAAATATTTGTAAAAAGCAATAATAGCTCGTAATGACAACTTAAAAAAATAAAATAAAATTTTGATTTCAGTACTACAATAATGAATTTAATAATCTTGCACATTCTAATTGAAGCTTTTCTATTTATTAATATTTATTTTTATTCTGTTAACTTAAACTACATAAAAATTGTATAATAGAAAAATGATAACCATCCTATCATCACCTATAGTCTTATTGGTGGCTGCTACATATTTATTAAATAGAGATAAAGGAAATATAAAAGAGGCATTAGACAAAAGATGTGGACTTTAGATTCCTCATGTCTTAGGCTGCCTAAACAGTAATTATATTTATAAGAGAAACAGACATGATAACTGAATTTATTTAATAAATTTGTTTTCTGGTTTTATTGCCTGTTACAGTGCATACTTTATTTAATTTTAGTTATGCTTTCTTGTTGCATGATGATATATATGTATATGAAATTGAATGTCTAAGTTATATATTTATGTTTCTATCCATACAACATAAATTATCTGATTTATTTTTATTCTGGTGATAGTTCTCACTTTTCCACTTCATTTATTCATAGCGTATATAACTTTATAATTTTTGAAAAACATTTTAAACCTAACTATTAATTTTCTTTCTATGACTTTCAATCATTTTCTGGAGCCATGCTATTCAGCTGGTTTATTAATATGTACATAATGGGGAGAAGGAGGGAGGGAACCATGCCACAAATTTAAATTAAAATTTCATTTTTCTACTAATCATCGATCATGAATATGCTATGGTTGTTGCTCTGGATCAATTTAAATTTAAGGAAGTTGTATCATGTCCCCTAGTAATAATTCGGTTTTAAAGTTCCATTTTCAAGAAAAAAATAATTTCTACGTTTACAGAGGCCCTAAGCAGCTAACATTTTGGTCCTCTCCTTCAAAAAAAAAAGTTTTAACTCAGAGACTATAAATTTAACATTTTGTTTTTTTTATATTTTCGATTATTTTATTTATGGAGGTCCATATGAACCTTTTCGCTCTGCAAAATATTTAAGTTATATATTTAAATCCTCAAGGCTCTACGCTTCTGCTACTTCTTATTCCACATCTGGATGTTTAATAAAAATAGAATTTCATTTTTTAAACTATCTAGAAGGTCCAACAATTCAAACCGTTATTCTCTCATTCTCACTTTTTGTACTAACTTATCGAATTCCAGAAGTCAAGAGGACTTTTCCCCAGTTCACTCCCAGGCGAAAAAAATCCTGTTACGTCACTGGTCATTAAGCCTATGAACTGTCAAGAAGTTCACATACTTTTTCCGAAGGACGCCCCTCTGTGCAGTGACGATGTCCGCGGGACGAAAAATCGTTAGTTTATTGCCGTGTTTCCCAAACTTTTTGACGTCTATGTACACCTTCTTTAATTTTCATTACATTAATGTGAATACGCCTCTTGAAAAAAAAATGCATAAACTTTATTAGCAAACAAAATATATTTTATTTTCCTTTTTTAGTAAATTAAAAAAAATAAGAATAAAGAAAAAAAACATACATAATTAAATATAAATAAAAGCTTTGTTGACCATTGATATTATTAAGAAAGGAGTTGGTCGGGAGGAAGGGGGGGGGGTTAAGACTAACTAACACATTAATAAGTATGACATTTATTTTGTCATACTTATTGCCAACGTTTCGGCCTAAGTTTCAAGGCTGAGAGGCGTACAGCCAAGCGCCAACTCTCATACACATATTAGAAACGAAATACTTTTATTATGTTTTTATGTTCAGTTGGCGCATGGCTGTGCGCCTCTCTGCCCTGATGATGGCCTGAAACTTAGGCCGAAACGTTGGCACAAAATAAATAAGTTATACTTATTATAGTGTTATACTTAATGTATTAGTTAGTCTTTGATCGCATCCCTCTCCCCTGACCAACTTCTTCCTTAATAAATAAAAGCTATATTATAAAAAACATTTATTATGGTCAAAGAGAAGTATAAAATTGTTTATGTTAAGTGGACAGATGATATTAGTTTGGATTGTAAATTTTAATCTGATATCCGGTTCCACATCCAAAAGGGTGTTCCTTTTTTTCTACTCAATGTATACAAATGCTGAAAAAGCAACCTCACATAGATTTCGAAAACCACACCTACACAATACTTAATGATACACACTCTCATAAACAGGGCCGGATCTAGGATTCTTTTCAGAGGGGCAAGCTTAATTTTGCCGCCCCTACTTTCATACTCCCTCCGTTTCAAGCTACTTTCATAGTTTTTCAACGAAATGTTGAAGATTTGCTAATATTAAATATTTCAAAATATATATATAGGAAGAGACGATAATGTCGTCCCTATCATGTCAAACTTTCGAATGTGAAAAAATGCGGTTTTCATATTTGTCATTTTAAAAATGTACTCGTTATGAACACGCTTTACACACCGTCTTGAATTCCCAATCCTCACGATTTGACTCTTTGTGTCTTTTGGGGTTAGGTTTTCAAGACTTTGCCACTATACCAAGGCACGTATTGCGTTTCAAAGTGATGAATATGAAAGTCGCATTTTTTCACATTCGATAGTAGGACAAGGTAGGGAAGATATCGAACCCTATTTTGTTTTTGACTTATTAGTGATAGATTATTTCAAAAAATTGTATTGTCCCCTATGGTAATTACTAGATTTATATATTAGTCATACATTACCAATTATCAATTTGCTTATGAGCAACCTCCAATCAACAAATGAGCAAAATTTAATTTAATCAAAAAAGTCAAATTGGTGCCTCTGTGGTACGGGCAATATGGAACCCGCTGGGTTTTTTTTTTTTTTTTTTTTTTTTTTTGCCACATACTTTTAAAAACTTTTTGATAAGAAAATTAAGATAGAAAAATGGTTTAAAGTCAAAAATTAATTTTGTTATTTGAACCCTGCTTTATTTCCTATTTTACCTCTTCAATCTCTTCAACTAGTGATTCTACTTGATGTCGATGGAGCAATTTCTTCCACATCATCATTTGTTGTAGTTTCTCTTCCATCTTTTTTATTTATTCCTTTTTTTCTCATCGTTATACCAACGTTTCAGGGTACTCCCCCAATTTCAAGGTGTTCTTCTTTATTATACACTCTATACTCCTGTTGTCTAAATCCATCTATTGATTTTATCTGTTAGTTATTACATTTACTTTAACCAGAAAAAATATGTTATAAATCTTTACAAATAGTTTCCAGGGGTGAAATTGTTAAATTTATCTTTATCATTGCCACGATTGCTCTGCTATTATCTCTAGCTAGAAATAATAACAGACTAATGTTATTCCTAAATATATTTTTATTATTTGATTTTTGTTAATTTTGATTTTTTTATTATTTTAACATTTTATTACTAACATTTTGAAATAATTTTTTTTCCATAATTATATTTTTTATATATGCTCTTTTGATAATGTACAATTCATTCAATTAAAAAAATTGAATTTGTGTATTTACGTTTGGCTCTTTATAAAATACAAAAATATATGATGTGGACAACACATGACTTCCATGCACGCCTATTAAACTATAAATTAGTAGTTCAAAAAGTGATCCTGAATTTGGTTACTAGTTTTCGAAGATTGCAGAATCTCAAAAACGACACTCGGCGTCGCGACATCCATCTATCGACACGCATCAAGCTCATGTCCTGTTCATGTCATCATGTCATCATCCATCAAGCTCTTGTTTCTGGAGGTCTCATCCCGTTATTATATGTCGTTTTCTTTCAATAGTTAACAAGTTCCAAGAGATTTCTTCGTATTCCGTGACAACATTAGAACTGTCAATGTCACTTGATAAAGCATTGGAAATCGACGGAAGAACATTGTACATTTTAAGCGGAAGAACCCACTTAACTTATATTTTATTCTCCTGCTGCAGATTTGGTTAGCTCACAAACGGGGAGGAAAACAATTATTTTACACTCAATTTAAACACTTAAGATAACTAATAAAAATGTTTATTCAGACTGGAAAAAAAAATCGTGTTTGTAACCTTTATTACCGAACCATATAATCTCTGTATTCAATTTTAATATAATTATTGATGTAAGTTTATTATGACCTTCAAGTAATGTACCCCTTCACCAATTTTATCCAAAATCTATTATATTATGCATATTGATATGAATCAAATATGTCTTATGTATCAAATTACCACTTCCGGTGATCATGCAGTAACCAAAAAGGGAGGTTCACTAACTAGATTTTACAGCAATCCAAAATACAAAATATTAAATTTCTACGGTTTACCGTTTTTGAGTTATGCGAGATACGCACGTGCGAACGTACGTACAGAAGTCAGGACGAAACTAGTCAAAATGGATTCACGGATGGTCAAAATGGATAGTTCCGTTGAAATCTGAAAACCGAAAATTTTCGCGATTACAATACTTCCTTTACTGCGTACAAGGATGTAAAAACGGATTTTAGCTCTCTCAATCCTCTTGTGTGCTCACCACTGGTGTAAGGTATTGTAATTCAGTTAAGATGTGAAGATGATTTTATGTTTAAATGATTAGCAATTAATGTAAATTTTGAATCAATGATCGTTAATCGAGTTAATCTAGAGTCAATAAATTGATATTGAAAATATCATCTGAAAATTATAAGCAGTTACAGTAGGACCTTAATGCTCCGGATAATTGCTGATAGGGGTCGCTAATAAATGTATAATATAGGTATAATATAAATATAAGCAATAGGTATAATAAAAATGCTATAGTGTGTCACATTTTTTACTCACTCATCTATGGTGGGTAAAAGGTCGATGTCTGATAACGTAAATTTGTTTATGGTTTGAAAAGAATCAATAACAAGTATTGTATTTTTTTATGTTTTTCATTTGGTACAACCAAAACCTGAGCTCGCCATGGAGACTAGCTTTCCTCAATAATGCCATCCATGAGAGTTGTTGTTTATCCATGAGAGTAGTTGTTCTATTTCGTGTCGTATAAATTTTTGTTCTGCTCCAGAGTAAAATCTTGATTTCGTAGCTATAGGGTTTGCAATCTGGCGTAAGATTGGAAAATGGGGGAGACTTTCCTGAGACAGCTGAGACGGAAGATATCGTTAGTGGCTCCTGTTTTTCATCAAAATTTATTTGTACGTCAGAGTGCTGTTTTAGAAAATCATGACCGAGTATTATGTCACAACAGATCTCCTATAGTATAGAAAGTTTAAATTTAGAACAGCTACGACCTACAAATTCAAGAGTGACAAGTACGTATTTGGGAAGAAAGGTAAGTCATCGCCATTGAAACACTTTCATTTTCATGATAGAATGGCAAGTTGTAACATTTAACAATCTCCAGATTAATAAAGCTATTCGAGCTGCAAATATTTATCAATCACTCAATGGGTTAATGAACCATCTTAGCGCTTACCACAGCTTTAGCTAGATTGTTTAATTGACCTTCGTTTATGGTTCCCAAGACTGTGCCAGTTGCTACTGATCCTCTTGTGCTACTCACATGATTCTTTTTTCTACATACAGAGGCCTTTTATTTTACAGTTCCTACATTCAGCGTCTTTAGCAGGGCACAATGGACGAGGATGACCACAAAAAAAGCAGTGGACCTTGGGATAGCAGAAACGACAGGTGGGGTTAATCCTAGATTTTCTTCTGGAGAGACAATTTCGGATGGTACGTAGCTCACTGTAGAATAGTTTCCCTTGTATTGTTCAGATTGTAAATGAGCCATTTCTAAAGCTCAAATAAGACTCCAAAGCCATTAATAAGACTCGAAAGTTTTATTTTCTAGTAGGCGCTTACATATTGAACTGGAAAACAATCCATTAATAAATGCGTCACGAACGTATTCATCTGTTTATTGGAGGGCCCGAAAAGATTTAAAGTCAAACTCCTTATTGAGCGTTATATACACTTTGTTACTTTACACTGTTCCATAACAGGAAGTGTCATCGTGAGCTTTCAGATCTAGGGACGTTACGATATCACCAAAATATCGAGTCTCCTTACGATACGATACTCTGCCTTTACACATTCGCCAAGCCTAAGCTTAGCAAACTAACATATACACCCTACTATTCCGGCATTTTTCGGCTGTTAATTTCGGTTTGAAATAATTTCATGTTACAAAGAAACAATTAAAAATATAAAATAAAAACATAAATTTATAATTTATATAAATACACAAATAAGTGGATGCAACAGCGGCGCTTCCCGCACGAACCGGATCGGATTTAAACACAGAGGGCCAATCCAAGCGATGCAAAACTTCCTTCTTTTCTCAATTGATTTGCTTAGGACTGGCAAATGTGTAAAGGCACCTTAAAATTAAAGCATCAATACCCGATATTATCGAGTAGAAAGAATCGATATTCCGATATTATCGGTCACCAAAGTATCTATCTCAGTATCGTTATTTAATTGTAGTATAATTTAAAAAAATGATCCTAAAACGATATTTGTGCGTACAATTATCTCTGCCTTGACAATCTGCCGGACATACGATACAAAGTATCGAACCAGTACTCAGTCAAATATTCTTTACCACTCGAGTAATCTACAAATTGCATTCCTTTGTATTTGTATTTAAGGAAGGGTACTTGGGGTACTAAAATAGACCTGCACTTGGCTTCTGAAGTTGGTATGATGTGGTCGACTAACTCTGACAGCCATTAGTCTAACCCTTCGATCTTGTTCGGGCTTATTTAGTCGAGATCAACGGTATCATCAGGAAGATGAAGCTCACATTTTTTAGCTCAATTTACGAATGAAATTATGAGTGATGTCATATTAAATAACTGAGAGCAAGTAGTTTACCGCCCCCCCCCCCTCACTATTAACACTTGCATAATCCTTAAAACAAAGAAAAAAATGCACCCATCCTGAGTAACCCGTTTTCTCATCGCCTTTGTAAATGTAAGCTCTGCAAATTTTATTTTTCCATTTCTTGTGGGTTTTTGGTTTATTATTTTCAATAATAGATCTTTGGAATCGACCAAGGAAAAATTTTTTGTAACCCCCTCCTCCCCCCTCAAAATTTGAGGTTTTACGTTTCAAGATACGTAGAATCCAAATATCGAATAAAAAAAAATTTTTTTTTATCCGTCCGCAAAATTTTTGTTTGCTTGGTGCTTTTATTATATTTAAACGAAAGCTAATGAAATTCCCTACAAAACGAAATAAAAATCATTTAAATCTTTTTTTTTAGTCTTTCCTTTTTTTTTCCTCCTGAAGTGCACATCAAATATTTCTTCTGTATCATTTTACATCACAGCCTTCTTGCATTGACAGAGTTTTTTAAATTAACACTTCCAGTTCAGCACTCTCTCGTGGATCATCTTGTGAAAAGCTTCAAATTTATTTCCCTTTGGTGCCTACTGCCTAATTTTTTTTACTTGGACAGAATAGAAATTTTTGAAATATTACTTAGTGGAAATAATAAACCATTGTGTAATAATTTGCAGCGTTTTTTAACGTCGTCCTTTGGAGGAAAATATTTTAATTTAATAGTTGTCATTTATTATTTTATTGATTTTTTGAAGATGCCATGGAAACAATATGAAATGATTTTTACATATATTTATAATTATTATTTCATGTCCAAATTGTAGAAAGTTAGTGATTTAAGTAACCACTTTTTTTTTTGTAATTTTAAATTCTGTAAGTGATTGGTAAATTTAATGAAATGATTTATTCTCTCCATTGGTTTTATATCAGTTTTTACACGCCTATGTTTCATTAATTCATCATAGTAAATATCTTTTCATTACATGAAAAATAGTGCTTAATCATTTTAACAAGTAATTTGAAAAGTTGTTAGTTTGCCCATATACACTGAAGTAATGTTCTCATTTTTATAACATGGCATTCATTGCTTCTGATTATTTGAAATCTAAATGATTATCCTGCATGAGTGGGAAAAAAGAAGGATATTTCTGGTTCTCATGACCAAAATTAACTCAAAAAAACTTGAGGACTTTGTACTCATTTTTTATATTGTAACTTTCGCTAAAATGTATTAAAATCCATTAGACTGACAGAGAGAGCATATAATTTAAGTGGATTCGCAAAAATCAAAATTTTCAACACCTATTTATTGAAATGCTTCTGCATATAATTGAAGGGTTGATTACAAAAAAACAGATAAGCTTTCAATGCACAAATACTTATATAAATACACGAGTTAGACAAGGCTTTATATTTTGAAAAATCTTTTTTGTATTAAAAAACATAATGTATTTATAAAATGTTTTTTTGTTTTTTTATTTTGATTCAAAATAAATCAATTTGTGAAATAGTTCACAGTTATGCCTTTAAATGTAATTTATAATTTACTGTGTGTTTAACAGTTGGTGTACCAGTCATCATAATGTCAGAATCAATTCCTGTATGTAAGCTGGATTTATACAGGCAGCTGAACCTTCCTTTACCAAATATTGCACATGGTGGTCAGATTGAGAATCAGGTAAACATGCTTTAAAATTTTGTTTAAAATTATGTATTCAATTGCAGCCTATGATTTCATATCTGACTGTATAAGTATGCAAGATATTTTATTTATTTTTCATTCTATACTTGCAGGTTATCTCAAGTTGTAGGGGTTTAGGCTTGGTCCATGTTCTCCTAGTCATGGTCACATTTTATAGTGCTTAGGAAACTGCATTTTTCTCTCGCAAGCCTGGCAATTTAGTCAGTACAGATCTTGGTCAACCTCTAGGATGCTTAATTAATCGATTTATTTCCATCAGTTAAACTCCATTCACCATTAAATTTTTCTTCCTTCTTCCATTCTATTTATAAGACCAAACTATTTTGTTCTACCTATCTGAATTTACCAAATAACTATCTGAAACTAACAAAAAACACTGAATATTACAATAAGTCAATATTTTATGCATGCTTGAAGCCTCTCTCTGTCATGCGGAATTCATGACGAGACTATATTTCAGTCAAGTCTATAAGATATCTGTTTCTTAAGCATATCTATTTCTTTGCTGGCACCTCACTTCAGTTTACTATTTCAAATTATAAATGAAATATGATTAAAATTAATAAGATTATGCCCACTAAGTAACAATTTTGATTCTATTGACATAGTACCATACAACCATAGAGAATGCATGTTGAAGTAAATAAGAAAATAAAATGAGCATGCTATATAACCAAATTATTGCTAATTAAAACAAAATTATTCTTGTAGAAATTTTCCCTTTTGTCTTTTTTTATATTGGAATTTTTAAACCCTTCTTGTTCTTCCTTGCCTTGTCATTAAAAATAATTGTTGACACAATGAAAACATGTACGAACAGAATTTTTAAAATCTACTAATAATACTTTGCACAATAGTACTATGTTCTTTTAGGAATGTGAGCAGCAAGGGCCAGTGAGATGTAAAAGAGCTATGGGTGGCAATGAAGGACCAATTTGTAAACGAGATATTTTGAAGCAAATGGGTCTACCGATACCAGGGGAGGAAGCAGCAGCGTGTGATATGGTAAGAAGCTAATTATTTGTAAAGAATCACATGTTTAATGTAAGTGGAATGTTATCCAAGAAAACTAGAAAAGAAGTAACATACAATTTTTTTGGTTACTGATTTATTTATAATCCAGCTAAATGTAAACTGACTCGATTAATTATACAGCATAATTGTAAAAAAAAAAAAAAAAAAAATGGGTAACTAATTGACATGTTTTTAATAAATTAATGGTCTCTGTTTAGGAGAAGAAAAATAATTGTTTTTGTGTTTGATATTTTTTACATTTTAATATTTCTGTGAATGGTATAACACCTCAAATTTCGACATGTGCTATCTTATTTTAAAAGTTCATAATTTTATATTAATGTTTAGTTTTATTTATTCTTAGAATTTTATAAGATTGACTGTAAAATGGTATAACTCCACTCAACACTATGTTTTTAGAATGGTCATTATCATTGTTGATTTTAGAGCCTGAAGATGTAAGTCATTGTGGAAAGACAAGTTGCTATAATTTTCTTAATTATGATTCTTCTTAAAACAAACAAATTCTTAAAACATATTTCAAATCCATGTTTTTTATACTCTTTCTTTTGATTTTGTTAAATGTCATTTCATGTAATTGTTTTAAAGTTGTGTTTCGATAAGTATCAATGTCAAAATGAATGTTGTATTTGTTAATTGTAGGAAATGGTTGTGGCTTCTATGGAACATGAGGTCATAGCAATGCAAAGTGAGTTGAGCTCAGTGCAGGCAGAGAGAAGACAACTTGAAATGCAAAAAAGGCTGTTACACTGTGCAGCACCTGCAATCACTGATAATGCTAGTAAAGGAGTAAGTTGCCTGTAAGCTAAGGAATGAATAATAATTTTAAGTTATTCTAATCATAATTTAGTTTTTGTATATTCTAGCAGTATTCTATTGGATTTCATTCTAGCTGTTCTGGTTGCCGCCCTAAGAGTGCTAACAATTATCCTTATTAACCAAGTTCTACAATTGTTGGCAAAAAAATTATAGGCCTTCAAAGATGCAAGAAATGTTATCTTTGAAAATGCGAGCCGTGAGAACTGTTTTCTTTTGTTTCGTAGAGCAAAAAGTGTTTATAATTATTGATAGAACTCCTCAGGGAGCTACCAGAACTCTATTCAAAGTTGCTGATCACCGAGAAAAAATTTCACCCCTTTGGTGTAGGTAACTGGTTGTTTCGTTGAGATTTCTTCTGGTAGCTCTAGATAGTTCTAGCAATTAAACTTATTAACCAAAGCGCTGCAGTTGATAGCAAAATCGTTATAGTGCTTCAAATTTGCGAGAAGTGTGAAGTTGGCCTGCTGTATTTTTTTTTTTTTTTTCTATAATTTAAACAACAGAACTATTTCTAAAAATGATTTAAAAACTGTATTTAATTAAAACCAATGACAATACGTACGGAATAATAGTCCGTATTTTTTATGATTATTACTCCACTTTAATATAAAATAACATTTAAAATGATAATTTATAAAATATTGTTCAGTCTCATTTCTTGTTACATTTTCTAGAAACAGGGTCAAAATGACAATAAATTTGTCAAAATGACTGTAAAGTTTCTCGTTTTCACACTTTTTTTCTGATTTTATTAACAAATTTCACTCGCTTTCACAGAATAACCGGATATCCAGATATCTGAAAACCCATAATTCGGGATAATAACTGTAGCCACTCCGTGTTTGTTGTTTTTCTTCCAAATTTATTTGTTTAGCAGGGCGGAACGCTGCTGCGTTTCTGAATAATATATTGAAAGAAACCATTGTAATATATATAATATATATATATATATATATATATATATATATATATATATATATATATATATATATATATATATATATATATATGTAATATATATATGTAATGTATATATAATATATAATTTGCCATTGTAATATATTGAAAGAAATAATTTTTTCATTCTTTTTTATTATTAGTTGTTCCAAAACTTTATGTGATACAACTGCTTAAAGTCCTATTTTTTATATGTTGATACTTCTGGTCCCATCATTGAAATGAAAAGTTAAAGGGTTAGGCCCATATTTATTATATTGAACAATAAGTAAAAAATGTGTCCCCACAATTGAGTAAATATACCCAAACTGTTGACATATAGTGGTAATGTAGAATCAGAAATGATGTCATGAGATTTTTATATGATATTTACAATGATGTCGCTAAAATTTTTATTACTAAGCTTTGATCAGATTAAGCTTTTATTTGGCATTTTTTATTGATTATTGATAATAATCAGTAATAAAATATATTTGTTTGCAATATTTAAATAGTACTATTACAGTATTTTTTAAAATATTTTCATTGATTTTTGCTAAATTTTTAAAATATAGAATAGTTCATGTAGTGCAAAAATTGTTTCTGATTCTTTTAAATTTTATTTTTATTTTTATGAATATTTATGTCCTCAAAGCTTAATTTTATTTAAAATCTTAGCGGAAGGGCTTGTTACCAAGTATTCCATATCAGACAGAAATTACAGAAAAATCCACCGAAATTACTAAAGAGATACGATTGGGTAGAAAAACTGCTTGGGGTGATGAAGCAGAATTAAAACAAGTTGAAGGAGAGTATGATCAGCTTCTACAACATTTTAATGCAAAGGTGAATTACTTCCTATGTTAGCAATAACTTTATAATTGTAACTTGAGGAGATCACTGTTGGAGGGTTTTTATAGGTAAACAAAGGTACCTTTTTCTCAAAAACAGCTGAAGTCATTTAAATGAAATTTTCCTTACATTTTATTTTTGGCATATTATGATTAATTAAAAACATGAGTTGGGCTGTTGATTGAAATTTACATTCTTTGTTTGGTCTGATTTTTGTTGCTATTTAATTTAAAAATCATGAACTACTTTATTGTTTGAAAATCCTTTCATTCAGTAGCTCCACAGTTATCAGTTGTTTTAGGACGAAATTTTTAACTGTAGCTAAAGTGGATTTGAAGAAAGAGATACCTAATGATAAAAAAAACAACACAACTTTTTAGGAGAGGGCAAAAACTAAAATGTACTTTTTTATTTTATTTTAAAATATAAAGTTATTATTTAAATGTTGATAAAAAGAGACATATTTTTTATTTGACTGTTTTTAACCTTCTCAACTTGGAAATAAATGTTTTATTTCAAGAATTTTTTTATTTATTTTTTTTTCATTTTTCCATCAGTGATCCCTTAATTAATTAATAAACAAGTCTGAACCTTCAGTGTAAATAACCAATTTATATGCAAATTTTGCTATTTTATTTAAGTTTTCATTGCATGTGTAACATGCACTAGTGCATATCTGGTTGTCACTCAAGCATTTGATGATCTGGCATTAGGTTCAAGCTGAGAGATATATCAACACTATGGCCATCAATAGTTCATTCCTTGACTGCAAGTGTAGATGCAGGCTGCAAAAGCAACCAAAATAATATTTATCGACTGACGCCATTTGCCTCTTTATCTCAGCTGAAACGTCATCATCAGCATTAAGCTGTGACCCCAGGTACACAAACTGATCAACTCATTCAAATGAGTGAAGACCAATCTGGACAAAATCTTTGTAAGGATCTCTGGTTTGACCAGCAATCATGCATTTGGTTTGTTAGCCGCAAGTCCTAGCTTCTTAGCAGCAGCATTCTGGAGGGCAAGGAAGGCTTCTTCCGCTGCAGCTTTTGATCTCCCAACAATATCAAGGTTGTTGGCATAGCCCAAAATTGCGATTGAAAATCGTTCCACTGGTCTAGATCTTTGATTCTCTAATAGCTTGTTCAGGGCCAATATTAAAGAGCAGACAGGCAAGAGAATCTCTTTATCAAACACCTTTATGAGAGATAAATCCATCTGATAGATCTCTCTGAACACACGCCACATACTTAACATTGCTCATCGTCAGTTTCACCAGGCAGATAAGTTTAATAGGGATGTAAAGATCTTTCATCGCCTGATACAGAGGTTCACGTTGGATACAATCATAAACAGACCTAAAATCGACGAATAGTTGGTTTGCTTGGACCTGGTATTCTCTTTCTCGCTCTAAAATGGTTCGTAAGGCGAATATCTGATCTGTTGTAGACTTACCTTTACAGAAGCCACACTGGTGATTTCTTAATCCTTTCAATGTAAGGTAGTAATCGTTGATATAATATATTTGAGAATATTTTATAGGCGCATGGTAGGAGTAGGAGAGAGATCCCCGATAATTATTACACATCAGAAGGTCTCCCTTTTTGTGAATAGGGCACAAAACCGTCTCTTTACATGCTGTCGGAATCATTTCCTCTGTCCTGATCTCGAGAAGAAGATTGAGCAATGCTTTGAATAGCAGATCTCTTCCTTTCTTGAATAATGTGGCAGTCAGGTTGTCAAAGCCTGGTGGCTTATGGTTTTTAACTTTTCAATGGCTTCATATAACTCCTCTTCATCTAGGGGCCCGAGTTCGTCTTCAGGAATTCGACTTAGATCAGTTTCTTCCTTCTAAATCTCATGTGCCTGATTTTCGCTAAGTAGGTGCTTGAAGTGGTTGTTCCATCTTTGTATTACCTGGGTCTTCTCATTCAATAATGAACCATCCCAATCATTACTGGTTAAGATGTGGGGCTCGAATGTTTTTCGGCCGCCACTTTTTGATAAAATTTATGGCACTCTTTAATCTTTCAGTTTCCTCAAGCTCTTTATTTTCCCAGATTCTCTTTTTGTGCCAATGAATATGTTTTTCCTCTCTTCTATGCTGCCTATTGATTTCAGTTGAGGCTCAAATATGTGTCTTCCGAAGCATGGATTTGTAGGCTTCATTCTTCTGTGCAGTGGCATTGCTAAAATCATTGTCAGATCAGGGTGATCTTCTCTCTAAGGGATTGTGCCCAATCACTTCCTCTGCTGTGTCATGGGCGGTCTTCTCAATGGTCAACCACATTTCATTAACATCTGTAGATGCCCTATCGGAGAGCTTTTCATTAATTTTTTTAGTATATGCATCGTAGATCTCAGGCTCCTTAAGCTTTTGTAAATTAAACTTTTTACATCTTTGCCCTCACCTTGTTTTCAATATTGAGATCCTAGCTCTCATTTTGGCCATAGTCAAAAAATGGCCTGAGTCCATATTAGCTCCTCAGAAGGTTCTGACATCGAGGAGTTTTGACCTATGACTGCCACTTATTAGAAAGTGATCGATTTGATTGACTGTGTTTCCATCAGATGATTTCCATGTGCCAAGATGGATTCTTCTGTGAGGGAACATACTGCTGCCAATTAAAAGATTTTGTGATATAAAAAATTAACAAGTCTGTATCCATTATCGTTACAGATATCGTGCAGGTTATGTTTACCGAGTGTTGGGAGATAAATTGCTTTCTTGCCAACTTTTGCATTCAAGTCCCCTGCAATTATTATTATATCAGAACGAGGGCATGCTTTAATAGTTTTTTCTAATAAGTCATAATACTCTTCCTTGACTTGCTAATCTGATGCTTCAGTAGGAGCATGACAGCTAAACAGAGCATAATTGAAAGTTACTGAGCACCAATATTTACTTAACGCATCGGTACGGAAGGGCCTCAGACGAGTCAGTTTTCCTCAGGGACAGATGGTCCTCAGATGAGATCCACGCTTCTTGGTGTCCTATTCAGTTTTATCGCAACGTCTCTGGTGGGGATTATTTTTCTATTCCAGGTAGTGATGATGGCCGTGGATAGAAGGCTTCTTTAGACTTCTCAGTATTCATGAAGTACACTTCATTCTTAAATTGACCAATGCGTCAATTTAATTTTTCTTATTAATTTTTTTATTTCATCATTTTGTCCATTCACGGGGTATTCTCACAAAATCGTGTCCGCACGGAAGTGTTAAACCAGTTTGAATTTAGTGTTTCAAATTTTCAGGTACAGCTGAAAAGATATACATAGAAAGACTTCAAACCTTTCAGTCAAAAACATTCAGACTTTTTTCACAAGCAACCTGGCATCTTTCTAACACAATTTTAAATAATAACTTAAATATACCCACAGTTCGTGCATACATACACATTCCCTATAAAATATTTTGTGTCAAATATCTGGACAAAGTTACTTGCAAATAAAAAGATTGCAACATGCCGAAGAAAACTAGAAGTGGATTCAATATGGCATGGTTGAAAGGTCTCCCATAACATTTTAAAACTGAATAACTTTTGGTTTGGGATGAAGAAATACACAATTAAAATTTCTCTATCTCTAGCTTTGCAGATTACTCAGATGTAATATATAATGAGGTTTACCAATATTTGAAAATGCAATTTTTTGTTTTAGTTGGTATATTTATAATACAAACTTATTATATGTACTTTCATGATTCCGGATAATCCTTTCTCATGATGATACAATTTTAAGCATGACTGGATTGAAGTAAATACCACATTCATGCAAATAGTGGCTTAGATGTACTGATGTAAATATTTCTAATATAGGATTTTGTTTTTATAAGTTATTTTTCAATTCTGTGAAATCAATTCGAAGAGGCAATGGTCAATGCTCCGATGTGGCCAAATTTGGGGCTAAGGGGAAGGTGCATGAGTCAGTGCAAGAATTGATGCCTAGGGGCGGTGCGAAGGTCAGTGCTCTGTTGTGGATGAAGCGTTGGGCAGAATGATTGAGCAGGGCAAGGAAACCTTCATTTGCGGGACCCTTGAAATTGTCTTTGATCCACTTCATTGTTTGGTTTGGAGTGATTGTCACTAGCCTCCTTTACATGGGCATACAGAAGTATTAATTTTGTTTTATAAATTTCCTTTCTGAGAATTCCCTCAGAGCACAAGATCAATTTCTTCTGATATGGCATAAATATATTGCTATATGTATTCTAAGTATATGTATTCTCTAGTTAGGTTCACTAGATAATTACTCCATTCTCAGGATGGAGTTAATCATTAATCAATTTCATGAAGTATATTTAGCCAACAGATAAGTTTATAAAGCTATTTCCTAATGATTTTCACAATATTTTTCTCTAAATTAGTTTATTATTCTATGTAAGGTGGAAGAAATATCTGTATTGCGCTTGGAATTAAATGAAGCTAGGCGACAGTCCTCTGCCTCATTGAAAAAATTTGAACAAGCCGAAGCCAGAGCTGAAGATCTTGAGGAAAGATTGAAAGTTTTTGAAGATGAAGACATCCTGGTATAAGATAATTTATGTTAAAGTTAAATGCCGTTATTGATTTATTTCATTGAAGTAATTATTTTTTGTTTTATAGGCCACTAGCAACAAAGACAGAATGATTGAGCTAATGCAGCAGCTAGCTATGGCTGAAAGAATGTTTGATAAAAGCTTTGAAGAGCATGAGGATCTGCAAAGGAAAATCACGACTCAAACGTTGGAAACTGATGAGTTTAGAAGGAAGGTGAATGAATTTAGAATTAATTCCTGGTTTACTGTAAGAAATGTAACACATGACAAATATAACTTTAATCTCGTTATTAATGATCCACAATTTCATCTTTACTTCTTGTGGCAGATCCATTTAAGACTTCTGGAGTGATTTTTGTTTATGCATATTGATCTATTTAATAAGATTTGGGGAGTGTTGAATTTTAATAGTTTGTCTTAGGATTTATACTCAAGATGTTTTGACATGGCTTTTTATTTGATTTATTTGTAAAACTATTTGTTGTAAAAAGTAGTCTACTCCTTTTTCAAATCCTCTTTGTTATCCCAGTTTCAGTTTTAAAATAATATTATTTCTGTTGGAGAGATCACTTTTTCAGATAGTTAAAGAAAAAAATTGAACCAACACTGAACCAGTTAACAAAAGGAAAGTACCGTTTGCACATAAAGTGCATGAAACTAAAATGTTTGAAGATATTAGCAGTGTTTTTAAATTAATTAAAATCCAGAACTTTTATTAATAATTAAAAAACACTGCTCATTTTTACACAATTATTTCCAAATAGTAATATTTCAAAAATATCTGGTGTGACTTTCCTTATCGCTTTGGTTTAGAGTTCAATTAGATTATCTTTCAAATGAGCATTTGAAATGTTTTGAAAAAGTTGGAATTTTTTCGAATTATCAAATAACTAAAAATATCTGATATGGACGGGTGTCCACATGACTTCCCTGTACGCCTGTTAAAGTATAAATCGGTGACTCAAAAAGTGACCCTGAATTTGGTTACTAGTTTCCGAACATATCAGTACCTCAAAAACGACACTTGTCGAGGCGTCCTTCTGTTGACACACGCTTGTTTCTTGAGGTCTTATTACGGTATTATATGTCTTTCAGTTGGTAACAAGTTCCAAAGAGATTTCTTCGTGTTCCTTTACAACATTAGAACTGTCTATATCACTAGATAAAGCATTGGAAATCGACGGTTTCAACATGTTAAGCAGAAGAAACCGCATAACTTAGATCTTATTCTCCTACTGCAGACTTGTTCAGCTCACAAATGAGGAGGAAAAAAGTATTTTAACATTTAAAGCAAGTAATAAAATTGTTTAATTAGAGTGGAAAAAAAATCGTGTTTATAACTTTTATCACCGAACCATATGATCTCTGTAATAAATGTCGATATATCTTTTGATGTAAGTTTCTTATGACCTTCAAATAAAGTACCCCTTTCGGATCTATATCAAAGTCTAATTTACCAAATTTGAGATGTTTTAGATTATATTTTAATATAATTTTTGATGAAAGTCTAACATAACCTTCAAGTAAAGTACCACTTCCGGTTTGCCGATTTTAACCAAAATTTATTATGTTATTTATATTAGCAAGCTAAGCTACAGCGTATCGGACCAACAGGAAGTGGCAATTATATCTTGGATTTTACAATTTTCTCAAAACGGCTCAAACGATTTTGATGAAACTTGCCCAATGTCTTCTCCTTAAAGCCCTTTAACTTTTCATATATGTAGCATATCAACGAAATAATGCAAGGGGAAAAGTTATAGCGAAAAGAAAATTTTATTTGTGCACAATTCAAAAAGCAAGTATTTTATGGTAAATCATGTATGAAATCATATGAAAAGTGATTAAACTCTCAAAAATACAAATAGGAATGATCAAAATCGGACCGGAATAAGCAAAAATACAGATTATCTTATGAGGACTCAAGACCCTAGATGGATAACAGCGCATCCGAAAGGAGACGGATGCGACAGAACCTCCTCCCACCAATCTGTTGTCAACAATGCGCTCTGTAATAATATAATGTAAGAATAGTTATAATATTTGAATAGAGGCAAAATAAAGGCTTACAATCTTTTAAATTGTCTTGAAAACATTTTAATTTTTAACGATCTTTACAATAAGTCAGTGTAACCTTTTTAATTAAAAAAACATATGTTAATTTTCTTTTTTTTTAAACTTTAAACTAAATATAAATCATTTAAATGTATCTCTAACAAGAATACAAAAGCAGAAATTAACTTAATAATTTCTACTTTTATATTATTTAATGGAAACATAATGTTTCCAGAGAATCTAAACCGAAACTTATAAAATATATTTTCAACCTGACAAACTTAAAATATATAGGTAGAGTACAGAATTGTCGTACTAAAATTCTTTAAAAGTTGTTTTGTTGTACTTTTGTGGGAGAAGATGTGAAGAAGTGAATGCTGCCGAGTTTATTTAAAATATTGTTTAGTTAGGGAAAGTTGTGTGATGCGCGTACCACACAAGATTTTTATATAATCCTAATATGGATGTATAATAATATAAATATAAATTATAAGTTATAGATATAACATGGTACCTTAATAAAAAAACGCTGCAAATTATTACACTATGGTTTATTATTTCCACTTATTTATTCCACTTGTTTATAATTCCACAAAAATATCTATTCTGTCAAAGTAAAAAATATGAAGCAGTAGGTACCAAAGGAAAAGAAATTTGAAGCTTGCACAAGATGTTCGCCGTGAGAGTGCCGAACTGTGTTAATTAAAAAAACTGCGTCAATGCAAGTAGGCTGTGATGTAAAATGATACAGAGGAAATATATGATGTGCACTTCACTAGGAAAAAATAAAAACGAAGTTCATAAAGCTATATCTCAGCTAATAATGGTCCGATTTAGGTGATTTATAGTTCGTATTGTAGGTATTTTCGTTAGCTTTCGTTTAAATACAATAAAAGCACCAACCAAACAAAAAAATTTTTGCGGACGGATTTTTTTTTATTCGATATTTGGATTCTACGTATCTTGAAACGTAAAACCTCAAATTTTGAGAGGGGGGGGGTTACAAAAAAAATTTCTTTGGTCGATTCCAAAGGTCTATTATTGAAAATAATAAACCAAAAGCATTTACAGATAGAGATTTTTTTATTTTTCGTTTTTTTTCTTTTTTCTTTTTTGTTATTTTAATGCCTTGTTATGCTGATTCCAAAACACTTTACATTTCTCCTCTATGTTTATAAATGGCCAAGTTATGGGTATATAAGATCTTTAATCGGCAATTATTATAGATTTTTTGTTTTTCAATTTTTTTTTTATTTTTTTTTTGGTTTCTCGTTATGCTGATTCCAAAACACCTTACACTTTCTCTCTATCTTTATAAATGACCGAGTTATGGGCTTATTAGATATTTAATCGGTAATTATACAGATTTTTTGTTTTTCAATTTTTTTTTTTTATTTCTCGTTATGCTGATTCCAAAACACCTTACATTTTCTCTCTATCTTTATAAATGACCGAGTTATGGACTTATGAGATCTCTGATCGGCCGCCATTTTGAAACAAACAGACGGATTATAATGTCGAGTTCCGTGGATCATCCCGAGGTGACCTGTGACTTTGGTACCGAATCTCAAGAAAATCGGTCTAGTAGTCTCGGAGAAAAGCCGCGGACGGCGTACGGCGGACGGCGGACGGACGGATTTTTTTTTATTCGATATTTGGATTCTACGTATCTTGAAACGTAAAACCTCAAATTTTGAGGGGGGGTTACAAAAAAATTCTTTGGTCGATTCCAAAGGTCTATTATTGAAAATAATAAACCAAAACAAAACTTTATTTTTTTTTTGTTGGACATTTTGACTGAGTTCTGATAAATATATAATCCTTAAAATGTAAGTGAAGTGCTCTAGGGCTTAACAATATAATTCTGAAATCTTTCATCTGCACAATCTCTGCATCATTAGAAATATAGGAAATTAATTTAATATAATCTTTTATTTTACTAAATGTAATAATTGATGAAATTTTTGGTAAAATTATTTTAGTACCTGGATACTGAACAATGTGCCGAAGAACAGAGGCATAAAATAGAAATATTGGATTCTGAAAGAGTAAGATTTGGAGATGAGGTGACCACTGAGTTACAGAAGATAAAGGTAAAATTGTTATCAGCTTTTATTAATATTTTTTATAATATAAATTAAATTTCAAGACAGCTATAAGTAAAAGATGGTTTTATATTATAAGACACGACGTAGCTCGTAAATATTGATTTCTTTATGATTTTCATTCAATTATAACTTAATTTTTCAATAAATTTAGTATATGTGAATATACCGTGCCGAATGATCAAAATACATCAGCTAAAAGTCAGAAAAATACAAGCTTATAATATTGAAATAGTTTTCACTTCTAATATTTAAAATGCACTCGAGTCCGTAAAAAACGGCGCACTTCTGACATTATACACAGGGCTAATAGTTCCACACAGCTACTGGTGGACGCGGCTTCTTGACAGATGAGCGTGGCCTTACTTATACAGAATGCTGATGTTAAGATTAATTCAGATTTTCTGCCTTTTACCGAATAGATCTTTTGACCACACCACCTTCGATCTTGTATTTTCTACACAAGATATAAATATAAATTACATGGTGAACCGGCTTATACATAATGTTTCAGTTGTATTAGGCATCTGTCAGTTCTTCATCAAAATGCTTGTCAAAACGTTCACTTCTTCTTATGAAATAATTATCATAAATAGATGTTAAATTTAATATTAAAATAATTATATAGATATATTCTATTCTATACAGTTTATTAATGCTTGATCACTCTTAGTCTTTGATATCCTTGTGGGAAAGTTCGGGAACCACGAAGAAATGGCTACTTTTCTAGAATTTATTACACATTTTTTCTTTCCTTCCGACTTTATTATTTCAAACTATTTATAAAATATATACATACAATTATGAAATATATTTACAGGATTTTGGAATTACATAAATTACTATTTTATTTTCATTACAGTATGCCAATTACAATTGTTGGGATGACCCAGATTAAATAATGTATTTATTATTATATATAATTATGTATAATATATAATGGATAAATATAGTGTAGTATATTAGATATTAGTATTACTGTTATTATATATAGTACAACTTTTTTGTATTATTTAGGTCAATCATTATGAAGCTAAGAATTAAATTAAAATAATTTTCATTGAATTGAGGAAACGAACATGTATTTTTTATTGAGATGCGTGAAATAAAATGTGTTTAATTTCTTATAATAATTGAAGAGCTAAGTGGAAGAACATGTTATTTTTTAGATATTTGATATTTTATTTTAACGCTTTTAGTTTTTCAAGTACTAACAATTTAAGATGTGTCGATACCTTTACCAAGCCTTGACAAATCAATCATGCAAAGGGTATAGCTAGGCCCGGCTTAGCTTGTCCTTTACGATTCTTCCGGGAAATGCCATATAAGCACTAGTGTTGTACGCATATATTGGTTATTGACCAAAGGAAGTTTGTGGTGGGGAGAATGGTAATTCAAAAAGTTTGCTGATGGGGCAACACCTACCTAACATATCTCTGACTTGAATTTTAAATAAATGGTGGGAAATTCAAAAAGTAGGGAGAAATGGGAAGGGTGGTGAGGGTGGCACCGTATATAAAAAGATGGGAAACGCAATTATTCTGTGGGCCAGACCCACTATTGTGTATTCCCCCACATCCATATTTTTGTGTTCCTCATGACTAATGATTAAAAAAAAGTCTATGTTCCCAGAAAAAAAGTGGCCACACCTTGCCAAAATGGTGACCAAAGATGGCAGACCACCGACTTTGACTTGATTTAGTTTTTCGGTCACTGCCATTCAGCATTTAGCTTAATTTCGCCATAATTGACTTTTTTTCAAAGCTGAATAGTCAGAGAATTAAAAGACATAGAATAATTTAAAAAAAATAATTGGGTTGGACATTAAAAAGCATCAGTAAATCAATTTTTTCAAATCCTTCACATGACAGTTGAAATTTCAAGACTAGTGGCCATTTAACGGCCACTAGCCTTAACGGCCAACAATAATGAAAAAGTCTTCAAATTAAACATGTGGAGCACTTATTCTTCTTTAAAAACCAATAATCACTTTTTAAAATATTCAAAATAGTTCCTTACAAAATGCACTTAATAAACGGTGAAGCGGTAGGGACGTAAGCGCTGTCCGTCTTCTTCCTCATCAATGAGCATTCATAAATGCAATAGCTATTAACTTGATTGACATCATTTAGTTTAATTTAATATATATATATATATATATATATATATATATATATATATATATATATATATATATATACACACTTATATATAGATTTTTTTTTCTTTTGGCATTATAGCCCATTGAGATCTTTGGCCGCGCAATGTGGTATCCTTTCAGACATTGCTTGCCGGAGCACAGATAATCTGGAGAGGGTCACCCAATCTTACTTCATTAGGAACCATGGTTTCCATGATTTTATATATATATATATATATATATATATATATATATATATATATATATATATATATATATATATATATATATATATATATATATATATATATATATATATATATATATATATAATAAAAAAATATAATAAAAATTAAAAAAAAAATTATGTGTATATATATATATATATATATATATATATATATGTATATATACAATAGGATGGCGTAGGATTGATGACCCTACCCATTGTGAATCGCGTTGTGGTTATCCGGGATGCAAACTAGCCTCCTGGAGATTTGGTTCATGGACATTCTGCTTCGGGGAAAGAATAGGTCATCGTGCACCTGCTTACCTGGAACAGCCATATTTTTAATTTTTTTTTTTTTTACACTCTTTATTCTGTTGACTTTTAAGACAGGATCTCACGTAAATAAATATACAATTTTAGTAATAAATATTAATGCAGGCTAATACTTTTATCACATCCTAATTAAACATTGATATAGCCAACTGGAGGCAGGACTGAAATTGGGTACTCATTTTAGGAGAAGGTTTTAATGTGAATTACGAATGTGTGGGACATTCTAAGTAATATAGTCTTGTCTACGATTCTAAATCCACTACCTTAAATGGCGGCATTTTATTCAAGAAAAAGCATAAAACTTTCATTTTGTTTTCAGTCCGTGTTCAATATCTTGAAAAATACCGACCACACGAAAAATATTATAATTATATTTTTAAAAGGCTATTAAATTTACTAAAGTTTGAGCCCTAATAGAGCTCTCTATGTTAATTATTTCTCGAGATACTGTTATCCAAAAAATACATTAAAAAAAATAAGAAATCTCCATTTTGGGAATTTATTTTGGCAAATATCATGGAAACTGTTCTTCCTACGAAAATAATTATTATATACTACTTTATGGTGCATTTAACTAGCTCTAATTTGAGGTGTAATTGACATGTGTGCATCAAATAGTTTCCGAGATATCTAGCTTTTCTTACAATGAGACTAAGTTAAAATCGTGTATTATGTGTTTTTTAAAAAACTTTATGTCGAGAACTATTTGTTGTACAGATGCCAATTACTCTTCCATTTCATTAGTTCATGATGATTATCTTTGTAGAAAGAACAGTTTCCATGATATTGAGCAAAATAAACTTACACAACGTAAAAATAATTATGTTTTCAAATTTTTTATCTCAGGAACTATTAGTCGTTCCGATGTCAATTACCACTCAAATTAGAGCTAGTTAAATGTACCATAAAGTAGTTTAAATTGATTATATTCATAGGAAGAACAGTTTCCATGGTATTTGCCAAAATAAATTCTCAAAATGCTGATTTCTTGTTACTCGGAAAATAAAATTATTTTTTAAAAGACTTTATCTCAGAAACTATTATAGGTACTGATGTCTATTACCCCTCAAATTAGAGCTAGTTAAATGAACCAAAGAGTAGTATATATTAATTATCTTCATAGGAAGAACAGTTTCCAAGATATTTACCAAAATAAATTCACAAAATGGTGATTTCTCGTTGGTTTTTTTTTAAATGTAGTTTTTGGATAACATTATCTCAAGAACTAGTTAACATAAAGAGCTCTATTAGTGCTCAAATTGAAGCAAGTATGAGTCTGGATTAACATTTATTACTATAATTGTATATTTTCTTACAAGGGATTCCGTCTTCTAAGTCCTCAGAACAGAATAAAGAGAGTAAAAAAAAAAAAATTATTATTGTTACTGACACTTAAATTATTGCACTAATATAAGCTCGTTATTGTAATTAAACTAAATGATGTCGATGAAGCTAATAACTATTGCATTTATGAATGCTCATTGATAAGGAAGAAGATTGAAAGTGCTTACATCCCTACTGCTTCACCGTTTATTAAGTGCATTTTGTAAGGAACTATTTTGAATATTTTAAAAAGTGATTATTGGTTTTTAAAGAAGAATAAGTGCTCCAAATGTTTAATTTGTAGACTATTTCGTTATTGTTGGCCGTTAAATGGCCACTAGTCTTAAAATTTCAATTTTCGTGTGAACAACTTGAAAAAATTGACTTTACTGATGCTTTTTAATGTCCAAGCCCATTATTTTTAAAAATTATTCTATGTCTTTTGATTCTCTGACTATTCAGCTTTGAAACAAAGTCAATTATGGCAAAATTAAGCCAAATGCTGAATGACAGTGACCAAAAAACTAAATCAAGTCAAAGTCGGTAGTCTGCCATCTTTGGTTGCCATTTGGTAAAGTGCGGCCACTTTTTTTCCTGGAAACATTAGCTTTTTTTTTAATCATTAGTCACGAGGAACACCACAACATAAATTTATAGGGATGTGGGAGGATGCACGATAGGGAGGTCTGGCCCACAGACTAAATCTAATGTTACTTCAGCATTCTGTTTAAATAAGGCCACTTCCATCTGTCAATGGCCAATTCCATCTGTCCGGCCCAACAATAGCCGGATTTTATTATCTACACAGGCGTAGGTTCACTGCTTCTATGACTGTTAATCATTATTATAAAGAATATGAAAAAAGTTTCTTCAAAATAAATGTTTATACATTTTTGTTCATGAAAATAATATATTTGCTCAAAAACAAAGTATGAACATGTTCCATATTAAATTCTAATGAAAGTTTCAAAAACATTTCCACTAACAAAACCAACTAGATCAACTTTCACTCTAAACTCCTATTTTTACATTATAAAATTAAATGTACTCCAATTTTATCTTTACCATATGTACGTATATATGTGATGACAAAATAGTCATATGGATTAATTTTTGACCTAGTTGGAGTGGGTAAGTTAATGAATAAGTTAAATCCTGAAGATAGTTTAACCTCCTTACATTGTTTGTGATAATGTTTGAGTTTTAATAAAAGTGTAATAAAGAAGAAAGAAAATTTTCACATCCTTTTATTGAATGAAATTAATTCATTAGTATAAAATATATAAAAATATGAAGTTACAAGTAAAAACTGTTTAAAATATACATACCCTCCCAATCATCTTTGCTTCATATATAAATATACAAATGTACACACATTTATTTGCTGATATTGTGTAAAATTAAGATATTGATTTATTAAATTCAAAGTTGAGTTACTGTTTAGCTATTTTCTATAAAGCTGAAAGTAATAACGTATTGTTTTATTTTTTAGAAACAATTTCAGTCAAAATTAGAAGAATTGACGTTACTCCCTGACTTGATTAATAAAACAAATGAAAAACTTAAAGAAACTGACGATCTGAAAACAATAGTGGAAAAGAACTGTGTGATTTTATCAATGAGTTTGGATGATGCTAATGAAGAGGTAAGTTAAAATGGGAAGAATCACTTATTTGAAAATATATTCTTTTCAAGTTATTATTTTTTCTAGTAATATTTCTTTATTAATTTTACTTGTAAACTCTTAAGTTAGATCAACACCAGTTAAGGTAATAATGGCTAATTACTGTCACTAACAGTCTCTTCCTCACCACTCCCTTTTATTGCCGGAGACTAGTAGCAATATAGTTAAAATTGTTAACTAAGTTAGGAGCCATTTCAACAGCTATTATTACTTAAAACGAAACTATAAGTTATGTTCACAATTATTTGTATCAATAATGACATCAAAACTTGATGTACATTAATTCTTTGTAACAGCAAAAGAACAAGTATTATATATAACAAACAAACAAGCTTATATAAAATTGTGTTCCCGCTTTGATGTATAGTTTTGACCTATAAGTCCTAATATTGCGCCTCCATGCCCTTTCTGATAAATATAATTTTATGGGATCTTCATTTTTGCACACTTTTATTCTTGTTAATAGTGGGCTTTTCATAGACTGTTTCTCTAAATATTTGTTTAATGTAAATGGTGTAATGATGAAATTATGCTTAAACACTTTAGTAATAAAACTTTTATGCGGAATAGAACATTTTCTTTACTATTAATGATTTATTATTTTTATTTTTTACAGATTTAATATATTATATTTTACCTATGAGGTACGGGCCAAATATTTAGGACTTGTTGCCAGAGGTGGAGCCGATAACAAACATTTTCTCATTGCGATGTGATTGAAAAGATAACAATATTATAATACATAATACTATAATATAAAGATAACAATACTTACATACTTATAGGTATGTTGATAGGTAGCTAAGTACCAGTGGCATAACTGATGTCAGTCGAACTGAAGAGTATCATCCTTTATACCTTTGGTTGTTTTGTATCGTTTATATAAAATTTCAGTTTTGGTGGCCACATTAATAAAATATGAAGGAATACAATAAAAAATTATTTATTAATAAATTAGTTATAAATGTGTACTTAATAATTAGAGCAGTGAGGAGATCCAGACTCGCTAAGTGGGTTGTTGCGCCAACGATATACTAATTAGGACAGAACTTTAATTTTGAAATTGAAGTTGATTCTCCTACAAAATTAGGAATCATTGATTTCAAAATTCATCATATAAAACCTCCGAAACTTATAACTAAAGTTTTCCAGAATCAATTACAGCTATTACAGTTACTTTTTTTTTTATTATCCAAGATTTTGAACTATTTTTTAAAAAAGACAAGTGCTTAAAATTGGTGGAATGATGAAAAATGCCTTCCGGGATATTATTTCTTTCCAGACCCAGAGTTTCTATGGAGAGGTAATAGAAATAATTCTGCGGTGTTTGGGTAAAGGGGTAAGTAATTTTTTGGAACAATGAATTTATTTTATATTTTGTTCTTTATAATGAACTTTTCAATGTATATATTGAACAGGCACTAAAATCATGGACACCGAGGGAAAATCATAAGATGCCGAGGGATAGGAATTGAGGTCGGAAATAATATATTATTTACCCTACAGTTTGCAGATGACCAGGTTGTCATAGCAACAGATGAATATGATATGGAATTTATTATGAGGAGACTCCTTGAGGAGTACACTGAGTGGAGCCTGGAGATAAATACTGAAAAAACGGAATACATGGCATAACACTCCCCTATTTCATCTCTCTGCATAGAAGGGTGGACGATCCCTCAAAGTACTGCTTTCAAGTATCTTGGAGTGACGATGGACAGTTTTAGCACAGTCCAAAATGATATTCAAAACAAAATTACTCATGGTAACAAAATAGTAGGTATCTTAAACGGTATATTATGGAGTAAAAAGATCTCTCTCGAAACCAAAAAGAAGATATACCACTCCTTCTTGGTTGGCACAACGTTATATGGGTCAGAATCATGGACAGTGACAAAACAATATGTGAATAAATTACTGGCCCTACAAATGGAAGTTGTGCCAAATCCAGGTTGCAGTAAGTCTGCAATGAGATTATAAGAAATAAGAGGGGGGCTAAACTCAACATTCTCAATGACATCAGTGAAAGAAGACTGCTGTGATTTGGACACGTCATGAGAATGGACGAGACATGATGACCCCTTCGAGCACTTAAATATTGTCCTGAGAAGAGAAGAAGACGTGGAAGACCTCGGAAGCAGTGGATGGAAGGGGTCAGAGAAGAAATGGCTGCTAGAGGTCTGACGGAGGAAGATTGTTTTGACAGGAGATATTGGAGGGAAGGCGTACTGGGGACCGGGATGTGAGAAAATCGCAAAACCCTATAAATAAATAATGAACTTTATCTTCGAGAAAAATAATATAAGTCAATGAAATAGTTTTCACATAGAATTGGACATTGATTCATAGACTTATATCAAAGTTCTCAAAAGTAAATTCTGAAAGATAAAGTTCATTTTAAAGAACAAAATATAACATTAACCCATAGTTGTAAAAAAATGACTTGTACCCCTTTACCCAAACACCATAGAATTGTCCATCATATGAGTAGTATTGAAGCCAAGGAGCCTATTTCTTTTGGTAAATAAAATTAGAATATTAATGCTATCCTTAAAAGATTGATACTTCATGTGATACAAAATGAACATGAAGATAGCAGATACTAATCTTTTCCAAAATGCTCGCCTTCATTAAACTATTCATTTTAAACTTTCCTCAAACCTTATGTTTTGAAAGTGTTTCCTAAGAGGTTTTTTATTTATCATGTTTTAAATAGAAGGTTTGATTGGTGAAAAGTAATTGTTTAAGTACTAAGTAGCTTACTGAACTTCTTTAAAGCATTGCGAGATGAGTTCTAGGACAGTAAAATGAACTTCGGCTGAGATCGAAGCCATAAATGGGTTAGAAACTACCACAATTAACAATTCTCAGATTCAAGATGGAGTCTGAATTAGTGCCAGGTTGCAAACGCTTCTCTGAAGTCACGGGAGAAGATACGAGTCAACATAAACAGCCAACTTTCAATGTGCCAGTCACTCCAGCACATAACAGGTTTAAAATTTTAGCCAATATACTGGACCAGAACATTTACAGACACAGAAAACAACTACATCAAGCCACCTCCCATATTCGTAAATAAAGTAAAAAACTAACCAATTACAATAGAATTTCTCGAAAAGGTTGGTGGACCATCATCATTTAAACTCAAAGCAACTGGCACAAAAGTTTGCATTTATCCCGAAACCTCTGGCCTCTGACCGAAACCTCTTACTGCGCAATAGTAAACTTTTAAGAAAATTAGATGCTGCTTTTCATACCTTTTAGTTACCCGATGACAGATGCCCATTTGTTGTAATTTAAAATTTACATCATTCAACCCCAAAATCAACAATTATAAATGAACTAAAAATTAAAGGATATGAAGCGGTGAATGTTACTAATGCAATATCGAGATTCAAACAAACATTACCTATATTCTTCGTAGACATTAGTAAACAGACATTTAATGTAGAATTATTCCATATTAATTTTCTTTATTATACACGCTTATCGATCGAAGAACTTCACAAAAAGAAAATGATACCTCTGTGCATCCGATGCCAGCAGTAAGCCTAAGTGTGTGAGATGTGGCCAAAATCACAAAAGTGCTTCAAGTCAGAAGACCCAGGATACATCAGCCACTTGTGCCAACTGCCAAGGAGTTCATCCAGTGAACTACAGAGGTTACCAGGTCTTGAAAGTATTCAGAACTGCAAGAAATCCCCGATACCAACTCATCTCAGTTCTGCACCTAATCAACCAACCATACCATCAGGTCTGCAAGATTTTCTCCGACTGCAACAGCCTCATCAATCTCCTCCGGAGCTAGTGAACGCACCGTATCAGTAGTTACCATCGCATACTTTGCCAGTATCAGATGGAAGACACCAGCAAAATAAAGGTGTGCCAGGTATGAGGCAGGGCATTGCTCAGCAGGTATTCTCTGCTGAAATGTCACTCCTCAATTTTTTAATTTATTAAATGGTCTAAATAACCTTATCCAACCCCTTTTCAGCCTTCTTCAACAATTACAGCAAGTTACACAAGCCTACTGTCCAGTTTATGGACCATAAATAACCGTGGGTTCTTTGTCTATCCTGTTGAATACTAACGGACCCCTTCAACATAAAACTGAACTTGACATGTACTTCATAAAAAACGAACAGATGTTGCTTTGATAACTGAAACACACCTAATCTCTCGTAACAAAATATATATCCCTGACTACACCATTTATAGAACTGACCACCCAGACAACACTTCGCATGGTGGAACAGCTATCATCATAAAAACATCATTATGTGCTGTAATAGAAAAATAATCATTAAAACATCACTCCTTACACTTTCCAATTACACCACACATCCAAGCCACTTCCATAACATTGTATACTACACAAAACACAGTAACATTAACAACGGTGTACAGCCCTCCTCGTTATGCTCTTACACCTGGCATGTTTAGCAATTTCTTTGAAAAACTGAGAAGATGTATTAGTGCCGGGGGTTACTACAATGCTAAGCATCAGTTATGGCGGTCACGATTATATACTCCAAGAGGAAGAAACTTGCTGTCCGCTCTCTACAAACTTTCACTGAACACCATTTCGCCAAATTCACCGACTTTCTGGTCTACATCAATACTTAAGACACCAGACCTACTAGATTTCTTTGTTACCAAAGGATTTCAGGGCATACCTTACACTATCAGATCTAGCTCTGATCTATGCTCTGATCATTCCCTTATACATCTAGTAATCTTTGACGAACCATGCCAACAGCAAAAACATTCCACCCTTATTCAAGGGAAAATAGACTGGAATCTCTACCAAGCAAATTTAATTCAAAACCTCTCAGTTCCCATCTCAATGAAAAGTGAAAAAGAAATCGAAGATAATGTTGAAGTTTTGGTGAATCTGCGTGGGCATCATCAGTACCAAGAAAGAAAAGAAGTACCCAGCCAAGCTATCCTCAGTATATAAGGGATCTGATCAGAGCCAAGAGAAGAGGTTGTAAGATATGACAGACTACCACCTGACAAACAGCTAAAATAGAATAAATAATGAACTAAAAAGACAAGTACAAAAATTTAACCAGAGGAACTGGGATATATTTTTGGAGAATCTTAATACTGTCGATGGAAGTTTGTGGAGACATACAAAGAGATTACTTAGGCATCGCGAGGTGTCAGCGCCACTTAAGAAAGAAAAAGGATCTTGGGCTGTGCCCGACAGTGAAAAATCTGAACTCTTTGCCACACCTTTATCTTTAACACTACCAGTAACTGCTTTTAATCTGTCTGAAGTCCTTCTAGAGATCAAGAACTTACCCTAAAGAAAAACCCCTGGACATGACCTGATTACCGCTAATCTACTCCAGCATATGCCTAGAAAAGCTTTAGTCTTTCTAACAACTATATTCAATTGCATGCACAGAACAACTAAATTCCCATTAAAGTTGAAATACTCCCACATACTGATGATTCCAAAACCTAACAAAGATAGTAAAAATCTATCCTCGTACAGACCCATCAGTTAGCTTGCAGTATGTTCTAAAATTTTTGAAAAACTAATTTACAAATGTATACTCGACATACTGACTGACAAACAAATGCTATCCAAACTTCAATTTGTGTTTCGTTGACTATACTCTACCATACACCAACTACACAGGGTCACGGACTGCATTTCAGTCTCACTAGAGAATAGACTATATGCTACTGGTGTATTCCTAGATGTAGCTCAAGCATTTGACAGAGTTTTTTTACTCTTCAAACTTAAATCTTTTCTTCCTTCGACTTACTTACACAAACTCTGTGGACATTATAACACACTTATACAAAATATGGTAGCAACAGACATGCCTGAACTTACCAAAAGAAGGCTGAAAAGAAGCTGGCACGTTAGGAGGAGGTGCCGATGGCTACTGACCTCCCTCTTGCCTGACATGCCTGTTATATACTATTTATATCACATCCGCTTGTTGTCGTGATTTGAGTGACAGGTGTGGATAAAAACAAATAAAGATATAAAAAAAAAAAACAACTTTCCACAATTTATTTGAAAAATGTAAAATGAATGCATATTGCTTAATTTTAAATAATAAAACATTTGTGGATGGGATGCATGCTCAAAATTGTTCTAAATAGTTTATTTTTGATGAAATTGGTTCAAAATCTAGTAATTCTCTTGTACTCGTATATTCATGTATAGATTGTGAAGAGACATTGGCTGTTATAAATAAATTAATGTAACTAGGTAAATTAATAAGCTTTTTATGATTATTTTAAAACATTTTTAATGTATTTACCTTTTTTTTTTAAATCTAAGGAGATTTAAATTTATTAATTGGAGAAATTCAAAAATTTCTTTATTAAGTATTTTCTACCCTTAACTTTCCTTTCTTTACTGATATCTATCTCTTACTTAGAAAGAGGCATTCCAAGAAGAGCTAGAGATGGTTAACAGAAACAAAAGTGAGAGTGAAGCTGAAAAGTCTTCAATGAAAAGTTTTCAAACTGATGTTGAAAAAAAAATGGAAGAGACAATGACACTAAATAAAAATTTGAAGTTAGTATTAAACTTTATAGATTTTGTTATATATTTTTTCTCCATTTTAGTTTACATATTAGATTTAAAAAAATGCTGAACTTCAAAAAGTTAAATTATAAAGTCTCATATAAAAGACAAATACTGTGTTTATTGCACAAAATATTTTGTCTAAGTGCTTCTGAGGCTTAAAATAATTTTTGAAATCCATTAAAAGAATTACACTTTCAGCTCAGTGTTAAATCTGAGTGAGAAAAATAACATATTAAGTTAGTCTATTTTTTTCTCAATTCAAGTATATGAATATAACACACACAGCTTGATAACACACATAGTGGTTAAAAAAAGTAGCCACTCTTTTGCTAACTACCAGCATTTCCTGACAACTTTCAAAAATTCTTCAATGCATTATTTATAGTGCCCATCATTAATTCAGATCAAAACTCTGTTGAACATCTATAGGATGAGCTGTGAAGACCCATTACGAAATGTCAAACTTCACCAGAATTGCTCAGGGAATGAATAAAGTTATTAAAAACCTTATCAGAACAATATCACATCAAATATAAGCCTTAATAAATGGAAAAGGAGAAAATACTCCTATTAATCATCTAAAGTTTCATTCAAAATAAAAAGAGTATTGGGTTTCTTGGTTATTATAAAGAACCCATATCATTAATTAAATTTTGAACAAAATACCAATTTACCAAAAAATACAAAAAAAAAAAGCTTGATTAATAAAAAAAAAAAAACATATGGTAGGATGCAGTTCTTATTTTTTTTAGGAGGGGTCACATCATCAAAAATTATATATTTGTAATTGTATTTGTAACAAAAGTGAAAATTAAAAACTGTAATTTTAATTATATTCATTATTTTTTTTTCATATAAGCTGTTATTTATTATTAAATATCATGTTGTTATTAATTATCTATATTAGAATCATGAACTAATAGTTAAGGATGGCCACTTTTTTTTGTCTTACCATATTAAAAAGTCATTAAAATTTATCCAAATTCTATATTATACTTTGAAATTTAAAATATATTATCACTTAAGCTATGATAACTCGTTACTCAAAAATTCAATTTTACAAGAGTAGAAAAAAAGGTTTTAAAACTGAATTAATTTTATATTTATGTTATGATTTTCTCATTTAAACCATCCATTTCTAGTATATATAATATTTTCCTGATTTATGAGATGTCTGATGTCTACAATGATGCGTTGATTTTTTTTTTTAAATTGTATAAAGATCGCATTACTGATTTTACGAGGTATTACAGCTTCAGTGACAATATATAAAAAAATAATATCCTAAAATAAAATTATTTTACATTTGTTTTATAGACTTTGAATAGGTTATTGTACAATAATTTAGTGCTAATAAAAAATGTTAGCCAGGCTTACTATTGCTCGTTTTGAAGAAATTGTTGTGATAAATGGAAGAAAGTTTGAAGAATCATTTGAAGAAGGAAAAGATCTTCAAAATCAACTGGAAACCCTACGACAGCAATCAGCTAGACAAATTGCCAAGGCTAAGGACAGGTTTGACAAAACGAGACGAACTTTACAGGACCAGGTAGCTGATTTAGAAAAGCATCTTGCATCTACAAGAGCAGCACAGAAAACAGCTTTTCAGGAGAGAGATGAAGTAATTTTTTATTTTATTTTTTTGGATTATATACTTTTATAAGATATAGTATAATTAATTAATAAATCCCCTTTGTTGGAAATGATACAAAGTAGAAGTGAATTTTGAGATGTAAGAAAAGTTTTTACTTCTCATATATTATTTTTATTATATTATGTCACTGGATTCTTGTTCACTAGAGAATGATTCAATAGCTATAGACCTAATTCAATCAATTGAATCAAATCATAAGTCTTTGATGTTCCTCCCTTGGGTTTGTAATAATTCAAACCTCATGGTATGACTTTACTAAGATTGACACACCTATGATTTAATATGTCTGTTTATCGCTCAAACTTTATTTGAAATATGTTTCCCTGAGGTAAATTTTGTTGTTATTTAGTTTTTATTTAAGATTTTATCTTATATGAGGTATATGAGAGGTGATAATCACTTGGAGAATGAGTCATGATGAATGAATGAATCACTTGGAGCTTCATGGCTTTTCTCGGTAGGCGATCGCCCAATTACGGCAGTCACCCATCCAAGTACATACCATGCTCAGTGTTCTTTAACTTTAATTATCTTAGCCTACTCGGCCATCTCAATCTCTATATATAGTGGTCAAAATAAGTATTCTTACACTTAGTTTTTTGAGCAAAAAATTATCGTTTAATTGGGATCATTTGACCCATTTTGGATTTGTATTTCAATAAGAGATTAGGTATTAAGTGAAATCCATGAACTGAGAACATACAAGTTATTTTTACAATTGTTACTGTATGAATACTTTTTAATACTTATCAATTAACTTATTTTGGTATTTGATTCTGTATTTAGTATTTTCTTCTTCTTCTTTTTCTTTCTCTTCCTCCTTGTGCCTTTCAGCATGGAGGTGTCTCTGTCCAGGCAAACCAAGCCTCCCGATCCCGAGCCACCGTTTTCATGGCATTCCAGTTTTTGCATCTCTTCTCTCCCATGCTGGAGTTGTAGTAAGTCCATTGAGTTCTGGGTCTCCCCCTATGGCGTTTTCCTGTTGGTCTGGCCTCAAAGTATTTTCTTGTGTCCCGGTTCTCGTTCAGAGATATCCAAACCATCTAAGTTTAAGGGTATCCTTAAGTTTAAGGGTATCCTTAAGAGACCCAACCCCTAGATCTTCCCAGTCCTCTGATCAGATCCCTCCTAGTTCGGCCCGCTACTTTATGGAGGTACCTCATTTCAGCTCCGGTGAATCTGCTTAGGTGCTTATCTAATGGTACCCAGCTTTCACTTCCATATAGGAGGATAGGTAGATAAACATCTTTGAAGATATGCAGCTTAACGTTTTTCTCCTCCTCCCTTTTCCCTATAACAACGTTCCAGAGGTGGTAGTAGATTGAGTTTGCCTTCTTTATCCTATTGGATATCTTCTTGTCTCCCTTTCCATTCTTGCTGATCACTGTTCCCAGGTAAGTGTAGTCGTCCACCATTTCCATTGTTTCACCTTTGTAAAGTATTTCAACGTATTCCTGTTCCCGGCCAATATGCATTACTTTACTTTTCCTGACATTAATGGTCATTCCTTTCTTTTCAAGCTCAGCTTTCCATTCAATTACAGCTTTCTGTAGGCTCTCTTTAGTATCAGCTATAAGGGCAATGCCATCCGCGAATACCATGTACTTGGATCAGGATTGTCCTTATATTCCATTTGCCAATAGTAGTGCGGGCTGTCCTATGTTTGCATATTTTCAAATTTTCATCCAGGTATACAGTGAACAGGAGAAGACTCAAACTATCTCCTTGATTTACATCTTTCTTAATTGTAAATGTATTGTAATATACACCTTTTTTCAGATTATAGGTACTTGTAAATAATTGTTTTTTAGATATCTTAAATTAGATTTAATATTTGGAAATAGGGATTCTCAGGAAAATAATACAACATTTATTTATCCTGACTGCAACCATCATAAATTATAAATGGAACCAAAATAGACGCTTGGCATTTTAAAACATGGCGGCTCTATGTTTGACTTCAACAGAACCTCTGCCATAATGATCGAGTGGGTGAAGATGATCAATTTGTCAATACTTCGACAATAAACCTGATCTAAGAAAATCAAAAAGAAGTAGAAGAGATTTTCATCAAATGAGAACTTCACAAAATCATAAATGGTCCATTTGTATTAGATAATCAAAATGGCAGTTCGCCATTTTGAAATCGAGAGAGGGTAACGGACAACAAAGGAAAAGAGCAGCATTCTTGTTAAGACCAGGGACCGGCGTAGACATTTTAAGAGCTCCCGTAATCTTTCATCCACATTCAAGATCATCATTTTGGTAACACACATTCATTTATATCCCATAGACCACGACCGTCGTTCTTCAAAGACCTGATATCGTTTTTAAAGTGTTAAGTGTTAAATTTAAGATATATTGACGCTTCACGTTATTCATATGTTTTGTATTAGTAATAGTTCCGTGTGTCTGTGTCTGATTGTCTAGTAACCCACCCTGAGATTAGAGTCAAACTTAAATAAAACAAATAAATATATAAAAAAGGGAAAATAAGTTTCATTTATTTATTTCCCCAAAAACGGAACGTTACAGTATCATGCTATCTTCCATTAATCCTTACTATTCCTTTGGAATCATGGTAGGTGGACTTAATAGCTTCTATCAATCCTTGCGGGTTTTTTTTCCAGAAAGAACATTCCACAGTTCTTGTCTAGGGACAGAATTAAAGGCTGCTTTCAACTCTATAAATGCTAAGAAGATACTCTTGCCTCGCTCCCATGACTTATCTATGATTGTTCTGAGAGGAAATATATGGTCCTGGGCCTGGCACTGAGGCCTGTAGTATTTTAAAACTCTCAAACATTTAATTTGGGTTCAAATAAAATTTACTTTTATGTTATAAATTTGTTTTTAAAGAAAATTTTATTATTTTCATTGCCATCTTTTCAGACTCCCGCCAAAGCACCTCTGACATTTTTCACTGCACACATAAGTTCAAAAATTTATATTTAAAATAACAAAGTTTTAAATTAATCAGTGATTAAATAAATTAATCTCTTTTGTCAATAATTTTTATCTTTACAATACATAAATAGAGGGTTTTTTTTTCAGGTTTAGTTTATAAGTTGGCAACACTGTTTTTAATGACAATAAATTTAATAGTTAAGAGATGATTTGTGCTCAATATGTTTACTATTTCACTATGAATAGACATACACCAGAATAAAGTTTGCAAATTGCATAGGTTTATTTCGAATAACGTGGTTCAGTTGGCCAAACCTACCATATGCTACTCCCATTTTAGGGTTTATATAACCGTCTATCAGAGTTAGTTTTTTAAAACACCATGGATCGTTTTTCATCATGTCCACTCTAGTTTATAATAGACATCCACAGAAATGCCATACAGTGCACACCAAAGAAGTTGTGGCTGTTGTGGAGTATAGTGTTCAGGATTTCCTGAATGAGTCGATTAGCCATCCTGCTAAGCAATTCGAGCTGGTCCCATCAACTTTATGAAAGATCATGAGCGACGATCTTGGCTTATGAGCTTAGAAGATCCAGCTTGTTTAAGAATTGAAGCTTGATCCTCATTTTCACTGCAAAATTTTGTTCGGTGGTGACACTTATTTTTGATTGAACAACTATGTCAATAAGCAGGATTACCGAATTTGGAGTGGAGAAAATCCATGAACCTTTACTGAGGTGCAGTTACATCTACTAAAAGTCACTGTTTGGTGTGCTTTATGAGCAGATGGAATCATTGGCCCATATTTCTTCAAAGAAGATGACTGCTAGAATATTACAGTAAATAGAGAGTGGTATAGAGAGTGTAGATCCTTGATTGCTGACTTTTTTGTTCCTCAGTTAAATGGTGTTGATATGGAAGGGTTTTGGGTTTCAACAAGGTGGCGTAACAATCCACACAGTGTGCGACACCATTAATTTATTGCAAGAAATATTAGATGAGCGCATAATTTCATATACTGGACTTGTGAACTGGCCTCCTCAATTATGTGTTCTCATACCTACAGAGTATTTTCTGTTTGACATTTGAAGTTACCAGTCCAATAAACCACAAAGGTTATATTACTTGGAAGTCAACATTCTCCTCGTTATTGCTGGTATACGACCACTTCTGCTCGATAAAGTGATTGAAAATTGGATATCTGAATTACGCTTCATTCAAGCCAGTTATGTTGCCCTATACCCAAAATAATATTTAAACACTGATGGCCTAAAATTATCTTTTAGTCAGCTTATGTTATATAAGCCAATACCAATAACATTATTTTTATGCGTTTTATTTCATTTTAAAGTTGTATACTTCTAAAAAAACTATCTTTACTTCTTCTTCTGGTGCTACAGAGTGAAATGGTCCTTGGTCTGCTTCAACATCTGGTGCCACAGGGCTCTGTCCACCATCAAATATAGAGCAAATACAGAACTAGTTTAAAACTAAAACTTATATTTAAAAAAAATAGGTATAATAATGAATTTTCTTTTCTTCAACACATGAGCCTGTTAAAAAAGGAAAATTAATTAACTCCATTTTGAGATATTGAGTGGTTTTTGTATAACAATATAAACAATTTAAGGCATGAAAAGTAGGTTATTAAATTTGTTACAGTAATTACTACATAAAATTAAATTCATCTTGCCTATTAAAAATGTTTCCAGAAAGTTATCGTATCAAAAAAAATTATGTGAGTTTAAGTCACTATTCTTAAATTTAATTCTATTCTGAACTAAACTAATTGTTGATGAGCTAAAAATTGTTTGAAGAGGTAAACCCTATATTTTATACATTGTCATCTACAGCAATTTTACATTTTGTTAAAATATTTTATCCCATAGTATCGCATACATTTTAAGTGATTTGTATCCTTATCTACCCTCTATGAAAGTATATCCTAATACAAAATGAAACCTAATTCATTCCTTTTATTTAATTTGTATTGTTTTTATTCTTACTGATATTTAATGCCTAACCTTTAAAAGATTTAATCAGTTAAAATTATGATTTGTTTGAATTATTTTGTCTGTTTATTGAATGAGAATATTATACACCTAGTAGAAGGAAATCAATTTTTTCTTTAAATTATTATTTTTTAAGCTTAATTGGTAAGAGAGTACCTTATGAAGATCACTAATGGTAAATCATTCTAGCACCCCGCATATGCTCCATGAATTTTGTCAATTAAAAATATTTCTAGTTTAGATTCTACTAGATGGAGTAATCAGTATCTTCTTCAAATTCGTTCAGTTTTCTAAATGTTATCTAATTGAATTTTATAGGGACTTATTTGAAATATGCATTTCAGATTCGAAACAGAATGCAAGCTCAGATAATACAACTCAATGAAAATTTGGAACAAGCACAAAGGAGAATCCGAAGTATACAGTCTCATATAAATTACATGAAAACATCATATACATCATTAGGATCATTAGATAAAGATGATGAATGATTTCCCATTGTTTGTGTGACTGGCACACTGATCTAACTCTAAAAATGTAGTGTAAATAAAATTTATTATTTCTTTATTCCTTTGTATAAACTTTAATCTGTATATTAATAATTTATTTTTAGATTTTTTTAGTCTCTGGGAGCAAAAAATATAACTGATGGGACGATTTGACTGAGTATAGCGGCACCTATACCATTTAAATGTTCAAAATGATATGTGGAGATCACTATTTAACACATCTGCGTCAAAAATAGTTGGAGTGGATTAGTTGTCTTTTTTTTAATTTTCATATATCTATTGGTGGGACAAAGAATGGAGCTATGAAGCTTTCTCACTCTAAAGTGAGACAGAGTTGTTGATAACATTGAAGAGGCAAATCTCTTCAAATGAATTTATATAAGTTTGCCAGGAACTGCATCCTTGGTTACGCCAAAGTATTTACAAAAGATTCTTTAGTTTTGCCTTTAATTTTAAGTATTGATTTGACAGGAAAGTGAAGAATAAGTAGTAAACTTTTTGACAGCTTAATCCAAGTATCCAAACTCACTGTTTCATTAATAGCTTTGTTCCTTACTAGGATGGTACATATTAACCGGTTATTTTAAAACAATAGTTCTTTGCTGCTTTGTATATAGTAAAAGATGATATCGTAAACTATTGGAGTTAATGAGGGTTGGAGTTATTTAAGGCCAATTTAATGGTTGTTATTCAATAAGCAACATAATTTGAATATTTTGTTTTATCTAAATAATCTAAAAAAATAAAATAAATAAATAAATCTAATGAAATTGTGTAGCTCTTCTTGCCATTCGAACATTGGTTTTTAATACTTCATATCAGTGTACTTCAGTTTTTCTTATACTGTGGACCTCTTTTTGTCCTAAAATCCAGTTCGCAGACCTGTTACCACGCTTCGACAACCTTAGCTAAGGCCCTGAAATTTGCTTACATTAAATTTTTTATTTGGCTCTAGGTTGACACCTTTTTATACCAAATGAGGACAACTTGGACTTGTGAGTTCTTGATCTTAGACAGCTGAAGGCAAACCTTATTTTTTTTTTTATTTTGAAAGTGCCAAGTTACTATGTTAATTTAAATGCAATGAAGATAGAAACATTAAGTTTATTTTAATAATTAATTCCTGGGTAAATACTAATCCAATTTTTAATGCATAATATAATTTGAATATTTATATAAATTAACAAATGAAAAGTGGTGATCTTTACATTTCTTGAAAAGCTGAAAATTGGGAACCTAGAAATTTCTTAAGACTTATACATTTCCAAAAAAAGAATAAAAATTGTTCAAGATATTAACAATAATAATTGTTTGGAAAATAGTGTGTGCCCACTTCTTTTCATAATATACATGGATGAAGTATGGAAAGTCTGCAAGCGAAGGACACCAAGGGCAACAGTGGGGTACGGGAATTTAATTCCTGTACAGGCACAAGCTAAGCTATATGCGGATGATGTCCTGATTGCTGACCCTGACACGGAACCCAGGAAAGGCTTCAGGTGGTTGTCTATGAATGTTCGGAAGAGCTCCAGAGGAAAGGAATGGAAATAAATCCTATTAAAAGTGAGGTGATGGTTATCGGCCGAGACATGGAAGACAAAATTCATATTTCATGCAATAATGAGCCGCTAGAGAAGGTAGATAATTTCCAGTACCTGGGCACAATTTTCAGCAGAGATGGGAGAATAGACCAAGAGGTTCTACATAGAGTCAAGAAGGCTACTAGTGTGTTCTATTCCATCTGCACTACTAGATTAGGAAAACAGGAGATAAAGAAAGAAACGAAAATAGCTTTATTTAAAACAGTATTTCTGCCTGTCCTTCTATATAGTGCGGAGAGCTGGACTGTTCTTGATAAACACGTGAGCAAAGTAACGGCCTTCGAAATGAGGTACCTTTGGAAAGTACTTGGCAAAACAAGAAGAGACTGCTGGAGAAATGAGAGAATAAGAGAGGAACTGAATGTAAGACCAGTAAAAGAAATTATAGAAGAACGCCAACTGAAATGATTTGGCCATGTTTACAGGATGGGCAATAACCCAAAGGCTAAATGGCTCTTGGAAGAAAATCGAGAGGGAAGGCGACCTAGAGGCAGACCCAGGATGATGTACCAAAACTATCTGGAGAGACTTGGGCGAGCCAGAGGCAGCATGATGGTGGATATGAGAAGAAGGGCCAGCGACAGAGATCAATGGGCGAGTTGGGCCGAGGCCGTTTCTCCACGCTGATGGCACTAAGAAGGGGATGAAATAAGAAGGAAAATAGTGCCATCAGCTTTTATATCATTATAAAGTTTATTTATTCTTGGTTTTTGAAATAAGTTAAAACTAAGCCAAGTAATTGTTGTCAGGCAGAATAATTATCTATTAGAAAATTGTAGGCTAGTATTAAAAATAGATAATACTACATTCATAATTGTTGGCGATGAAGATGCTTAATACAAAATGAGTAGGTACAGACCCTATTAGGAGAAACATGGTACATCTTACATCTTCCTAGTAACCAGTAATGCCCATGCTACCTGACCAATGGCTTCATAAATATCAAGTTCTATGAAAGTGAAAAAAATAAATGAAACTAGGCTATTCAATATTGTCCCCTTCAAAATACTTCCCTTGAGACATATACACTTGTGCCATCTCCGTTTCCACTGATTTGGAAAGTCCAAAGGGACAAAAGACTCGATTTCCTCTCTTCTGAGGTTCTCAGTTGCCTCATCATTGCTGTTTTGATGGCCTCTGTGTCACCCCAATGCCGCCCCGAAGCACCATATTTCATTTGGGAAATGAGAAAAAGTAACATGGTGCCAAATCAGGCGAATAAGACGAGCGTTCCGACACGTTAGTCGAATTTGAGCCCAAAAACGTCAGTTTTTAACTGTCAAGACAGCTAACGAAGTGTGTGCAGGAGTATTGTGATGGAGGAGCCACCGCCTCCTCCTCCCTTCCCCTCAAGCCAGACTAGACTCAACCGACATTGAGGCGTCTGAGAATGTCAACATAGAAGTTTCCATTAACAGTCAAATTTGGAGGAACAATTCTTGGTGGGGAATGCCCCAAGAAACGAAAAAAACAAAACCATCACCATTATCTTGACATTCGACCCTTGATTTTCCTAACTATTTCGTCCTTGGTTCCCCAGCTTGTTTTCATTCCCTGCTTTGTGATTTGAGTTCCACATCAAATTCTTAGAACCAAGACTCACCTCCTGTGATGACCCTGTCGAGAAAGTCAGTGGTGACGTGGAGGCTCTCAAAACAGAAACAACGAGACAGCTAAAGATCCTCATAAGAGAGGACTTCCAAGGATCCTTTCAGCAGTGAAAACGGAGATGGCGCAAGTGTATTGTGGTCCAGTGAAAGTATTTTGAAGGGGGGAATACTGAATTACCTGATTAAATGTAATAATAATATTTTTTCAATTTTATATGAACTTTTCGGACAAATCTCGTGTAATGAATTAATTTAATAAACTTTTAAAAAGACGCATGTCACAATGATAAGAATTAAATGTATAAACTTAGTGAAATAATGAGAATTGGTATGAGGTAAATTTCTTGAGATGTGGACCACTATATAATCATCCAGTCTAGCCTAAATAACACCTTAGAAGAGCTGGGTATAAGATACCGGTTCATATAGGGCAGTGGGAAGAGACGAAGCAGTGAAGCGGTATGTAGAGGGGTGGGTCTGGTTGCGCTGGTAACATAAGACGGTACCGCTACGGCGGAGTAGACCTCAGTATTATTATATCAAGTGCTTTATTGATTGTTTTTTGGGCCATTTTTTAATTATGTGATGAAACTTAGATTTCTTGATTTAGGGGCGAAACAAAGTTGTAACTACAAGAAATTTTAGTGTTTTAAGAAATTTTCTGTTAATTAGAAAATAAAATATTAATTTTAAAAACAAATTAAATATTAATAATTATTAATTTACCTATCTAAAGCCAGGATTTGAAACTGGGCTTAATAGTTCGGATTTTAGTGCCTCACTTTATATTTTTTGAATGAGAATTCTTTAAAAATGTTTAAAACTTATTGTAAGAACCAATTAAATTGTTAAAACAAAAAATATAGAATGTTGTGATTTTTGTTTGTACAATTATTCCATACATTTAGGTAAAACTAATAAATTCAGATTTGTTTTGCTTATAAAGCTTGTAAAAATAATAAATGAAAAATTATTTTCAATAAGTTCAATAAGTTATCTAGTCAAACAAACAAAAAATGAGTTGACGAAGAGTGTGAAAGGCCGGGCATGCCAATTTTATAAAATGAAAATTTATAAAATATTTGAGTCATTCTAGGGTTGTAAAGTTGGAAACGTTTTTCTTTCATGGTTTATAATGGTCAAGAAATTTAATAATTAGATTGAATATGTTAAAATAGAAATACAATAATAACAAAAGTTACTAATTAAAATTAAAAAATATGTTGATAATAAAAATCATTTGAAACATTATTCCGAAATTGTACGATATATTTAATTTAATTTGAGTGATATTTAATATTTAAAAATATTTTATTATCGCCTTTTCTTTTATAAAATTTAATTTAAGTGATTTGTAATTAATTACTGTATAACTAGTAAATTGAGGGTGACAAATACAGAATGAAGAAATAACCTTTATTTCATATAAATACTATGAATACAGTAAAATAAAGGTAATTAAATAAATAATAATAAAATATATTTAAGAAACAACAATGGGAATGTGTAAAATATTTAATTTAAGTCAAATTAAAAAAAAATAGAATAATTATCAACGATTTATTCCTGATTTTTTAATTTAATTTAATTTATTTAAGTAATTTTTTAGTCAATAATATGAAAAAGCGCATTCAGAATTACAACTAAAGTTTGGGAGTGACATTATTATGAGATTTTAGTTAATATAAACAGTATAACTCTTTTTGTTAATATTTCAACTGGACATTGTTTTCACTCTGTTACCGTTAACATTCAATATTCTTTAATTTATTTTCTATTTCATTCCTAAGCGTTACTGGTATTCCAATACAATGATCAAAATCGATCCTCATATCCCTGCCCACTATAACTGAGTCGTGAACAATGGGTACTGTATTAATTTTAAAAAGTTCCATTTTTGTTTTGAGTATTTTTAAATTTTTGTTATAACATGGAAATATTTCTGAATAATTTCCATTGTTGCAGTTCAAGATATTTTTTCCTAGCTCGCTCACAGCTTCTGTTGTGTTAAGTGTGTATATTCCACCTTGCATGGCTAACTCTGACGCTATCTTCATATCATCAGTTAGGTTAACGCAGCTATCAAAGTCCCAATTTTCAAACATCGCTACTTTCTTCTGCAACTGTTTATCTAGGCACTCTTTAGGAATTTTAGCTACTTTTTCTATTAACTCTTGGTTTTGAGCTTTAAACTCCTGCTTTTTAGTTTCGATTTCATCTATGCTCGCTTTGAGTTTTTCAGTTGCCTCAGTGATGGGTTGCAACAAGGGTGATGCATATTTTTCCACCTGTTTTGCTATCCATCCTCCATTGGCTAGCTAAAATTAATAGAAAAAACATATAAGAATTATAATAAACATTCATTATATTGGTTACATATCGGATGAATGGAACTTCTTAGGTAAAACGCACAGGAAGCTGAACTGCCCAAAACGTTGCAAATTCAGTATTATTATTTAATTAAAATATTAATGCTCATGAAAAAGCGGAATATGAATCCATAAACTTTTTAAAAGTTACAGGACAACATTTATGTATTTCCACGTTGTTTTTATTTTTATTTTTTATTTTTTATAATTACAACAGAAAAATTGGTTTAGTTGAATGATTAAATTGTTAGGTGGAGCAACTTTGGATGTGAATTTTTCCACAATTACTTTTTTTGGTGGAATAACGCTTGCTGTGACTCACTGTATGGGAAAGTTAAGGTTCAAGTTCCAAACTAACCGATCGACAGGGCCGTCGCGTGGGTTGTAAGAATCCGTGGCAAGATTTTGCCAGGGTTCGGCATGGAACCTATTTTCTCACGTCTGCGAGTTTTATATCATTGTCCTTCCACCAATGTTCGATAAATTTCGAATCTCTAGCCGGTTTGTTGTAGTTTTTATTAAAATAATATTCCGGTGGAAGCGCTCTGGTCACCCTGTCCACGCGTTGGCTTTCCTGCTAAATAGTGTCGATCGGTTAGTTTGAAATCTTGATCCATAGCTTTTCCATACTGTGAGTCACAGCAAATTCAATTCCACCAAAAAAGTAATTGTTTAAAAGTCACATCTGACGTTGCTCTATCCAACAATTCAATTACCAATTAAAAAAACTAGATCTATATAAAATAAAATTATTTATATGTTTTCCACCTTGGCATCTAGAAAATGACTAACCAATCGTCCAACATTCACAAATACTCCGATCCACACCAGTGGCAAACGATATAGCATTGGTGTATAGCCGGAATTACTGCCCTAATGCATTTGAGCCTTAATTGCCCTTGAGTGTGGCAGCTGTATTATTTTTAATAAAAACTTTTATCACTCTCAAAAAAATCAAACCATACTACGTCTACCAAATTTAGGCATCATCAGAAAGCCATATCATTATAGACTAGAATTAGCTCATCTCAATTAAAAAAAATGGAAACCAAATAAAAATGTACTACTTTCATCACTTTGCCAACATATAGATACCTCGTTCTGCAAAGCGGCAACTTAACAGTAGGGACGAGCAATGCTTTAAAACTGAATTGATCTGATAATCGTCCAAGTTTCGTGTATTTTTCATGAATCTAAGAAAGCATATCAAAAATATATATATATTTTTATTATATTTATTTATTGAAATTAATAACTGAAAAATTAATTGAAAAATACAAGAAAATGTGAATGAACTATGATATGACATGACACAGACATAGAGAAATTAACCATTGGTAGCAATCCAATAACAATTCTAAACTAGAAGGTCCCGAGGTCATCTTCTGTTCATATGTTTCGGAGGATTATCGGAATTCGAAGAGGAAGTAAGGTTTGAAACTAGTGGGTTTGAGAGGGAATAGAGTTTGCCATGGAAGGACAGATAAAGGGTTCGGGCCAAATCGGCAACATATGAGATAAGGTCATTAAGGATGATTTTATTCATGGCAAATCAAGGAGCAGTGAGGATTTTGGATAGTAAGGATTGAACACGAGAGAAATTTGATGGTTTTGTAGAGCCCCAAAGCTCAACTCCTTGTCAGGCCTTAGTAAATGAGCCTTTTATAATTGATCGGGAGCTAAGAGCGTTTGTCTAGTAAATGTTGAAGTAGCCGAAAACTGTGAGCAGTCATGTATGAGGATTCTATATTAGACGTTTGACAAGATGGAGTCCTAGATAGCGGATCTGTTCAACAGGAATAAGTGAAATATAATTAAAGGATACTGTAGGACAGGAAGTCATAGGTTTAAGACGAAGGGTAAAGGTGATTTGATGAGATTTGTTGGAATTTGTTGGATAATTATAATTAATTCTTCAGTCATAATACTATTCTTCAAAGTTTGTGATATGTGATTGAATAATTTAGGATCAGTATTGACTGATAGCACGCATATGTCATATCAAAATATAAAATAACGTTTTTCAGTAGTATTTTACTAAAATAAATAATGTAGTTACGATTTCTCAACGGAAGATTATTTTATAGCTAATGCAAATACGATAAAATCTGGTATTACTGTACCACCTCTTAGCCATCAATATACTGAATTACGGTGTTATGTCGAACTTTTTTGGAGTGATGAAATATTACGTTTTAAATTTTAGAAAATTTAATTTTCTTTAAATTAAATTAATTTAACTAATTAAATTAAATTAGGTAACATAATATGGTTTCACGTGGTAGTCTTCTAGATATTCGGAATGAGAAATGAGCAAAATATTTAGGTTTTTTTTTTTTTAATAAAATGTCATCATTTTTGAAGGTAGTGGTTTTGGAACGTCATACAAGGCTTATTTTATTTAGAATATCCTATATGTTCGTAATTAACGTTCAGACCTTCTCCTAAAAGGGGTATCCTATTTTAGCCGTAGTTGGAAGTAATATTTACTATTTCAGATTTAAATACTCCGAACGAGTATATTCAGGTAGGATCTTAATGGCTTTAGTTTCATTAGATAAGAAAAATCTTGTGTAATTTATTTAATATAACTCGGTAATGTAATTCCACATTCCATAAAGAGATTTCACTTACTTTTAATCGTAATATTTAAAAAATGCACGATTATAAAAATTGTTTGTCGTGGATGTCATTCCCTACCAAAGAGGTTTTCATTCGGCAGATTTTGAGCACATATATTAGATTGTCTCTTGGCATTTACCGTGATATCAATCTAGTGCTCGATACTTATACTAGCAATGTTTATGCAAGGAAAATAAATTCATTCATTATCGAATATCTTCTTAGAAATATTATTAAGTGCAAATTCACTATTTTAATTGGTAGTCATTTTAAAAAATGAATCAGGCACACAACAGCGTGTGATTGGCCTAAGAAGCAGGTACTGGTAGAGAAGTCTGATTCTCGAATTTGTGGCATACATTGGAGGATGTTTGATGAACACTGCGGTCCAATCGCCTGATTTCCTTATTAATGTTGAGTTAGGGTTGAATGGATCTTTTTTTTTCTTTTTTCTTTTCCATCCCACTAATATACTATTATACGAAAATTTAGTGCACTGAGTTGGGATTTGGGCCGATGAAGCAATTGGCTACTTCGCTCACTATAAGTTAATTCTTACGGATGTAAGATGTTATTGTACGGTTTGGGCGCAGTTTTTATGAAAGATAGCTTACATTCAACAAACCCCGAACGAACCACTAATTATGCTGAATCCATAAAACAATAAAAAGAATTTTGTTCCTGTAATTAAAACTGAAATCCTGAAGAAAATCTTGTTTTCAACTTTTCACGTCTACTTAGCGTTTTTACATCCTTACTAATGACAAATAATTATAAATATATACTATTAATACCTGAGTAAATAAAAATATTCCCAAAAAAAACAGATGCCGTGAAACCATGGTCTCCAATATCGAGGTAACACCGTCTAAATCTCATTGACCGAATCGTTCATCATTGCATTATCTTATCTATTGGTACTCAAGTCGAGTACTGTTATGAGACATTTCTTGATTTATAAATTATCACGCATCTATAGCTATTGTTAATATTTTACAGAAAGATGTAATACAATCTTTCATCATTAAGTTACTAGGTACTGGCGATACTTGGGGCGCTAAAAGAATTGTATCACAGATGTTGTACTTTGAAGAAATCCAAAATAATACAATCCAAACCAGGCGAACCAAATAGCCATTGTGCTTGTAGTCACTAAGAATATTAAAAACGAATTATCTAGAATTCATATTCCTATATACCTGAATTACCTAGACATAAATTGATATCGACAAATTGGTTTCATTAATAGCAAATTCTGATTTCATGCAGGAATTCTTCGTGTATTTTTTTTTATTTTATGCCGCAGTACGCATACTAAAATTATATTGTAATTGGATAGAATCAACAAGTTTATTCATTCGCTAAAGTGAACTTAATCTGTTATTTCTGTATTCTGCTACTTTCCGTATAAAAACCCTTATGAAACGTGTACCTTGTCAGAAACTTGTTAAGCCGATTAAGGAAGTTACTATGAATTTTCATTTATTTGAGACGGTAGCTATCAGAATCCCATTTGTCACAAAGATTTCTTTTATTTTGTAGTTTTATATCTGTGGAAGTTCATCACTTAAAATATACCGTTAAAGCTTTATTAACGGGTTTATTGATGATAAAATTATTCTTTTTAAAAATATTTGTCAGGATATTTTACAAACTTGGTGTTTTATCATTATAAATTTTGGTGAGCGGATATTCAACTACGTTTGTTTTATTAATAGATTAATCTTATTAAAAAGATTAGTATATAAAAAATGTCTTTCGTAATCTGTCAATGCAATAAGACATTTTAATCCCCTTATTTATCCCCCCTCCATCTTTCCCATTCCCCAGGGAATGAATCTACAGAGATCAAAATGATAGCATATATTTTTTTCGGAGTCATCATTGAAACTAGCATCACATCATTACCGTTTATGATCTTAGAAACTGTTTTAAAGCAATGTTGTTGATAAGGATAGTTGTACAAATTTCACCACTTTAATCTCATAACTTCGGAATGGATCATTTTAACTTTTCCTGGTTGACTTATAAGGAACACGTTTGCCAAATTTCAGCACTTAAGCTTCGTGGGAAGTGTTAGAACTAGTGATGAGTCAGTGACTCAGGGCTTCCTCTTTAATACATGCTCACAAATATATGTGTGTATATATATATATTATTGGTAATCTTTGCAAATATTATGATTGAATGCGTACTTTATTATTTAAATGTGATTTTTTTCCTATTTCAACAGAAAAAATTGTAAACATTAAACAAATTTTTAGAAAATTTATGAGTTTTACTGACTCAGATTATATTTGAAAATCACTGTATAATTTCAAAATTGCTTTTCTTGAGCTAAAATATAATCATTGAAAGATTTTTTTCTCAAACTTTAGTTGGAATTATTTTTTATAGGGAGAATGCTAGCGTATCCGGACGAGGTATACAATTTACTTATTTATACTTAAGTGGACTGTCTCAGACTATGGTGCTAAATCTGAATCTTATAATGTCTTTTCTGGGGTGCCACTTGTTTTATAAATGATATTAGTAAAATATTTAATTACTCGAGATGGTTTTTTTTAAATAATATTTGCTGACGATTTGAAGTTTTTTCAGGCTGTTGATAAACTTCAAATAAAATCGTTGAGGACTGTGTTAAACTTCAACTTGATCTGGAAAATTTGATAAGGTGGTATTCCAAAAATTTATTGTATTTAAATATTAAACAATGTTGTGTGGTCTCATACACGAGGAAAATGAGTACAATTATCTATAACTTTACGGTATAACATTGGATAGATTTGATGAAGCAAACGATCTTGGAATATTATTTTATAGCTGTTTGACGTTTAAAGCTCATATTGGTAATGTTTGTTTAATATGTTCCCGGAAGATTGGTTTTCTTAGAAGGACTTTATTCTGATTTTATTGATCCTGAAAGATTATTACTCCTATTTAATACATTTGTTCGGACTCATATTGAGTGTGGTGCTCTAATATGGTTCCCTGTAACCATTAAAGGATTAACTTTGATAAAGAGGCTGCAAATTTTTAAAAATATTTTTAAAATATTTATTTTTAAAGAAATATTCAGCTAATGCTAGAGTTTAATGTCGAGCACACTTTAAAAAATAGGTGTACAATATTAGACATTCATCATCTTGTTAAACTTGTCACGGATAACATTAATGATAGCATGCTTGATAAACTTAATTTCAGAGTGAGAAGGGTTAGTAGCAGGCAGAAGGAGGATTTTTATTTTGCTATTCATAAATCAGGATGTAGGTGCCCTATTCAGTACATTGCTGAACTGTGGAACTTTCTGAGTGGCATATTGGATCTCGATCTGAGTTTACTTTTAAACATATTGGGCATGTTTTTGGGGACAGACGCAGGATCACATCTTTGTCCTTAGGAACATCGCTGAAAAAGTCTGGGACAGGGAAAAACCTATACCTGGCATTTCTAGATCTGAGGGCAGCGTTTGACTCAGTCCCAAGAAGGGAAATATGGAATGCTCTAGTGGCCAAGAGAGTTAGCACTATTTTGTTTTATTTTACCACCTGTAATTGGGTTTTGGCCTGTTGGTAGATCTTATTCTTCTTTATCATCCTCCTTTAGTGCCTCTCAGCGTGGAGGTGCCCCGATCCAAGACTACCAAGTTTCTCGATCTCCAGCCAGCGCTTTCATTACATTCATAGACCTTCCCTTCCTTTCACCAATCCCTGAGATGTGGCCCATCCATTGTAATCTAGGTCTTCCTCGAGGACGGCGTCTGGTAGGCCTGGCTTTAAAAAACTTCTTTTGATCCCGGTCCTCATCCATTCTGCACAGATGACCAAATCATCCCAACTGTCTCCTCTCCACTGTTCCCCTCAGTGCAGTCACTCCCAGGTTTCCCCTTATCCTCTCATTCCTAACTCTGTCCCTTCTTGTTTTGCCTGCCATTCTCCGGAGGTATTTCATCTCTGCTGCGGTGGCCCTACTCCAGTGCTTGTCCAACGGGACCCAGCTCTCACTTCCATAGATAAGGATAGGCAGGTATATGGACTTAAGATATATAATTTTACACTTTTCCAATTCCCTTTTCCCCACCACTGTGTTGCATAGCTGGTCAGTATATGCTATTAGATTTTTTAATACTATTTGAGAGCTTTTGGTCCATTTTTCCATTTCTGCTGAGCACTATTCCTAAATAGGTATACTCCTGCGCTGTCTCCAAGACCTCCAAACCCTCCTCAAAACCTCCTCTTCTTCATTTCCGATGTGCATCACCTTGCTTTTTCCAACATTCAATGTCATACCCTTCCTATCCAGCTCAGCCTCCCACTCCGTAACCGCCTGCTGTAGATTTTCCTTGGAATCGGCAATGAGGACAATATCATCTGCAAAAACCATTACTTGCGCTAGGATTGTCCTCATGTTCCACTTTCCAACGACCATCCGTGTTGTCCTCCGCTAGCAGATTTTCAATATCTCGTCCATAAAAGTGATGAAAAGAAGAGGACTAAGGCTGTCCCCCTGTCTAACACCCCTTCTCATGGCGAAAGCCTCTGACATTCTTCCATTAATTCTAACCATGCCTTTGGAGTCATGATAAGTGCTTTTTATGGCATTTATTAATGCTGCGGGCAAATTTTTAGCGGCTAGAGCTGTCCAAATTTCTTCTCTAGGGACTGAATCAAATGCTGCCTTTATGCCCAGGAACGCTAGGTACAAACTCTGTCCTCTATCCCATGTCTTCTCAATAATCGTCTTCAGCGAGAAGATGAGAAGTGCTGTCAGTGGATGCTGTTTATAAATAAATACTTATTTTATTTATTTATTTTTATTTATCTATTATTTTATTATTTTTTAAAATTCATTTTTAATTTATTTCTTCTTTATTATGAATATGTATATTTAAAACTATAACTGTTGAAATATTGACACATTGTAATATTTCTAAATATATAAAAGTCTTAATAAGAAAAAAAAAACGCTGTTAATTATTGCACTATGGTTGGTTATTTCTAAATTATTAATAACAGAGTTATAAAAAAAAAAATATTTGATTTAAAAAAAAATTATTTTCCTTTTCTTCATAAATGAAACGTCGGGATAAAGATAATGAAGATAATGCCCAGTTCCGAGGATCATCCTTGGGTGATCTATTATTTGGTGATAAATTTAAAAAAAAAATCGGCCCATTTATTTATTTACAACCTTCCTTGCCTCTCGGCAATAGGGGTTTCGGAAGCGATTCCTGTCACCACTACCGATATGTTCTTTTCATTGTTCAAATTTTCTTTCTTGAATTGTTAAATCGGCCCAATAGCTAGACTCGGAAAAAAGGGTCTGCAACCTAAGGATTTAACATCTATCATCTAACACAACAACGATGTGATCTATTGTTGATTTTCAAAATATTGCACCATACTGAAGAGGGTAAGATTTCCTTGTGATAAAGTAGTCTGTTATCTTTCAGGTTATCCCTGAAATGGCGCATTCCAATACTTGGAAAATTATGGATTGATAAATTATTTGCCACTTCTATAATTTTGTTTTTATTGAAAACTAGAGTTTCGAATGTTATAAATTCATCTTCAGTTCTAAAAACACACAAAAATTCAAAAATCAGCAATTCAACATACAGTTTGATATTATTATACATATTAAATTAAGTGTAATATAAATTAGTATTATAAAACATTTATGAATTATGCATTTAATTAAGACAAGAAATCAAATACATGTTGGTACTCACCAATGTTGAAGTAGATCAGAAAAGTTTGTATTGGTTTGTTCTCGCACTGAACTAGCAATGGAAGAAAGGTGGGGTGTTTATAGGTAAACGGTTTAGGGGCCGGGTTTTTTCCCAGTAATTCCGGTGAGTAATTGTTTTTTCTGTTTATTTATGGGAATACATTTAAAATTGGACTATTGGAGATATTTATTCTGTCATTTAAGCACAAATCTGGATTGGATTTGAAAGAAAAGAACTCCTGAGCCTTAAAAGGGTTCGGCTTCAACAGTGGCCTGCCAAGCTGAGAGTGAGGGGGAGAAACGGTTCCTGGAGTGGTGAATAAAAAAACAAAATTATATTATTGAAATAGGAAGTTTACATCATTATTTTTGTGATTTGTGGATACAATTTTATGAGATCATCATGTATTTTACGACTTAGGTTACTTTTATTTGTATATTGTATTTCTTAAAGTAAAATTTAATAGAATAAATTATTTTTTGTCCTAAATTGACATGAACTGTGAAAATATTATTTTTCCACAAATTCACTGTTAATGAAACAGTTGATGATACAAAAAAAAAATTACATAAAAAATATCTATTAGTTAGAGCTGGGGGCGTAAATGAAGTGATAGGGGGCAAAAGAGAAGTGGACCGGGCACAAGAAGTCGCCACCGGATGTATCACAGCTGCTTATTTATGTTTTAGTGCGCATTTTTTTTTCTTTCCGCAGAAATAATCTTTGCGCATTTTATTGCTAAGAAAATTTTCATAATTAGTGAAGATTCCACGTTTTCACTCTCTTATAAATAAAACAATACTTCTAAAAAAGAATCGTAGAGAACGCGAAGGAGACCAGGCCGAATCTAGGGGGAGGCTAAGAGAACACTTGTCCCGGGCGACAGAATTTTTAGAGCGGAAACTTTCTTGAGAAATTTTATTTTTAGGCTAAGTAAAAAATATTTGTTTATACTTCTTGAATGTTTTGACCTCGATTCAACCAATAAAATGAGTTAATGTTATATGATGATATTTCGAAATATATTACCTAAAATACTGTTATAAATCTGATGACTTTAATTCAGAGTTAGAGTGATATAAAGGGCGACAAAATTATGTTAGCCCTTAGCCCTCCTTGAAAAATCTTCAATTCAATCAGTTCAGGCCAAGCTACGACACACACAAGCCTCTAGACCAGGAGCAATTACGAAATTGCAATTTGAGATTAACATATAGATCAGAAGTAAATAATAGTTTTAATGCACTAGCTTCAATTTTTCTAATCAGCCCATTATTTTTGTATTTTTCATTTTCTCTCTTTTTCTTTTCTTGCTTATTTTATTTATTTTTGGCTAACATTAGTTATTCTTTTCAAGACAAGAATTTATATTGTTTGCTTATTATTTTATTGAAAATATTGTAAATATTAATTGATCTTTATTTTATATCTTATGGTCAGATACTGTTTTTTGTTTTGTTTGTTCGATTGTGTTATTCTTAAGGGACCTAGTCCCAGAATAAAATTCTTCTTCTATTCTATTCTATTACTCAGTGACGCGCTATTACGCCAGTTCATATCTGAGGTTTTCTTCCCCCATAATCTTTCCATGTTTGTGTAATTTCTTAAAAAGAATTTTTTTTTGTTCCTTGAGCTGCATTACAGCATCCTCTTTTGGTTTACTAATCTTCCCCTGTAATACTTGAGAATTTAAATCAATAAATCCTAAAATATATGATTTTTTTTAAAAAACATAGAACTAATGAAATTAAATATTAATTGCATCATATTTTATACAGCATCCCTTTTGCTAATTTTATAAATTAAAAATAAAATAAAAAAACATTAAATGATTAAAGGAATAAAAATTATTTTTGGAATTTGGGGAGAATGTTTTAAAAATATACTTATTATTTATCTTCACTTCACATAGTAAAATATTAATTACAATTTTAATTATATATTATTAAATATTAAATGAAAAATAGATAACTTTGTTATCCGCTCTAGTCTGTGTGGACTCCATTCAGTATCCAAGGCCCAATTCATTCAGAATATCGGTCAGACTACCAAACTTCTAAGACTGAGTTCAATTAAAAAATATATTTTAATTTATTTATTGATAATTTGAATATATTGATTATTATGAATAACAAAACACTTAATATAATACAAATCTGCTTGAACTGTAGATGTTATTAATTAGAAATATGTTATTTTTTAATTGTTATTTCCACTTATCATTTGTTACCAATAAAAAATTAGAATGGAAAAAAACTGTTTTTCTTTTCAAGTTTGGACAAAATAAAAACTTGAAAGTGTTAAACTGTTTTTGCAACTTTTAAATAAGGAGTGGTGATTTTTCATAATTATGTTTATTCACAAAGCCTGATTAATTCGTAACCTGAGAATATAGCTTTTTTTTTTTTAAATATACAGATAGTAACTTAAAAAAAAAAAAATTGGCTTATTTGTAAGAAGCAGTGTTGGGAAAAAAGTCATTGCAATACTGCTATACTACCAATTCTTTCAAATTACAGTAATTGGTAAGTAATTGCAATTGTAATTAAAATTACGCTTTGCCCAACACTAGTTCTAATCTGTTGATTTTAACTGTTTTTCAAAATCAGTTGTAAAAGTTTAATTTAACTGAAAGCAAAATTGGAATTAACATTTTGTTCATCCCAGCCGAAACAAGATGGAGAGCGATAAATGTATAGAAAGAAGTAAACGAATTATTTGTTTTACATTTTCGTCGAAATTCTTTTTAAAAATATTTTTGAATATTTGTCACATTCTTCCTATCAGTTATAAGTACCTTGATCCCTTATTTGCATTTAGAACATTTTTTTTGAATTTATACTGACTGGTAAATGAAACAATTTGTAACGGATTCACTCAATTTTAAGGTATTGATTAGAAATATATCTTCAAATATTCAATAGATGTATGTGTTTTAATCACACTGTGTTAGTGCAATGGTAACAACTTTGTGTCTGAATTTTCATGAGTAATATTTTCTTGAAAGTACTTCAATATTAAAAAAAAAGAAGAAAAAAATCCGAACATATGAAAAGAACATAAAACAATAATGAATTCGGTGGCATGCCATCAGAAAGCAAGCGGTATGACAGGCCATGAGGAAATACAACGCCCAGTTGTCACCCCCTTTCTGACTCGAGCCCATTTTGTATGATTAATAGGCGATCCTATGCTAAATTCCTTTTGAGCTTTCTGACATGTTTTTTAGCATGAGAGATAAGCTTGTTTTTATCATTTTGTTTTTATTTCTCGTATGGATTTTGGTTTTATTTCGTCAACGCATTCGTCAACGGTTTGAACACGAAAGTGAAGATTTTTTTTAAATATTATGTTGAAGTCACGAAAATATTTTTCTCACTAATATCAGTGCGAAATCTGTCATAACTTGTTTGTTCAAATCTCCTAAAATTACAGTTGACTAGTTTCGTTTTAACTGATTTTAATTAAATGTATATAGTTTTAATTTAATAATAATTTCCCATAAAAATGTCTTCTTTCTTCTTTACGTAAGTATTCAGACACCACTCGGATCAATAAATTTTATTCTATATCTCTTATCTATTCGACTTAGGGATGTGAATATCGAAAAAAAATATCGATATATATATATATATATATATATATAACTTATGTTCGTTCCGAGGACTTAAAATAAAAAAAAGGAAAAAAGGGAACGAAATGACACGCACACTTGTTGAGAAAAGACTGACTTTATTGGCTTAGTAATCCTCTATATATAGTCTTAGGGAGTGTTTACATCTTAGAGTTAGGATTAAGTTGTATAAAGTTACACTGTGTACCTTAACTCCCCCCTGCCAGTTTACGAACACTTCTCGTAAACTTTACTCCTATACTACACTCTGAACAACAAACAAAAACACGAAACAACAAAAACAAAAAAAATAAATAAATAAAAATGATACTCTGCCATGTAAACACCCAAAAATATGAAACATAATACAATAATACAACTAAATACAAAATTCTTATAGCTAAACTTATGAACTATTATACAAAAAGAAATAATGAACAACTTAAGAAATCGACATCTGTCAAAATGAACATAAATCATCCTTTGATACATCCGAACTGCTCCCGTAGAAGAGAGGATACTCACTCATGTCTTATCAGGATTGTCCGGGCTCGCCCAGCGGAATCTTTAATTGTTCAATGTGAACGGTTCTCCGTTTCCTCGGTTCTTTGATACTCTGGATGGTCACTACATTGTGTTCACGTATCACAATCACCTTGAATGGTCCCTCATAACGTACCGCCTCTTTAGTCCTGTTTGATGCCAATTTTCGGTACACGATAGTCCCTATCTTAACATCCTCCATCCTGTCCCGTACCCGGATATTTTCCCGTGCCACCCTTCTACTCTTTTCCGCCGCGATCCTCCTGTGTGCTTTCTCCCGCAGTTTCACGAGCGCTACCCTATTACTCACTAATCGCTCTGCCAACCCTTCGTCTACTACCGTGCTCCCTCCGTCTCTTCGCCGCTCTCGAAGCCCGAAGATTACTTCAAACGGGGAAAACCCTGTAGCCATATGAATCGAATGATTGTATGCTGCTACCGCCTTTGGCATCGCGCAATCAGCCTCCAACCCCTTGTCTACGTGGAACACTCGCAGGTGATCTCCCAGCGTACTGTGCAACCTCTCTATCCCTCCCCTACTCTTGGGGTGTCCCGGTGTGTTAATATGCCAAGCTATCTCCAATGCCTTCGTCTCGTTTCGCAGACTCGCATTATCGAATTCTCTCCCTCCATCGGAAGAGATCGTATCCGGTATCCCATAAAATTGGAACCATGTTCGTAGAGCCGCGATCACTGCCTCTGCCGACCGGTCTTGTACTGGATATGCCATCGCCAGCTTGCTAAATACGTCTAGCACTGTAACCCATTTAAACCCTTTCCACGTGAATGTATCCACCTGCAGGTCGCTTAACGGTGCGCTAGGTGTCGTCGTCTCTTCTTGCTTCCCAGTTGGAGGGTGACGATCATATTTCGTAGTTTGACACACTACACATGCCCTTAACACCTTCTCTATCGTCTTTCGCATTTTCTCCCAGAAGTACTTCCTTTTCAATGCTTGCAAGGTCTCGTTTACTCCTCGGTGGTTCGTCTTCCCCTGGTGGTACGCCAGAGTAACCTCCTCCTGCCGTTCTGGATCTCTGATCGTCTCCACCATGAGTTTGCATCTGACGAACGTCCTATCGATTCCGATTTTCTCGGTCTGCCATAAGCGCTTTATCTTCTCCCAGACCGATGCGTTTCCTACATACAGATAATGGGTGGTTCCTGGTCTGGACGCGTCTTTCAGGGCCCTGCAAATCTGCTCCTCTCTTACTCCTGGATGCGACCATATCGTGTTAATACTATACTTGCCATATTTTGAGTAATCCACCTTCATCAATCCCGACGTCCGGGTTTTCCAGATAATCTGACGTTTCTTGTCATTGATGATTTCCTCCCTCTCCTCCATATCCGTTGGCCTGTCTTCCGTAACACTTCCGTCCCCCGTCGACATCCTTTCTTCTTCTGCTTCCCCTGACTCTGGTTCCCCTTCACCCTCAGGCGTCCATTCCCTTACGAATCTCTGTAGCTCTCCGGAATGTTCCCCTCTTTCTGTCTCTATCGCATTGACCTGCAGCGCTCGAGATAGCCAATCTGCCACAATATTCTCTCTTCCTGGTTTATAAGCCACCTCCATGTTATATTGGCTCAGAAACTCTTTCCAGCGGGTAACTCTCGCCGATGATTCTTTGAGCTTTCCTACCCACAATAAGGGTCGATGATCCGTTTGGACCTTAAATCTCCGCCCAAAGACATACGGCCTAAAGTGTTCGACCGCCCACACAATACCCAACAGTTCGCGTTCTAACGCGCTATAACGCGCTTCCGTCTCCGTGAGGCGTCTGCTGGCATACGCCACTGGTTGTTCCCCCTGTTTTCCGTCCTGCGACAGTACCGCCCCCAACGCGTATTCGCTCGCGTCTGTGGTGATAGTGAATGGTTTCGAGAAATCAGGGAACGCAAGTACCGGTTCTTCCTGTAATCGCGACATACACTTTCGAATATTCCCCTCAATCGTAGGCGTTATCACGACTTTGCTCCCTTTCTTCAGAAGGTTATTAAGGGGTACTAAATATTCCGCCATCTCCGGGACGAATCGTCGATAATAATTTAGCGTTCCCAGCAGCCTCCTTATTCCTCTCACATCCGTTGGGATTGCCATCTTTTGGATCGCCTCAACCTTCCGCGCATCGGGTCGTACTCCTTCCTTTGATATATTATGCCCCAGGAAGTTGATCTGGTCTTGCCCCAGAATCGATTTCTCTACAGACAGCTTTAGTCCGAATTGTCTCAGCCGGTCGAAGACGCATCTTAGATCTGCTATATGTTGCGCTTCATTCTTACTGAAGATCAGCAGGTCGTCCATGTAAACCTGGCAGACCGATTCGTCCAGTCCCCGCAAAAACTCGTCCATGAGTCTCTGAAACGTTATGGGCGCGTTTTTCAACCCAAACGGCATCCGGGTAAATTCGAAATGGCCCCTTTCGAAAGTAAAAGCCGTCTTATGTTGGTCCCTCGGGTGCATCTTTATCTGGTGGTACCCAGCTTTTAAGTCCAGCGTGCTAAACACAGCCGCTCCTCCTAACCTATCCAAGATATCTTCGAATCTCGGTATCGGGTATTTCTCGTCCAGGGTGTTCTCGTTTAGTTTCCTAAAATCTACCACGACCCTATACTTCTCCCGCTCGCCGTTTTCCGGACTCTTCTTCTTCACTGCCCAAAGGGGGCTGTTGTATGGCGACGTGCTGTCGGTAATGATACCTTGTTTCTTCAAACTCTCCAGCTCTTCCCGGATATGTTGCCGTAGAGCTTGCGGGTACCTTCTCTCCTTGACGTATGTCACCCTATCCTGTTTCAGCGGGATCTCGTGTACCGTTTCCCCCGTTACACTCAATATATCTCCCTCTTGGAAAAAAATATCCGCGTACTCATCTCGCAACGCCTGTCTCCAGTCTTCCCGGTTAATTGCCCCGACTCTAATTTTGTCCTTTCTCAGAACCCTCTTACACCTGTACTTCTTTGTTCCTATCCTAATAATCCATTTCCCGTCCTGATTTCTTATCCGCGCTCCCATTTTCCCTAGCAGGTCGCACCCGATTATTCCCCCGTATTCCCGAGGCATATTCTCCACTACGTGCACCCTCAATTTTCCTCCCTCGGTTCCCCATTTATTCAAATCTATCCCCACTTCCCCTTCTATCTTACATGGACCATTCAAGGTGATTAATCTACATCCACATACCTGTACCTGGGGTATCCTCTCTCCTTCACAAAACGCCTCTATCGCACTCCGACACATTATCGTATTTGAACTGCCTGTATCCACCAAGCACCGTACTCCTCTCGCAACTCTGATAATAGGCAAGCCACCACACTCACTCTCTATGTTATGCACTACCGCGTGGTTGCCTCTCTGCTCGCACTTTTCTCATTCATTATCTCTCGATACCCTCTCCTGCGTTGCTCTCCGTCCGCCGCTTCTTCTGCCGCTCCTTCCTCCTCCAACTCCTCTGTTTCCTGGTTCGATTTCCTCTTCGTCCGTCTCCGAGGCTTCCGATGACCCTATCGACTCAGATGGTGATCTGCTCCTCTTCCACATTCTTTGCGCATTCACCTCCATGGGTTCCCCTCGATTTGCTTCACCGCGTCTGCTCATGTAGGGACACTGCCTCGCAATGTGTCCTTCGGTGCCGCATTCGAAACATCTCGTTCGGGGGCACTGGGCTACCAGATGTCCCGTCTTTCCACATTCATGACACCTCCTGTCTTCCCTTTTCCAGATCTTCTTCTCCGGTCCTTGCCTCCTTTCTCGTGCCATCGTCCTCTCCCGTCCAACGAATTCCGTCTCTCTTCTCCTTCCCATATCTGGCCTAGGTTTGTTCCTACTTGTCTCGGGCCTCCTGTAAGTTACCCTACTCCATCCCGTTCTGCTTCCTCTCCGAATCTCGCCTCTTCATCCCTGGCACTAGCGTCTACCATCTCCTGGGCACATTCGATGAACGTTTTGTCTCTAGACAGCCCCTCTTTCTTTCCCGTGTCTCTCGCTAGCTGCACTTTCAATATAGTTGACAAAAACGCCATCCTGCCCTCCACCTCGGCTGCGTTCAGAGTTTCTCTCATCTTCTCGGTTATCTTGTTGTATCTGGCTAATAGCGATCCCGCATACTGCCCATTCGTTTGGTAAGGCTTCTTCGTCTCCCTGAACATTCGAAAAATATCCTCTTCTGGGGCCCACCGGCCTCCCCCAAATGCCTTTTTCAGCCTGTCCTTCACTATGATCCAAGGTGTATCCTCGTCCGCCTGAATTAGGTTAAGTATGTTCCTTTTTACTCGACATACTAACGCTGCTCTCAGTGCGTTCGCATCCATTGGGTCTATGAGGTCTTCCGCCAACTTTGCCTCTATGCGTGTCATCACACGGTCGCCTCCCTTGAGAAAATGATTTAGCTCACCGATTTCTCCGTTGAACCTTTCTAGATCTGTGATCGCCTTTCTTAGATCCTGCGATGTCGCCGTCTTTATCTTTAGCCATTCTAGGGCGTTTGCTTGTGCTGCCGCCAAATTCGCGTGCGCCGCCGCCATGGTTTCCTTTGGCAACGCTGGGATGTCCTGTGGTAGTATCAAGGTTGCCGGCCGCACTATCTCATCTGGCATACTGTAACCTTCTCACTTGTCCTGGTCAATTTAAAAAAAAAACAGACGCGAACAGCGTGAACATAAAAAAACACCAAGAGAGAAAAAGAAAAAAAACAACTCTCTATTCCGAGTATGGCCTCCCGGGTTTCGGCACCACTTATGTTCGTTCCGAGGACTTAAAATAAAAAAAAGGAAAAAAGGGAACGAAATGACACGCACACTTGTTGAGAAAAGACTGACTTTATTGGCTTAGTAATCCTCTATATATAGTCTTAGGGAGTGTTTACATCTTAGAGTTAGGATTAAGTTGTATAAAGTTGCACTGTGTACCTTAACTTATATATATATATATATATATATATATATATATATATATATATATATATATATATATATATATATATATATATATATATATATCGTATCGATAGTTTTTGAACTATCTTTATATTGATGAAAATATACCAATATTTTGATAATCTAGCATAAAATGATTGGGGCACGGACTATAAGACACTCAAAATCACTTACAAAGCTCTGGAAAGTCAATACTGGAAAATCAATGGGAAAGCCAATACTGGAATATGGTTTTCCCGCGCTAGCAAGTGCATCATCCACCTCATTGAAAAAACTCGATCAGATTCAAGCTTCATGATTAAAAAGTCACAATGAGACCAAGAAGATCTTGCCCTAATAACGTATTCCAATATGAAGCAGGTTTACTGCTCTTGGTAGAAAAGTGTTAACATCTGAATACAAAAACAAACGTCGGCGCTTCACAGATCAACACAGAACTGGAAAATCCATCAACAAATGGAGATCAAATCACCGACTTAAAAAGCCAAATCCCTTTGACAAATGTAAATTAAACAAAATAATGGAATATTCTCTTGAAAAAAGACATTTAAAAGTTATCTCTAACCCAATTAAACCTGTTAAGAATTTAAGCTTTTTTTCTGATCTTGACAGTAGGTCAACTCATCGAACTTTAAAATTGAACTGATTGCTATTAAAGAAACACTATTAGCAATAGCTAAAATTTATGAAGAAGTGCTGATTTTCACTGATAGCTAAGGTACAATCTAGCATTACATTGCTATCCAGCACCCAATAACATTGCTGAAAACACAACAAAAGTAATATATAAATGAATCAAAGAGCTTAGTAAAAGCACCCAAATAAACTTCCAATGGATCCTCCACATGTGGGAATTCGCCAAAAGGAAGAAGATGACTAACTTGCAAACAAAAAAAAAACTGTATTTTACCTGTAATAATTAAGGATCTCCAACGTAATGAAATTTACTCATTATGCAAAAATAGTTTAGAACTGAAATCTTTAGCGGATCAGGCCTTGTTCAAATCATCAAATAAAAGTATAAACCGATCTCACCTTCTAAACTTTGACCGAAGCTAACAGCCATTTCAAGGTTAAGAACGGGACATATTAAAACCCTGAGATTTAGAAATAAGCAATACAGATACAGCCAATAAATATCTAGAAACAGGTTACCTCCTAATCTTCCTTCAATTTGTTTAGACTTTTTTTTTTTTTAATTTTATGTAAATATTAATGATATTTTTAAGTATCAATATTTTTATGCCGATATTATCAAGATATAGATATGGTTAACCGATATCGATATCAATTTGGATATCTTGCTTTCGACGTCCCATTCTTAGAAACAGCCACTATAGAGAGTAACAAGAACACACCTAATAAGTGTTTATAGTTTTTTTTTTGTCAAACCCGCCGTCCTTGTAGAATTTTGTTTTATATTTTTTCTCCTTTTTTTTTGTTGAAAATATTTTAAATTTTCTATCATGAAATTTTAATTTCGATATTAAGATATATCGAGAAAAAATATCGACATATTTTTAAAATAATATCGATATTTTTTCAACATCCATAGTTCGTCTTCCACTAACAATTAATTTCATTCTACTTATTAAGGATCTGAAGTACGTGAGCTAAGAAACCATTTGTTATTAAAGGATTTGTTAATCTTTAAAGGGAGCTTAGCTAGCGAGGATGACGATATGATGTACATAAAATAACCATGTTTTTCCGAGACGTGCTTTCAACTCCATACCGGCATCCATCCGGCGTAAAATACTATATAAATTTTTAATTCATGTTTAACAGATTCATTAGTTATTGTTGATACACTAAGCATTGATTTATCATATACCAGTGGATTCGTTAATTCCTTCACGAAATCAGATAAAACCTTTTAATTAGGTGAACGGCTCCAGGGACATCTGTAAATTCCTCCAAGGCGGTGGCTTGGGCATCCTGTCAGGTATCCTGAGAAGTATCCTGTAAAGGTTATACAAAATTATCGAAAAAATAGACTGTTTTTTTTAAATCTAAAAATTTTCGCAAACCTATAAAAGTTGTTCGTTTTCTACAGTGGTCTAGAAAACAAAATTGTAATATTTTTAATTTATTGTTTTATTATAAGTTATAAAATTGATGCTATAATTTAAAAGTTGGGTTTTTTTATTTTTAATTATTGCTATGGTTTTATATTTCTTCATAAAATAGTATAATTTATGAGTATGTTATATTACATCTTTGCTATAATTTGCTATGATATGGCCAACGCCATCCATGTTTGTTTGGATGAAAATAGTTATCTATCAATATGTTGTAACAATATTTTATAAAAATCGAAAATAACTTTCAGAAAAATAACGTAAAGATTCTTGGATAAATAAATTTAATATGAAAATGTAATTTATTTTAAAATATTTAATCACACATATAATTTCTCAGTACAACGCGTTCAATTGTAGGGATTATTGAGGAAGGAACCTTCCCTCCTCCCTTCAGAAAAAGTAATCAACATTATCCTTACTTTACCTATGATATAACTTATCCTTATTTTATAGTATACTATTATTATTATTATACTCCTATGCGATATAACTTTAGCCTTACTTTACCTTGGAAAATTAATGAAACTCACTGTAAACATACTAAAGAGAGCATAATTACACTCTCTTTAAATAAATAAACACCCATTAAAAAAAAAAAATCATTTAGTTGGTATATTTTTCATTATATCCGTTTATTCATTGAGTCTCCCACAGTCTATTCGCCCCAATGAGTCGCATCGATTGCATTGGCATTATTTACGTTGGTTACAGTAGGACACAGCACACTAATTATAGTCCATAACTGTAATATCTCAATATTTTAAATCCAATGGGGAGATAAAAGTATAGGATATTTTGTAGTGGATTTACTACCATCAATATAATGCTAATTATGAACTACTGAGCAGGGCCTTGTGAGTGGAGGGTTCATGACACTTTAAAATATGGTGGCCCTCCAGATTAGAGACTTTATTTTCTGAACGACTTTTGATTATAACTATTTGAAGTACCAAAAAATAAAAATAAAAAATGTGCAAAAAAGTATTTACAAAAGGTAGGGGATTATTGGAATCGTGGGTTCTAGGTCTTGGGCCTAGTGCGCCTACTGGCTACATAGGACACTGCTACTGAGACAAAGCTGCATGTCCTCAGCAGTCCTAGTAACGTTTTGACAATTGTTATTCGTTCCATGGAGGTCTTCAAGCTCGTCTATCAGGAGTGTCTGCTGCAAGTCTGATGTCTCAAGGTCGGTACTCCCCAAACATTGATAAATTAACCCGTAAGAAGTCAATTCAAATTCAAACAAGCTGTCATTGTAATATAATTTTTATTATAAGTAGACTGAGGGTACTGATTATCTAGAAAAAGTTTATTAACTATAAAAAAAAAAAAAAAGAATAGGTTTATAATTTTTTTTTTTGTGAGTCCTAATATTCGAATGATTTCTTGCTTGTCTTTATGGACATCCTTTCTTAAACTTGTTTTTAAAAAAGAGAGGACTCCTCGAATTTCCACGAGACTCGGGAGGGGCGTCCTTGGACCGGGGTTTCCCTTTCCCCTATCAAGGAGGCCACCAGGTCAGGAGGGGCCGGCACCGTTAGGGCTGCACTCAGTGTCTCTTGGCCACTCAGAGCAGCAGCTTCCAGGTAGGTGTCGGCTCCTATGTAATGTGTTGTTGTTGTAGGTGTACATGTGGATATGTACACTGGAGGATATATGTACGCCATGTATAACATGTCGAGTCATATTGGGTCGTCGTCATCTCTTTGCCACTGGGTCACCGGAAGCGGACATGGGTGCGGCGCAGGTGGACCACACCGGCCGACAACAATAATACAGCGAGGGCTCGGCTGAGGATTGACAAAGATAATGTATCCTTGGCGAATGTTATCCACTCGGTCTTCTATTAAAATATCTAATGATAAGGTTTATTATCATTCAAATAAGAATGGGACGAAATTAAAAGAGACCGAATGATTTTGCTGTAACTATAGTTTTATGACAACAATTTATAATTTTTTAGCCTTTTAACGGCTAATGTTCCCAATTGGGAATAAATGTTTGAAAAAATTATTAACATGTTTATCTAAAATTAAACATTCAGTCAATTATTTAATTTGCTTATATAAAGCCAAAAACTTATTTTTGGATGTAAAAATTGAGCAAATTTTTCACATTTGAGTTATTATATAGTCAAGATTTATCGAAATATGCCTTTTTAAATTTTTTGTTTTGATTTATTTTTATAATAATTATCAATTCGATTAGTGCAATTATATATATATATATATATATATATATATATATATATATATATATATATATATATATATATATATATACTATTTTATATATTTAAAAAAATATAAAAACAAAAAGATTAATTGGGGAACATACTGAAAACCCTACTAAAAATTTTGTTTACTAAATCTGGCAATGGTTATATTTTATATGAAAAATTAGAAAGACAAAAACATTTGATTTGGATATGAATTAGGCCTGTTAAAGATTAAGAACGACATTTTAAAACGGTTTGTATCATGCAATCAAATATTTTCTTTAATAGTTGGCGAGTAAAATAAAATTTATACCTATCTTACTTTAATTGAGGGATCTAAAATCGATTATCGCAATACACAATCAGACTAATTTTAAGTATCAATATTTATGCTGTTACGGATCTCGTGTTCTCGGAAAATTGACTGTAAATGTTTCACAATTTGCTTATTTAACATCCAAACATATATCTAAAAAAAGAAGGAAAAACTGAGAATCTTAAATCTCTTCAAATTTATATATGCAGTGCCATCATTATCCAAGTGGTCTCTTGTAAATGTTTATCTTCTTTTTTTTTTTAAATGTTTGTTACTTTTCAAATAATAAATAAAACAATGGATTTAAGTTGAATCTTGTTTAATTCTATTGATAATCCAAAATAAAATCTCTATTATGGAGGGGCTCTATATCTTAAAGTGCCCTGGGCAAGTGGAGACTTGGTTAAAGACGCCGCAGTATATATGACATGTTTCTTAAGCTTATGTCTTAAAATATTTTACCATAAGAAGTTTAAATGCGATAATAAGTTTTCTATTATTTTTTATTCTTGTCATATCGATTCAACTATTGTAATGTTTAATTTGAACTAATGACACAAAACTTCGAACATGATAAATTATGTATAATACCATTAAATGATAATATAAGATTTAACTTATAATATAGTAGTAACTTATAAAAAATAATTGTATTTATCAACAGGCCAAATAATATTCTAACTAAGAGAAAAATTACACAACGTAGGAAGGAATTGTAACAATTTTATATAAATTCAAAGTAACATTCGTTTTGTCTGTTAACAATTTATATAACCGTTTCCTATAAAAATTGTTGCTATCATTCCTATGGTGATAATACTTATCAAGAATTTGCATGAATGACTCTCAGAGAGATTAAGTATTCGCTGCAAAACAAGCATAATATCGTAAGCTTAATTGAATGAATTTAAAAGAATTTAGAAGACCATAACATTTCCTGCAGGCCTTAACGAGTGTAATACGTGGCTCCTTATCTTAATAGAAGAATAATACCTTCGAGAATAAAGTTATGTGCAGAATATTTCGTTAAAAGAAAGATGCAACTGGAGAATTTAGAAGGCTATACAATGCGGAATTTCGGGACAAGAACCCAGCAAACATAACTAAAGTTATCAATCGCGTTGATTGAATTGAGCGTGTTTTGGTGTTAGATAAGGAACGATTCCCTATAAACGTATCCAATAATATAAGATAAGTCAACCTCTGGAGTTAGATCAAGACGTACATGGACTGATGACGTTAGGTCTTTTTTTGTGGTTTAAAGTTTTAATGGACTCAGTGGTGGTTTCTCGGTGGGCAATGACTGCTGGTGTCAACATTGCCAACATGGAACCTCCAGGTTTATTTTATTATAAGGGCTATTGTTGTTAGTTAGCCATTTGAAAAAAAAAAAGAAGTAGGCAATGAAAGGTTCGGATAACCTGCGATATCCCTGTTGATAATTCCCCAATTGAAGCAGCTGTTGAACAGGATTTAGTGAAGTTTGTATGCTTAATTCTGTCCAAGAGCCGCTTTAATCGGAGAATTATCAACAGAGATTTTCCAGTTTTTCAAAACCCTCCATTGCGTACCTTTATTCCCATCGACTCTATCTTTTTTTTGTTAATGTCTTCCTTCACAATTGGAGTCTATCTGAGCTTCATGACAGGGCCGCTCATAGCTATGTCGAGCCCCCTGTCAGGTTTTAGCTCGAGCCTCCATGTACCTATACCATTTGCCGGGAATCAGTTCGAAATATATTTTATTTAACTAATCCTTTCAAAACCTCTTAATGATTAAGGAAAAAATGGTAAAAAATAAATATCTTTGCAATTGACAATTGTTCATTAAAAAAAAAAGAACAGAAAAAATTGGAATTGTAAATTTCCTGTTGGCTACTTGTAGTTTTTTTTTATATAAGTAATTTTTTTCTTCTTAATATTTAACGAACTTATGTCAAGTTAAATAAATAAAAAAACTTTTATAATAAATCTAGAATTTCTTTGCAAAAAAGTTCCTTCAAAACTGTTGAAATGGAACTATTTGAAAATGATTCCATAAATGTTTCAAGTCTTGATTTCTACTTCTTGTACAAACGATAGTATGAATATCGTTGTCATATCTAACCACTGTCAAATCTCAATTTTTCAAAGTGATACAAAAAATGTTTTGAAAATTAAAATTTCATCATATTGAGGTTTTTTTTTAATAGCGTGTACACAAGCAAATGATATAATACCGAGTAGACAGAATTAGAACTTAAATGTGCATAGAATTTACTCAAAATAAAATAACACACCGTTATGACACGTGGTTTCACACTTTTGCCGATTTCTTGTTATTGATGATTTATTGATGACTTTTAATGATTTATTATTAAATTATTTTTGAATTTTTATAGTGTAATATTTTAACTTGGGTATGTTTTGCTTTGGTTCTCAAATACTAGTTATTATTATTATTATTGTTATTAATACTAGTTATAATATTTTTATTTAAATTGTATTATTAATTTATATCTGGTTATTGAACTTTTTTCAAAAAGTTTCAGTTTAACTGTTTTACAAAAACTTTTACATTTAAAATATTAACATAAAAGTTCCATACAAAAGAACCTTCTGATAAAAAGTTCCTTGAAAACTTATATCAATCAAAGTTTTTGATAAACGTTCTTGCAAAAACATTTTTTTATAAAAGTTCTGTTAATAGACATTCGTACTTGAACATTTTAATTATAAATTCTCAAATATAAATTTTCACATGCTCATGGGACAAAGTTTGAGAGGGATCTTCGGGAGGTGGGGGAAACCTCGAGAGAAGTTAAAAGAATTAAAAAATCTTTTGAAAAAACACTATAGATAATAAATAGAATTCGAAATAAACGAACAAATAGAAAAAAAATGTTATTCCATTTTTTGTTTTAATTAATGGAATAACATTAATATAACATATAATGGCATAAAATACAATAACGTTTTAAGATAAGAAAACCTTTCAAGACATAATTCCATATGTACCATATTTTCCACATTTAGTTGGGAATTTTAATAATGAGAACTTTTATTATAATCTCACTACAAAGTTCTAACAAGAATTTTTATAATATAGAACTTGTATGTAAAAGTTCTTACGATAAATTTCTCAAAAAACTTTTACTATAATGTTATAAGCAAGAAGGTTCTCGTAATAATAAATTTATAATAAAAGTTTTAAGATAAAAGTTCTTGCATGAACTGTTTCAAAAAGTTTCTTAGAAAAACTTTAATTTTGAACAAGAACTTATTTATTTTAGATCCCTGATTTATATTATTTTTATATGTGTGCGTATTTTTCGTTCATCGTTCATGCTTATTTTAAAAATAGCTCAAATAAGTAGTCTTATTTTGAAAGGAAATTAGTAGTCGAGGCTAAAGTGGAACGTCTTACTTCTAAACCAAACCACTTTATTCTTGGAAGTATTTCAACATATTAAGGAGCATATTGAGGTTAGAGAAGCCGATGGGTCAGTGGTAACCATGCATCTTTCAAACGCTCCTTAGTTACTTGCCAGGAGGATGGTTCGGAATCTATAATTGTACTTTCTAAGGAGCCTTTACAGTATTTTCAATATTTTGGAAAAATTCCAGTAAATAGCATTTCAAAGAGATATCGTTGATTGTCGTTACTATAAAAATATTTTGTTTTTAATACAAAAAACAAACAAATATATGCAAATGCTGTCGAAACAAAATGATTTTTATTCAAAATTTCAGTGCTGTCGCGAGTTTTTTTATGTTTCTTTTCTTCTACTTTTCTTCCTTAGTTTTTTAATGAACTTAAAAAGCAAAATATAATAGTATTTGTGCCGTGAATTTTGTTTAATGATTGAAATTAATAAGTTCTATTCACCATATTGTAATTCATAGGTTCTTAAACTGGGGTCTGCGAAAAAATTTTGATATTGACTTTACACCCTCCAACTTTCCGCTTTTCAATAACCCATTTAATAAAAATTCTGCAGGGTCAAGAATTTTTAACTAAACTAGTTATTAACATAACCAAAAATAGTTAGAAAGCAAGAACTGGATTTATTGCTCTATTAAAGGTGTTGCATCTCAGGTCGTTTGGAACCATTGCTGCATACAAAGGAAATCAATCTTCGGCCTCCAAAAATATGTCAACGTATTTATAAAAAAACTAACATTGGATGAAGATGTTAAAGTTGTCAACTCCAATTAGGCTCGCCCACTTTATTCCCGAGTTTTTACTTTTGTAGAAGATGGGAAGTCAATATATACGTCTGTTATATACGTTTGTTGTCACGTGGGAACAACAAGAAAACAATTTCACTTAAGGAATAATTATTCGCAACCAACAATATTAAAATATTATAATACGATCTATTTTGAGCAATATTTGATCAAGAAATGTTTTTATGAGTTTAATGTATTACGATTTATAACTTTTTAATTTTGATTGCTATTTTCATTCATTTTTAATCGACTTAAAAAATGGAGGTTATCAGTTTGACATTATGTTCTGTGCATTTCCAGGGATAACTTCGCCAGTCTTGAACCGATATCTGTGATTATCTTTTTTAATCAAAAGAGCACAACCATATAAATTTTGTCAGGATCCGATGAAATTTCTGTTTTTATGTACCTATATTGTCTCATGGCTTCGTCATTCTTTAACCACTTTCTTTGATTCTTATTTTAATCAAAAGGGTACATCATGGGAGTGGTTCTATATAAATTTCTCCAGAATCCTACTAAAACTTTTGGAGAAGAGTACTTTTTTTTATTCAAGTATTTGCAATTTATATTTTAATATATATGATCATGAACTTACATCTGATATAATACGAAACATCAAGTAAAAGTCGAAAATACTTAAAACATTATAAAATATGTTTTCAATGTTGTTGGAGATAGAGATACGAAGTTCTCAATGGACAACAGCAAACCACTCGCGATAATTACAATAGTTTATTTTACAGGTACATTTTTGTTTCTACTTAAATATGAAATGTTAAATCTATTTATTTCTTTTCTCTACAAATAAACAATACACTCATTTTTCCAACAGTGGGACACACAATGGGCAATTAAGAAACATAGGTAGGTAGATACTTAAAAAAAAAGAAGGGAATCCAATAGTTTTTATTTTATACTAATTGTAAATAAAAGTCTTCTCCAATATCCTCTGCCAAAGGCTGTCCCCGCAAGCAAAACGAGAAATCGGACAGTACCAGACTGGCTTCAGGAGAGGAAAATCTAGAGTGGACCAAATTCATACGCTCAGAGTAATCATGGAAAGGGTCCATGAACATAAGATGTCTACTCACCACTTGTTTGTGGGTTTTAAGAACGCGTATGACAGTATCAAGCGTCCTAAATTATACGAGGCACTAATACGCCTAATAATACGCCTTATAAAAATGACAATGAGAGACGTTAGGTGCAGGGTCCGCATACAGTCTGAATACTCTTCTGAGTTTGGCTCAAATAAAGGACTAAGGCAAGGAGATGCTTTGGCGTGCCTCCTGCTTAATTTGGTGTTTTAAAAAGTAGTGAGAGAAACAGATATCCAGAATAATGGCACCATATTCAATAGATAGGTCCAACTGCTCGGTTATGCGGATGACCTTGATATAGTGGCACGATCCTTTACTGCGCTTACTGAGTCTCTCTAAAGCCTAGAGCTGCCGAACGCATGGGACTGACTATTAATGAAAACAAAACAAAATATATGTACACCGGATGAGACAGACCTCAAGAAAGACAGGTTGTCGTAGGAAGCTATACCTTTGAGATAGTCGAGGAGTTTATTTACCTTGGATCTCAGGACTCAGCAACAAATAATGTTCCCATTGAAATAAAGCGAAGGATCACAGCGGCTAACCGATGCTATTTTGGTCATTAGCAGGAAAACAAAGGTACATTTATATATAACACTCTGATCAGGCCTGTCCTAACATACGCCTCCCAGACATGGACACTATCCACACAGGATAGAAATAATCTCCTGGTCATCGAGAGGAAGATCCTTCGAAAAATCTATGGGCCGGTAAGGGACGAGGAAGGCTGGAGAAAAAGAAGAAATAAGGAACTCTATGAGCTGCTCCAGGATATAGATGTTTGACCTTTATTAGGTTGGGACGTCTTGGGTGGGTAGGGCGTGTTGCACGAATGAGTCCCGATGAAATGCCTAAAAAAAATCATGGAAGAGGAAATTCATAGTCCAAGAAGAGTCGGACGACCCAAGCTCCGGTGGATGGATGGAGTGGTACAAGGCGCACGAAACCTGCTTTGAGTCCGAAATTGGAAGGCAGCAGCCCAAAACCGAGCCGATTGGCGGAGGCTCATTGAGGAGGCCAGGACCCATCGCAGGGTTGTAGCGCCATCTGATAAATTGTAAATAAATATATAAGCTAATCTTTGCTGTCTCATGGAAGCAGCGTATTTTGTAGGCCTTATTCATGTCTTTCGTATTTTGATATGAAAATAATATGAAAATGGAAATGTGAAAGAAAAAAAAATACACCTAAACGAAGAACCACTAAAAAGAAATAAAAAAAACTTTTAAGAAAAAAAAAACGACTTCAAAACTGTACTCAAGAACCATTAAGGAGATAGAAATAAATTTTCTTAAAAAACTAAATTATTAAGTAACTGGTAACTATTTCAAATCAACCTGTACAGTACAATAAGTTAATATTTTTTTATGCCAAGTTTTTTGCTATTTAGTTTTAGAAGAATTCAATTTCTCTTTAAGGTATTCACTATAAATAAAATGCAGGGACAAACTTATTTTCATATTGGAGTCGACTTAAGACAATACTGTTTTTCTCACAAAAAACTAAATGTTGACTTATCTTTATTAAGTTGCAGCGAAAACCTTATACATCAGGTCATCCCACAAGTAATGCCCGTTTTTAAAAATCTGTCTATTTTGATATTACTAATCTCTCCTTTACAATTGAATGGTGTTTACATATTTTGATTATTATAGCATCACGTACTTTTATATTTATCATGTTTTTGTTGGAGAAACTTAGTTAGTCTGTGCTGAAATTTCAATTAAAATGGACCTTCCTAAAAACCACTTACGCCATGTTATGCTTTGGGAAATCGATAAAGGAGAAAATGCTGCTTCAACCTGTCGGAAACTTGCAGAAATATATGGAGAAAACGCCATTAGTGAACGGTAAGTGTACATAGATGGTTTGAAAAGTTTCGAGCGGGAAACCCACAAACTTGAGGACGATCCTCGGACAGGTCGACCAATAGAGCAAGAGGACGAACTCCTGCAGGCTATTGTTGAAGAAATACTGTGGTGACATTTGAAGAATTAGCAGAGAAACTTGGATCGACGCATTCTACTGTCTACCGTCATTTGCCATCAGATCCATATGAATTTAAATTTCAGCACAGACTATTTAACTTTCTCAAACAAAAACAAAAACAGACAGATTTTTAAAAACCGACATTACAGGTAGAAACAACTATAAATATCGTTTACGCTGAAGAATTGTAACCTTTCTTCAAACAGTTTGAAACATACCGTGTCCGTAAAAAACTTTATTAGTATAAAGCCAAGAGTGAAATTTTGGACTTCATCGATTTTGTGATCGTTCATTAGATTTTCGAAGTTGCTATTATCGAAATACTACCGAAACGACCATGAACATTTCTAGTAATTATTAGTTTATTCTTATCGTTTAATATGTTTTAAAGGACGCTATTTTCGTGCCTGCGCATTTCGATTATCCGTTACTGTTGAAAGTTTTCTGTGATGTAGGGATCGTTTATTAGGTTCTTGAGTACGATTTTAGTAAATAAAAGTTAACGTTGCGGTAACGCGAAATGAGCATGCTCGATAAAAAAATCCAATTCAAAAAAAGGAATTAGAACTTCGAAAACCTAAACCTGTAGGGCGCCTACACACAAAGGGTCTGGATGAAAAAACTGACCGATCTACAAAACTCATCACGCAGTTTTTCGTCGAGGTTCGTCGGTTTTTTTCTACTGGTTCTTCAGTATTTCCTGAATTTAATTTATATAAACAATTATCTTATAACTATGGGGGAAATAATTATTTATTTAGAGAAAAAAATAAGTGATTTAAAAATGAATAATTAATACTAAAATGAACTTTTAGTTTGTAAGAGATTAAGGATCGTTATGCTTTTTTTTTATTTTTAATGTCTGATATAATATGTATTTCGAATTTTATGACAGCGATTTGATGTGTTTTTATATTATGTTTAATTTTGTTAATTCTTTATCAATAATTCAGGCAACCAACACCGAGCTTTACGGTCTAGAGACTATTCCCTTAATAATGTTTTTATAATATGTTTATGTATATAATTTAACAGCTTAATAATTTTATTTCCATTTATTCCTTAAATATTTCAAATAAAATTTTATTCTATTATAGTGAGAAATTTTCTAAAATTTCGACCTTACCATAGAATCGTTTATGCATACCAACATTCTTTTAATATCAAATAAAAAGATTAACTTTCGAACATCTCATTGTTGAACATCTCATTCAGCAGAAGCTCCCGATTTTTATTTCTTCGGTGTTTTAAATTCTTTTCGAATATTGTTGATTTATTTGCAAGAGGTTCACGAGTGGTATTACTACAGCCTTTTTTAGAATCCGGACATTTTGAACCCACAACACGGGAAGTGACCTGTAATTTTCAATAAAAAATGTAAATTCTCCTTCTTTGTAGTCATCGCGACCGAAATATTCAAGCTAAATAGAGAACGTTTAGAAATAACTGAAGAGCTGACGTCCTGAAGAATAGATAAAAAAAAAAACAGCCACTTCAGCCGCATCAGTCCGGTGCTGAACCAAAAACTGATGAGTTATTGTTCAGAAATGACGTCACACAGAAAACCGGACCGGTTAACTGGTCGCATATGGGCCGCATTATGAACGGTCCTTATATCGAAGAAAACTTCAGCAATAATAGTAAATCGATTGTCCGAAGTGATCAAAATTACTATTTGAAAAATGGAATCAGAACCCTCGATAATATACACAACTTCAACAGCAACGGAAAATCAAAATGGGAAGTATTTCATTTCCGCATTAAGTAATTATTACAATAGTTGAAAATTATGGTCTTGGAATTACAGACTTTGTTATAATGGCGAAGTAATACTTTACCCCTTCAATAAATGCTATCCTGTACTTTCTTTCTGATGACTGTATTTTCCAGGCTTGGTAAATGATGTCGAAAAAAAATCTTTTTAAAAGCAACCTCTTTCATTTTTATTGGATTGTTATTCTAGATTTCGATTTTACAGCTTTGCAAATTTAGTGGCCAGTGGATATTGTTTGTATATTGTCATTTTATTAAAAAAATATTCTGTTGTGTTGACTTTTAAATTCTGTTAAAAGAATTATGATTTTTTTTTTTTTTCAACTGAGTATATGGTATATGATACAGATATAGATAAATAAGAGGGAATGGGCTTGAACACGTTAAGAAATTAAAGTATTTGGGGTCTATGATAACTAGAAAAAACAAAACTCAAAAGAAAATTAGGCCGGGGTTAAAGACAGAAAATGTTTGTTTTTTTTCTCGGTATCAGCATTACTTAGGTCGCGAATTTTGTCTAGAAATTTAAAATTTATAATTTACTACACTATTATCCTTTCTACTGTTCCGTAAGGGTGTGAAACGTGGCCGCTTACCTTGAAGGAAAAACAATGCCTTAAGGTCTTCGACAACAAGGTAATGCTTAAAATATTTGGCCCGAAAAAGATTGAGTCCACTGTAGAATTTAGGATATTTATTACACAACGCAGAATTGCGAAGGATCCACACTGTTAATAAAATTGAAGTAAATAGTATCGAGACGGTTGAAATGGACTTGTAAAATTGTTGGGCTCAGTAGCGAACGAATCTCTAAAAGATTTGTATACGCTGAGCCGATTGGTAAAAGTCCGGGTTCGCTAAGCCTTTTATTATTATTAAATGAGTATGTATTATCAATATATATTTAAGAATTATTTATATTTTTTTATATACCTAGATATTATGCAGGAAACATGATTTACTTCATATTTTCAATTCTTGTTCATTTCTCCTTCATACGTGAAGATGTATGCATCAAAGTTTGCTGACTATATTGGTCCTGCTTTTTTTAAATCTTCCCGAGATTTTTTAACTTTAATTCTTCTCCCGTTTGTTATTTTTCTTGGGACTCGAAATTCTTATTTTTTTTTTATTTTAGAATAGAGCTATTTAAAATTTTCAAGGTAATACACGATATTGTGAATAGTTATAATAATAATGATTTTTTTTTTTATCGCTATGTTCCAACTGATACTTACTTGGCTTGCTGCAGCATTGACCACCAATTTTCCCGATTAAGTGTTACCGCTTTCTGATTTCGGGCACCAAGTGGAATCCTAGCACCAGTAATCACTGAGTCCTCCCATTTATGCTTTGGACGACTAACTCTCCTTGTTCCACATATCTGCCACTAAATACATTTAGATTTCTTCTGGTATCATCCCTATGACGTGATCAGTCCGTCGTACTAACTATAATGAAGATTTAAAACTTGTAACAGCTCTCCTTAAAAATTCGAATATACGAGATTTTCCGAACACATACCAAAATTTGATTGCCAATTATTGATTCTTTTTAAGACATTTTGTTCAATGATGATAAGTAGGTACTCCAATTTTTTAAATCCAAAATACTCAGACTGATAACAAAAGGACTCTAATAAAATTTAAAAAAAATATACTAGACACTGAAGTATACCTGATTTACACGTATATACCAACACACTTAAGTAGGACTACGGTCGACATCCAGAACAGTAAGAGGGGACTGAAAAGATTGGGAGATCTTCCTTTCTTATTAACCCGGGAAGATATGCCTTTGGAAACTATCCGTAGAGAGGACTTGTAATTAACATCTTATTAGTTGTAGTTCAACGCACTTGTTCGTTGATTGTCTCTTATTTTTCTCTGAAGAATTGAATTTGAAAAAAAATAAGGGTATAATATATCAAATATCCAGTTTTCTGTGATTGAGTCGTTTCTTATTTATACAAGAGGGGCAAATAAAATGGAGAAAGCAAGAAAGGACTATGCTCCAATGATCTCGTAAAGACCGATATAGCATTGCTTTTGTAAAACATTGGTAATGCGCTTTCTCTATAGGAAAAGAAAGCAAAGTAATAGTAAGATCTTAAGCGGAGAATCATTGTATTAGCGGTGGTCGACTCTAATCTCATTAGACCGTGAAGACTGTGGTTAGAAGCTGTGTAGATATCTCTTTTGCGTTTTTTTTTTTCTATTTCAATAAGTCAGTGTACCATATAATTTGTGGTGTACTTCTTTAGGTCGTTAATAATTCCTGGCGATAAAAGAGTAACACACCACAATACTTTGGTGTCTAGCAATGGGACGTCCTGCTGTAAAAATGTGGTAATTTTTTTTTCTCTATCTTGTTGAGGTTACCATCACTGTTTAATTATTGTATTGTAAAATGTCTAAATCAATAAAAGGTTGGCTATTTGGTAATATCCCAGTTTTAGCAACTAGGATTACTTGGACGTTTTAAACTGTTTCTTCTTTACCTTATAAATATTTCAAAATAACTTCTATCTCGATCATCTTAAATCAATATTTAATTATTCATATTATAATATTACATATATATTTATTTATTAAATGTGTCAACCACTAGGGTCATTTACATTGGTCACTTCGATGCTTCCTCTGCTTCTTCTTCATCCAGGACAGTAAACAGGGTACTCGTTGATCTAAGGTAGCAGGTGGTTGGTACCTATCTTTCAAATTATGTGGATGCAGCGTCTATTATTTTGCGAATTGGTGTTTGTCTGGACTACAAACTGTTGCCACGTATCTGAAATATTTTTTTTTTCATGCCTTTGGTTAGTTTAAAATCAGTTCACAGTTATATTCGAAAAACTGAGACCTTAAGCTACTTTCCGAAATAGGTCTAAGCCACACACTATGGGCACCTTTTCTTAGTGTAAATATGGCGTCCATTTATAGGGTTCTTGGCTATGCCGATTGATAAGGTTACTGATAAACCACAATGCTCCCACGGAAAGCATTTTCTCCGTTCGAAATTCCTCCTGCCCCTTAAATTAAAAAGAGAACCATCAATCGGGAACGCAAAGCAGCAAGGGCCACCCTCATCAAGCTAGGAGTTGTTCATTGTGCCAAATCCAGTTTAAACAAATTTTAAACGATTTTTGTGATTTTCTTGGAGAATACCCATATTTACACTCCATTTTTTCTGGTGGTGTTTTAAAAGATTTTTGTAAATCTTCGTTTTCGAATTGAAATAATTGCTATTAATCCTTGTTTTGCTTCTTATCATTTCGTAAACTTGTTTTAGTTGTTGATGAAGGTCAAAAATATAAAATTCTTTCAAAAGAAAGTTTTTAAGTCAAAAACAAAATAGGGCACACATATACCTTTTCCTGTATATATGATATACAATTTTTGTAATTTTTGTTCTTTTTAATTATTTTAGGCTTATAAAAAGTTTCAATGGAGATATTTTTGTAATAAAAAAAAGTATCACAGCTTTCTTTCTTAACCAACCGTTATAATAGTAGGGGGTGTGGTCAGCGTGACGCTCGAAACTTAATGAATGAAGTGTCAGATTTTCACTTCATATAACATGCATACGAGTATGTCCGGGTCTGGATCTATCATCAACTGAGCTGACTCGGCTGTTAGAGAAAAAACTAAATTTTAAAGAAATATTATATTTAGATTCGAATGTGGGTATGGTAGTCGGGAGTCGAGAGCTTCTAAAAATTATGATCAGTGAATACAAAAAAAAAATATATCAGATAGTGTAGCGGTAAAATTCGCCTTTGAATACCAACAAATATTAAAAATCAAATAAAAACGCGATTCCATCTATACCTATAATGTTTTATGTCAGTGCCTGTTGTATAAACATGTGAAAAATTAGTGTAAACCAATCTGCTTTAATTCCATTAAAAGGATAAAGGATCATGTGAATGAAATGATAGTCATAATAAAAGCTGTAATCCTGACTTCTTGCTATCCTCATTTATTTTTTCCATTTCACTTGCTATTATCTTTGTAGGTTAAATGTATCTCTTGAATGCGATATTTATTAGGCCATTTTCTCAACGAGGCATAATATTTTGATTTATATATTTGATGTAAATGCTAGGGTATATAAAATATTTACCACTAAATGTGGTCGGCATCACACTCAATAAAAAAAAACCTTAATAAATAAGATACCAAACTACGACGATTGGCAGGTCTGCGACCTATACACCCACAGCGATCACCAGGCTATACTGATCACCTTGTGAAACCGAAAATCAATATCAGTGAGGCAAGAAAGGAGTACAGTTCGCTGGAAAGCTAGGACTTTTGACAGAGAGCCATTCAAAATTATGATGGAGGCATCTTGTGAGCTTTCAGGCTCCGCAGAGGATAAGGCACACCAGGTAATGGATCTGGTCACCACAGCGTATGACGCAGCAACGCAGGCATGGGCCGAGACCCAGTCTACTGGTGGAACGATCAGATCGCTGACTGTCGTAGACGGTGTCATGCATCGAGAAGAAGGTATCAGCGAGCAAAAGGCAGCCCTCAATTCCAAATACTCCAGAAAGAGTTCAAAGCTATGAGGCGTGAACTACGGCGAGCAATCAAGATGAGCAAGAGGCGGTGCTGGAAGGAACTCTGCGAAGAGGTGGACGAGGATCCATGGGGACGGCCTTACCGGACCGTCATGAAGAAGTTAAAGAGCAACTCTTCGAGATCACCTATGAGCCCGGTTGTAGAGAACATAGTGGCAACTTTCTCAGAACAAGAAGAATTAATGCATTCAGGGTTGTTGCAGCCGTTCAACGTACCATCTGTGACAGCTGAAGAACTCAAGAATGTCTACACTAGCCTTCAGATAGGAAAAGCACCAGGTTTGGACGGCATCCCAAATGTGGCACTAAAGATGTTAATGGAGACAAGACCAAATCTTTTTCAAGAAGTCTTCAGTTCTTGTTTAAGTGAAGGATCCTCTCCGCGGCCATAGAAAAGACAGCGCCTTGTGCTGATCCCGAAAGGCAAGGGAAACCCATCGGACCCTTCCGCATATCGACCGATATGTCTTTTGGACACAGCTGGCAAGGATTTGGAGATAATTATAGCTGGCAGGATACAAGAGACCACAGAAGGTGTAGAGGGCCTAGCACGGACTCAGTTTGGCTTCCGGAAAGCAAGATCAACTCTGGACGCAATCACCATGGTGATAGAAACGGCTCGGAAGGCTATTGCGGGGAAGAGGCGGAGAAGAGGTGCGAAATGCTACTGCGCAGTTGTTACGCTTGATGTTAAAAACGCCTTTAACTCGGCTAGATGGAGCTGTATTCTGAATGCCCAGCGGGAAAAGGGTGTCCCCACTTACCTGACGAGCATTATTCGAGATTATTTCAGAGACAGAACTCTGATTTATTCAACAGAAGATGAGCCAAAAAGGTTTAAGGTGACTGGTGGAGTACTCCAGGGCTCAGTGCTTGGGCCACTACTGTGGAATGTCATGTACGATATGGTCCTTAGGCTTAGCCTGCCATAGGGTGCCAAGACGGTGGGCTTTGTCGACGACATCGCAGTGGTGATCGAGGTAAAATACAAAGATAAAGTGACCTTGAAGGCCAACTAGAGCATTTCATTGATCCGAGATTGGCTGGCATCAGTGGGGCTCCAGCTGGCAGACAGGAAAACAGAGGTCCTTCTTATAAGTAGTCGGAAAAGGAAGGAAGAAGTAACCTTGAGAGTGGGCAGACAAGAAATTAGGTCCCAGTCTCCCTGAGGTATCTTGGGGTTATAATCGATGATAGGCTACGGTTCAAGGAGCATATCCAACAAGCATACGATAAAGCGGCTAGAGTGAGCACAGCGTTGGCCCGACTGATGCCCAACATAGGCGGACCCAGATGTAGTCGGAGACTATTGGTAGCAATTTTGGTCCCATCTACTCTGCTCTACGCAGCCGCGATATGGAGTGAGGCCTTGGACATACTGGCCTACAGGAGACCAATGGTATCTGTCTACCGCCGGAGTGTTCTCAGAGTGGTCAGCACGTTCCGCACAGTTTCCTACGAAGCTACATGTATGGTGGCCAGGACTCCGCCGATAGAGCTGGTCCCAGAAGAGAGGCAATGCTCATATAAGAGAGTTGACCGCATCTCCAGTACCGAGGAAAGAAAGCAGACGGCCGAGAGATGGCAACGTAGCTGGGATACGACAATGAAAGGGAGGTGGACCCATAGGCTGATACCTCAAATCCAACCTTGGCTGGACATGGGGAAGTAGATTATTACCTAACACAGATGCTCACAGGACATGGCTGCTTCAGAGCCTACCAACTGTATGTCCAAGGTGTCCAACAATAGATGAGACTGTAGAACATGTATTCTTTAGCTGTCCCCGCTTTCAAGAAGAGAGGGAAGAATTTCTAGGAATCTGTGGCTCTGGAACCACAGTAGATAGCATCGTCAGCCTGATGCTGCTTTCACAGGAGTGTTGGATGGCAGACCAGCGCCTAGCGGCAGAGGTCATCAAGAAGCTGAGGAAGGAGGAGAAGGAGAGGCGCGCCTAAATAATGGCAGCCTAAAACAATGAGGCGGCACACAGCCAATCACCCTCCATGAAGTAATGCCTAACGGTGGTCCCGTGGAGGGTGGGAAAGAAGTGTAGGGAGGTGGTTTTAGTGGGTAGAAATCCCACACGCGGATAGGTGCGGACCTATCCGTGTCTTTTGAAGATTTCCACCCACCCTCGTATTAGAAAAAACCCCATAGATTCCTTTTGAATAGCAAGTGCTCATGTGTGAATCTAGATTGAAAACAACGGGTACTGTACCATCTGTATAAAGATGACGACACAGAACGATTTATGAAGCTGGAAAGACTTCGTTGGGTGGTCAAACTTTAATTCTAATTCCATTTGTTGAAATCGATTTTAATTTCGATTACCTAACTTGGAAGTAACTTCACGATTAGTGCTAACTTTATCATGCACAAAAAGTCCGCTGATTTAAAAAGGGTATTACCTTATTTTAGGTTTAAGTGATAACAACAGAGTTCAGTTAGTGTCATAAAAGCAGACTCTTGTGTGAAAGGTGCTCTCTGTTAGTGTGATGTTCCTATTTTACTTTAGTTTTATGAAAGAGGGTTTTCAATTGTTTAAGATCATTGGGGGTCTGTGTATTCTGTCTCTTCTCTTAGAAATCTTATTTCTTGAATTTAGTATTGTAGTATTGAGAAATTGTTATGACCTGGTCAGGTATTATTTTTTTCCTTTAATTTATGTTTAATTTTCAACCACTCATTCTTCATAAGAGAAACTCTCCCTGTAAGTACCGCTTTATTTTACAATTTTTGAGTCCATTTCTATATTACGGATTTTCAATTGTAGGTATTACTATTTTTATTGTAACGACTCTGCATATACAGTCCATTCCAGATGATCTGATGTTCATCTATCATACGTTATTAATATTGGCCGAGAAATAAATTCTGTTAGCTATTATATGACCATGTACGTATTGTACACAAATGTACACCCAGAATCCAACATTGTATTAACCAATATGGATAACACCCTTTTGTACCGTTCGTTAATTATGGTATCTTCCTGTGTACCTACTTCTAATGCATATTCCAGTATATACTGAAGGGTGAATTTTAAACAAAAGGTGAATATTTAAAGTATCCGTAGTTTCTTTATAATATGTTTTTATAATATTATAATTTTATAACGATAGTAAAATAACTCTGTTAAAGGAAAACTTAGTAACAAGTTAATGAAATGTAAAATCTTTCGGAATTTTAATGGAGCAGTTGTAGAATTTTTTTTGTCTACTTAATTCGCGAAATCGCATTTAATTAATTAAAAATTATAATATTAAATTGGTATTATGTAGGACATAAAACTCCTATATGGAAGAATTAGGGGAAGCGACAACAAGTAACATTTAAGTTGTTGGAATTTTAAAAATGCCTTCACTACCAACAAGGATATAGAACTCGTTACTAAAATCCGTTTTGGAACTTGGCTAGTAGGTTAAATATTTTTGTTTCATCTTCACGGATCTTAATCTTCACACAAATCTTCTGGCGAGGTAATGCCGAGTCATAAACTTATTCATACTTACTACAATCAGCAAATGCGAATCCATCTTAAAGATAATTACTCAGGTCGTTCTGAATCTGTCTTGACAAATAAACTGTTCAACTTAGCCTGCTTTCAAATTTTGTTTCTACTAGGTAAGAAATGTGTTGTAATCTGGTCAAATTTTCGGTGCCACCCGAGTACAAAACTAGGCATTGGTCTGTTTATATGTTCCATATTTATCTCTTGAAAGGGTGGATTGATTTTATATATATATATATATATATATATATATATATATATATATATATATATATATATATATAAATCGGAACTTCGACCGAATCGGAACCAATATAAGCAAAGAAAAACGTATTGGGCTATGTGCATGTTCTCATGGAAACCAGTTTATTTTTTCGAATAATCCGAAAAGTTTACATTCCTCGGAACATTCCACGTGCCGATCTGAAAATTAATTAAATCGTCTAAAAACTAAACTAATCTGACCAATATCAGCGAAGTTACAGGAAACAATGTTTGTATTGGACTTTGCACTCAAAGCGGTAAGGAAAGTCGTGTGATTGGACACACCAGGTATTTCAAATTACGGATGCAAACGTATATAAATGTCAAAAACAATTTTAAATATTTCTGAAATAAATAAAAATCAAAATGAAATATGTAATTAATATTTATGAATTATTTCACATCGAAGTTCAAAAAGGAAAAAAACATGGTAACAGTGAACGAGATGCAAAATGATTCTTTTTTTTAATGTTTCTTAATTAAGTGAGTAATTAATTAAGTGAATAATTTCATAATTAAGTTGCCTCATTATAACCTTTCGTCTGTTGACAGGTCTTATGATGATACCCACTCTCCTGTTGCTGACGGCGCTGGGGGTAAGTGAAATTATCCAATCCATCTCGTTCTTAGCAGCGCTGTTACCTGTTGCATACTTACATGCATTTTTCAATACATACATGTACAATATATACTATTGTTTAAGCAAACTGAAGTATAATGCAAAAGTTTAAATTAAAATATAGTATTAACAAAAATCGAATAAATTAGATGTTTTTTTTTTAAATGTTAAAAAAAAAAGATTATTAAGATTGAAAAATAACAGCTATATATATAGATAGATCCTCCCACGTACGAAATAATTTACGAATAATTAAATATGTTATTCTGTTTAATATAATATTGATGGGCGATTATGCTGAAGTCTCCAGACACCTAAACTCCAATGCTAAATCCAAATGCTAAAACTTCAGATATCCACTCTATCAAAGAAATTTTACCGTTGATCCTTTCATTCTAGCTAGATGGTTTCCTTTATGCATGGCTAGTATTGTTTGTTGTTTTATCATGGTTCGTCATTATTAGTTAAATAGCAGTTTATATGTTAATTGTTATATCGTTTGCGTACTAACATCGAATGGTTGCATAGAAGTTATGATAACCAACTGGTTAATATTTAGCAATTCGTATTTTTTTATCTGTTTAAGAATTGCATACAAATATCGAAGTTTTGTTTCTCTTTGAAATTTAATTTCAAAATATATTCTTCTTCAAGGTTTATTTATTTTTAAAAATTTAACTATTTTTTTTCAAAACACAAATTAATACTTACGACCAAGTTCGATCACCATTACTAATCATAATAATAGTAATGTATAATAATAATAGTATAATAATAATAGTATGTATAATGTATATATAATATTATATATAATTATGTATATATACATTATGTCATAACCTGAGTAATAACATTTTTTTTTTTCAAAAACAGCAACTGTTGATATTAACTATTACAGAGGTGATAACAGACCTCATTAGCAAGAATAAGGTTCTTATGAAACATGATCAAAATCCACGCAGAAAAGCAGGAAATTTAAGTTTTATGTTTTTTTTAAGTTTTTTTGTTGAATAGGAAGTGATAACTATAAAAACTATTTAAGTTAGGTAATTCCGAATTGCAGATTGTTAACAAGACCAGAATGTTTAATAAAAGCAAGAATTTGTCTATGTTAAAACCATTTAAAAGAGGCTTTCGAGCTGCTAAATAACGCTATTTTTTTCGTAAAAACACGAATTATTCGTTATTTTTTTAATCAGCCCCCTACTGCACTACTGATAGTTTTTCTTTTGAAAGCGGTCCATATCTTCCATTATTTGATACCCAACTTCAGAAAGTTGGTTTAGTAGTCCTCTAACGTGTTCGAGATTATCCTTTTTTCAAGAACCGGTTCTTTCGGGTTCTCTTTTCTATCTTTCACTCAACCGTCTTTTAACCTCTATACCATCGGCTATCGTAGACGCATTGTCTAGCCTTGTGTGGAATTTTCAATAATTTTTTCAGATATCTTTGGCATCCAATCTATCAAAGAAATTTTACCGTTGATGATATATCCATTCAATCTAGCTAGATGGTTTCCTTTATGTGTGGCCAGTGTTGTTTGATCATGGTTCGTCATTATTAATTTAAACTAGATCATCTTTCAAGGAAAAAATGCATTTTAAAATTAATTTTTGTTTAACCTGTCAATAATTTATCCGTTCAAACGAATGAGTAATCAAAATTATTTATTTTTCGTTATCTACCACTATTAATATTTTAAATTTAGTTAATTATTATTCATTTATAAATTTGTATTTTTATAAAACAATTTATTTATTTTCACTTACTTTTTTTTTTTTACAACTAAATATAAGTATTAGCTGTTATATCTTCTTATTAACGTTTTGATAATAAAAAAACAAAACATTTATTTGAAACAGCACCATTCATGCTTGTAATTTTTTAAAAATTACAGAAAATCATCTTGTTTTTCTAAAATTAAAACATTTTGTTGCCAAAACATTTTTTTATTTGTCAAATACTACCTAACTAAATTTGATGATGATGATTCATGGGATCACTTTTGATAAAATATCTTAAAAACTATTTAATTTTAATCAATATTTATGAATAACGCAGTGATGAAAGAGTTGTAAATAAAAAAATAAAATCAAAAAAATGTATGTGGAGAAATATTGAAATTCAAAATTTTACTACATCATTGAAAAGATACTTTTAAGTTGATTACTCTATAACTTTGTGTGTAGTATTTGTGATTTTTTAAAACTAAGAATGCATGTATCTGTGGTAAATGGAGAAAACTAGTTGGGAGAAAACTAATAATTTAAAAATTACTTTTCAACATTGACGTAAATATCTCAGTTAAAAACAATAATTTTTCACGGTTTATAATTAAGGTATAATAAGTAAAAAGTATCCTTATGCAATCATTATAAAATTAATATAGTTTATTAGGTTTTGGGTATTATTATATATTATTGAGTGTTATATAAAAAAAAAATACTAATTTCAACTGATCTAATTTGTCCCAATTATCACCGTTATATTATATTTTGCCCTTGCTTACTTTTCGAAATTAATTAATATTGAATCACACTTAGAAATTAGGAGTTAGTTAGTAATTATTATTTTTATTTATTATATAATTGTTTTATGGATCAGGATTTATTTAGTCTCTGCTGAAGCTCTAATTAAGCGTCTACTATGACTTCATCAATGTAGGGAGGAGATCCTGTCTCTAACCTCCTGACCGACTTATCGGAACTGGGGTCCTAGCTGTCTGGAATATTCCATGGGGGTACTCCCGCCAGATTCTCGGTTATATAATTTCTAACTTCCATAATTCCTGATTAAGGTTAACTTAAATATCCAAGTGGAACAAGGTATATCGGACTTAGAAACCTCCTAAATTAACGGGGATAAATGTCATGCCTAATAGAGAATAAAAAAATTTGGACGACGTTCCTAGTAACTGGAATTTGAGAATGTGAGAATGAGGAAATACTAATAAGGCTGAAACTTTAGTAGCGAATTGTGTTAAAATTAGTGTTGGTATTATTTTTATTTCTTGGAGATAGGTAATTATAATATGTAGTTTATTTTCGGGATGCCAAATATTTATTGTTACAATTTTTCATACGATATCACACGGCATTTTTTTCCTAGTGGTAAAGTATCCTAAATAAGATAAAAGTATCTAAAATAAGCAATACTTCAAATATAAAGACTGACCACTATTCTACAAGAAGCAATACAGTGCGATATGAAACTTCTTTTTGATCTTCTGTAAAACTTTGAATACGCTACTACAGTTTACCTCTGACGTATAGAATTAAAAGTCACAGATAATCGCTGGCTAGGAAGAAGCGTTTGAAGTTTGCATATTTAGGTTTTCGCTGTCCCTAATTCCCTTTAAAACATCAAGTCGGACATTTTCTTAGTACTTACCCTTTAATAATAATTGCAATGAACAAGTGATGTGATTATTTGGTACTGAAAGATTCTGATCCTCGGTGGCTTGCACCCCAAGATTTTTTATCGGTGAAGGTGGCACCAAATTTAGTTTAAAAAAAAATTAGTTGTGTCATTATATAATTGTTATAATTAATCGTGCATGCACTACAAGAAAAACAAATTCATAATATTATTTATGAAGGTTGAGAGCTAGGCATAAGCCAGAAGGGCGAGATCTGGTTTTACGAGAAATTGTTAAAAATGTTATGCTTAATTCTTCAATAATGTAGGAATGAGAATTTCCGGAGAGTGGATAGTAAAGGAATGAGCCAAGGAAGCATTTTCTGCAAAATGAGGAGAACAATCAGTTTAACTTGACGGAAAAATTAGCATAACTGGGAATTCACAAAACAAAACTTTTTTCACTCATTAAATGAGTTGGCGAATTAATTGGAGAAAGGGGTGCCAAAGGGATGGCATGAGAGATATGGCAAGTTTCACTTTACAGGATCGAAATTTTATGAGACTGGAATAAATGCAGAAGTGAAGAATGAAGGAGGGAAGGGTATCGATAAACAAAAGTTCTAGAGAATGACGTGGAATTTCTGTTAAATATACGACCAATATAAGTTATACCGTTACATTAAATTACATATACCAAAATACTATATAACCTACACTTGATAATATAATAATAATAATAATAAATAAATTATATATATATATATATATATATATATATATATATAATTTATAATTTATAATTTTAATAATTTTAATTTTAATAATTTTAATTTATAATATAATTTATATATATACATATATATATATATATATATATATATATATATATATATATATATATATATATATATATATGTATATATATATATATAGGGGGGGTCGGGGTGGCCGAGCGGGTTAGCGCGCTTGCAAAAGTGCACCTACTCACAAACCCAAAGGTTGTGAGTTCGAATCCCGGCACCGGCACTACTTTAATTTAATTAAAGTAATAATTCAAGAAATCTATCACCCCTCCCCCCGGGTATGTGAGGCCCGTCAGCCTACTGGAGGCTACTCACACAGACCGGGCGTAGGAGTGATGACCCTACCCCGTGTACCTTAATTGTGAATCGCGTTGTGGTTTTCCAGGACATAAAATAGCCGCCCGGAGGTTTGGTCCATGGACGGTCTGTCTCGGGGAAAGAAATATAGGTCCTCGTGCGCCTGCTGACTCCGAACAGCCATAATCCGTGGATCTAGACCGATTTGTCACTGTCCTTGAACCCGAGTGAGTCGGTGGGAAGGACACTGCCGAATTGGCCCCAAATGGACCGGTTATGGAGCAATGGGCAGCCTGCCGCTGCACCATGGAAACCATGGTTCGCAGCAACGTGAGGTTGGGTGACCCCCTCCAGGCTGTCTGTGCTCCCGCAAGCAATAAATGTCTGTAAGAACACCACATCGCGCGGCCAAAGATCTACAAGGTCTATAGAGCCAACCGAAAAAAAAAAAAAAAGAAAAAAAAAAAAAAAAAAAAAAAAAAAAAAAAAAAAAAATATATATATATATAGGTATGTAACAAGCTCTGTAGCAATGAGCAAAACAATAAGCAAGCTTAGATTGGCATATCGTCTGTTCAATGCCAATGTGACGTATCTCCAAATTTTTCTATTTTGGGGTTGTTGCATTTCAACGTGTGGTTTTCTATTCCCTTCACAATGCCAAAAACACCTAACTGAATATGTGACGTCACTAATTATGGATACAAAATATGACCTTTTATAAAAATTTATTCCTTTATTGAAATTTACATTCTATAAGCACGAGTAAATGTAAATTAAGCATAAAAATGTATGATAATAACGTGTGAAGGAACTACCCATTGGTAGCAATTCAATGATTGTTTTAAGTTAGAAGGTCCCGTGGTCATCTTATTTTCAGACGTCTTGGAGGATTATCGGGATTGCTTTGTGAAAGGCGACGAATAAGTGGGATTTTAAGGGCAAGGAGTTTGGAATTAAAGTTAATACATCTATTTCGGGCCAAATCTGCTACACGACCGATTTAATTAAGAAATTAGTTATCATACTTCTGTAACCATAATTCGCCATTTAGTCTCTGAAAACTAGTCAGATTCAATTTTTTTTTAAATTTATCTGAATATTAGAAAGTGACAGATAAAAATGAAAGGTCAATAAACACATCCTACAGATAATAAATAACCTTTTCTTACGCTGCGCCAATAATAATTGCTCCAACTATAAAACGGACACTAATTGCAAATCGTTCAACGGTTTACCCCCCTGCTATGTAATTTAAAAAATATATTATAGCAGAACATAAATAACATTTTCTTTTGCTAAATTTTCACCCGTGTTCCAGGACGGGAACTAGAATGTTTTCGAAGGATAGCAAGCTTAATTTTGCCATCCTCTCTTTCTCCTCCCACCCTCTAATAAAAGTCAACAATTTTACAACGGTATTTTAGGTGATGATATACTAACTAAGTAGTGTGACTTCCATTAAACAAATCCTTGCATGTACATGCCGCCTAATGTATCTGTTCATGCCAACATACGGAAATCTGTGCGTGCAAACATACAGACCGTAAATTAGTGTATTGCCAGAAGAATTTTGATTTTCGTTTGGTACTGGAAGTGACTCGACTATAACATTAAGTTTCAATATTGAAAGACGCCAAATTCACTAACAATCCAACTTTGCTTTCAAGTAGATGTGCAAGTACATTCCTTAGGATTTATAGAGTTACAAGATAGGGTTATTTCCGTAATCGGTTTTTATTTTTGGCCAAGCATGCTGACGGTGAATGCAGTACGTCGAAGAGGATTTGAAAGTATTAGCCGATACTTGACGGATACAGAAGACTAATAGGGAGGAATGGGGCAGCATTGTTATATGCTATGTTATTATGGTAGCCAAGCCCAAACCTGGGCTCGCTTTTTAATATATTTTTCCTCTTTTGTAAATTTTGAGAATGTACTCAATGAAAACATTATATTTACAATTATATTTACAAAAAAAAAAAGTATGTTAGGAATAGCCTTGTTCAACCTACTTGTTAATCATTAATTTACACAAACTCATTTTTCTGCCTTTCAGTAAATTGATATTATTGAAAAATAACTAAATTATGAATACAAATTTAAAAACCTCCTGGCCGACCGTGCACCGATCCCGAACTCCCAGCGTGCCAAGTTGTAGCACTCGTGCCTTGGGTTGGGCACCCAAACTCAAGTAGTACGCAGATGAATTTTGTCCCTTAGGACGTATAGGATTAGTTTTTACGTTTTTAAACTATGGACAATATATATTTCATAACATCCTTAGATCTGAGATCAGTCGGAATCCTATAATTCATTTCAACGTCTATATCTCTGATATAAACTATTCATACGTAAGATGGTATTGAGAAATTTTTTTTTTTTTTCCATTTATAATTTAGTAAAAGAAAACTTTATTTATGTTCTATTATATTATATTTTAATATCAAAGCCGATAGGACGCAGATGTGAAACGATAATAATAATAATTTATTATCTCTTTCTGTATTAGATCTTTCCTACTTTTTTTTCTATCCATTTCGCTACACTTTTATTCGCGAGCTCCTTTTTCTATCGCTCATTATCTAATTAATATTATCAGATTATGAATATTGGCTATTAATTTCGGGATCTACTGTATTGATATTAATTTCCTGTTAAAACTAATTGACACTGTTTCAAACTACTTTCATGTTAGTTCCTTAGTTTCGTTTTTCCTCACCATTTTATTTACTTTTTCAATCACGTAAGGTAGAAGAAGTAGGAGGGTAATCGATTGAAATTTAATTAGAAAAAAACTTCCAAGTTATAGAGAACGGCGGAAATTTCAAAAACAAAATCTTTCGGCCCGGAGATATTGAAAGTCAAACTAAAACCTATTGTATAATGATTACTAACTTGGTCAAAACTAATCTTATCAGACATTTTCACTTAAGATTAGTGTTATCTTTTAGGCTTTGATTATAATTTTTCCGAAATGTTATAAAATCATGCTAGAGCTTCTTTTCATCAATTCTCAGATTAATTTATTTTTCAGGATCAGATTAATTGAGGGAAACCTTTAGATCGATACGGAATCATTTTTTTTTTTCAAATGAAAGCAGTCATCGAAGCACGTACACAGTATTTATAACGAACCAAAGATTTTTCAGAGGATTTGTTGTTTTAGTTTCCTGAGGATATTTTTCTATCACGTACCAACAACCAGTCCGCCCAGAAGTTCTGCTTAAATTCAAAATATGAGCCAAAACATGATCTGCACAGTTTTAGTTGCTCTTCCTTAACCATTCTAAAATCTGATGCATTTATTAGGGAATTCGTGAATTTTGTAATTAGGTAATACTATTGTGTTTGTTAACAAGCTTTTGGGCTTTAACAATCTTGAAGTCTTCATCATTACTTAGATTTACAACTGCTGATGACTTGGGTGCCTGATGACCTAGTGGATGAGTTGGCCTAGAACAGAAGCAGGACAGGTGCCGTGAGAGCTAGGAACCGGAACAGTTATCGGTAACCGATGCAGTAACCGAACGATTATTAGCCAGTTCCATCTCCCCGAATCCTCCTTTCTAGATTTCTTGGTTTTGGCTTTGTGGCGGGCAATCACAAGCTACTTTCTTCAAATGATAGAACTCTTATTTGAATTCTGGCTGAATGTGATTACCGAATGGTAAGAGTACCGAACACCTGATTCTTTTTTCGGGTGGAAAAGTATTTGATTGTTGAAAAGACGGAACAATAATTTTGGAACAAGTAATTGAAAGAGTTTTCTTCAGTTAGATTTTTCACTAGAGAGTGGAATTTTTTATCCATGGTATCACTTTTAATTACTTTAAGATGCGTTTACACGAGCTAGTTTTTCACTCTCGAAAGAGATTGATATACACTCGAGAATAAAACTCGGAGGTGTAAAGGCTTCTGAAAGTTTCATTTGATTGGTCTGATTTTGGCATAGCTTATAGATTATCCGTTGATCAGAATTAGAAGATCCTCCTGGAGCATACTAAGCCTCTGTAAGATAGATGCTGGCCTTCTTAGGTGGTGGTTAGGAGTGGAAGCTGACCATCATATTTATTTTGAATATTATAAACCAAATTTAACAAAGATGTTTTCAACCAAAGTAATTATTGATTGATATTTATATCTGTTTGTCCAAAAATATTGATAAAATTGATTACCTACTTGTCTTGTTAATTATCCGTAGTATCTTGGCTTTATAGTTATCTCGTGAAAGAGAGAGGTTTTAGCACCTGAAGCTTCAAGTCATCATTTTCGATCCTCTGGCATCACCTGGTTAGGGACAAATTGATGGCTATTGCGGCAGCCTATAGTTGTTTATAACTCGGCCGTGGTAAAAAAATGTTAATTGCTTTGGCCCAGTTGAGGCAAGAAGCTCTACCATCGAAACTGGAACGCTCTCCCGCTGCACTTCCTGCAAATTATCACTCATTACCTCTTCGCAACGTCCTAAAGGTTACACGAAGGCCGAGGTGAATTAAAATTAGTATTTATTGTAGTTTATTGGATTTAGAGGCCTTATGTATTCCGAAAATTCTAGGAAAGGCTCGATGTCCAACTTATTCTTATAAGTAATTTTTATTTTCATTATTTCGGCAATGTTGATTGATTTGAGAAAAATAAGTCAAGCTAATTTAAATTTATAATTAAACACAACAATGATTCTATATTAATCGGTTACATGATATGTTCAGTCAGTCAAATTTTACTTAGCAGTTTTTTTGGGTTGCCTTAACTAATTACGCTTTGGCCTGTACTGCTTTTGATTTGGTCTCAATGACTTACAGGAGTTTCTTAAATTACAAATAAACATTCTTTATATTATTAAAATTAATTGATAATTTTAGGCTCTAAAAATTAACTTTAAAAAAAATTATAAATCAATTAGTCAACAACAACATAATTGGAATTACTGGTTAATTCCAATAGGATCCATGACCCTACCGAATATAACACAAAACTAGTTTCATTTATAGAAAAATGTATCATATCGGATCGACAAATTGGAATATTCGATCACAGATTACTGCAGAAATTGTTAAATATCCACGAAAGGATGACCCTTATACAAATATATTCCAACTGAAACATTAAAAAACCTTAACGAACCGTAAACCACACATGTCTTCTAGTTTTGCACCCTCCTTGAGAACCAAACATAACCAACCACCACCAGGTATTCATAGCTAGTCTAAGTCCTAGAAGACCTAGAGGATACCTGAAGGGCCAGTGACATCAATTTTTCTGACGCGACTATAAGAATACTTTAATAATAAATAACTATATAAGTAAATATATACTTAAAGTAAATATAAGTAAAATAAAATATAAATATATAAAATATTATAATATAAAATATATAAATAAATAAAATAAAATATTAGTAAACATATATTGAAATAAGTATATTCTGACAACAGCTGATATTACGAAGACATATTTAACATTATATCTAATATTTCCATTTAATTTTCTAATGGTTCTGGACATCTCTTGAATGTTTCATGTGACCAATTCTTATGTCTCTACGGCACAAGGTGTTGGTGGAATTGTCGTATAATGATTGGTTGTTCGGTTTTTGAATGCTATATCGTTACTAATTCATAATTTTAGTTTTTAATTGTTTAACAGCCTGTATTGAGCTTGAATTTTTGTTTTGCGGATTGTGATTTAATTAAAAATTAAGGAATTTTTCGTAATCTAAATGGGCAGAATTATAAAAGAAGCTACTCATAAATAAGGAACCCTAAATTAAAACTAGGGATTGATAAGACACATTCTGTTTATGTACGCAGATTATAGTGATGGCTGACGACATACTGATTACCGAAAAAACTGAGAAGCTGTATAAGAAGCGCTAAAAGTGTGGGAAGAAGAATTGAGCCGGAAAAGAATGATATTCAACCCGATCAAAAGTACATGGTAGTTTCAAACATGGGTGGATCTAGAGGGGAGAGTGGCGCGCGCCCCTCTTAGAGAAAAAGAAAATTTTAATTTTTGGAATGATGTTATATTATATCCTCCATATTTTTATCATTCAAGATTTGTTTCATTATTGATTCATATTTATATGATATTTTGAAACTAATTTTCTCTAAATAGTAACAGGAAAGAATCCAGCATGAAATACCGTAATAGCAGGGTTCCTGCCTTCATTGGCCTTAGCTACAAAACATATTATTGGAAGTTATTATTGCACGACATATTATTATCAACAAACAAAGCTTTGAATATCTAAAATACCGGCAAACAATATATTGTCTGCAGTCATATTCTTTCTTCATGATAGTGCCTTAATTGACGATACGTTGACTTGTTAGTTATTTACCGGGATTTAAGAGACTTAGGTATTTGTATTGGAACCTTCCAATAGTATCCTAACAATAATTTAGACTAGTATGTTTTTTTATTATTCAAAAGAAATAGTTTTTTTTACAAGTATATTCTAATTTGCAGGTTAAATTATTGCTATCTTGACTGATTGTAGTAGATCATGTATACAGAATTTTCCGTTATGGTACTCTGACTGGTAAAGTTGGGGGGGACGAAATCTCTCCCATTGTGGTAGGCAAGGAGCCAAGTGGTCCTTTTTGCAAACCCCAAGAAAACCAATGAAGACGAACTATTTTTCTTTCCTGTAGAACCTGGTTTTCTCGATGAAGTTGAGAAGGGACGTCCATTCGATGGAGGCAGTCTTGTTTTCTAGGATTCTGTCAAAACCCAGAAGTCTATATCTTAGTGACGTATACCGGTCACAGTCTGCCGTATAGTGTAGGACACTCTGGTGGAAACTCTGGTGCTTGTCCACATAAGTGGCAAATTTGGTTATCTACTACTCCGCAATTGTTTAAGTATCTTATAAGCCTGCAGTAAGATGTGAGTACTCCGATTATCACTTTTATTGAAGTCCAGGAGCCACTTTGTTCTAGGAGGAGAGGGTTTTTTAGTTATTGCTGAGCTTGTCTGAGCCTAACGCATTCCTTCCACTTCTTATCTGCTATTCTCTATGCCCAATCGTGGACTTACTTTTGCTGATGTCTTTTCGAGATACCTTACGAAGATTCAGGCTCCAAAATGGGGTATCAGCATCTTTTCTTGCAAACTAGACACCTTTCTCGTTGCCTGCGATTCCTTAATGATCAAGAACATATTCTTAAAGCAAGAAAGTATCTCTAATGCCTGTTTGCACTCTCTTACCAGTGTGTTAGTCACCTTAGGTGATTCCGGGATTTGAAGATGACCGACTATCTGAATAGATAGTAATGCCGGTGGGCCTATCACAAAAGGCCCACTAAAATTGGTGAGCCGAAAAGGTCATAATTAACTTACATAAAAAATTATATTAAAATTAAATAGAGATATCATATGGCTCGGTAATAAAGGTTACATTTTTTTTAACTCCCATTAAACGTTTTTATTACTTGTTTTAAGTGTTAAAATTTAGTGTGAAATACTGGTTTTCCTCCCTATTTGTGAGATGAACAAGTCTGCAGCATGGGAATAAAATATAAGTTAAGTGGGTTCTTCCGCTTAAAGTGTCGAATATGTCGATTTTCAATGCTTTATCTAGCAGAGGTGTCCACTACCTCCTAAGTCAACGACGCAACCACCCTCCCCTTAGTCGAGGCTGTACCTCCCCCCCTCCTTCAAACTTACCGATACTGCTCTTTAATGTAAATCCCATATTATTATTATCTATGAACATATTACTTTATTTTCATTTTTATTTTATAATGCGATGAGAACAAAAATAGAGAAAAGTTTTGTTGTAGTTGTTTTGGTTCACACCAGTTTTTTGTGTCGCTGAACACGTATCTGACAGATATTCTGGCCAGAACCTTCTAAATACTTCAATTATTTTTTCTAATAGAAACTATAGGTTTTTGCGAGAAGATCATTTCTTACAAAATTTCAAAATTTTACGTTAAGCCGCTAGAACGTGTTGAAGTATAAACAATTGGTAAAAAGCGATTTATGGGTCTTTATGTCCGATATCCATAAAATTATCCAAGTTACTTTTAGTATCTAACTATTTAAGTAACTAGTAACTATTTAAGTTACCTACTTTTGATCATGCATGCCATTAAAGTTTATGAAATACACGAAAAGTACGTATACATACAAAATTGAGATAGCAATGGTTATAATTACTCACTGAGTAAAGAGTCTAAATCTGTCTAAACTGATCCCTTACTTTATTTTCTTATGCATAAAAATCAATAGTTGCAAACTCTCTTCATCCAACAAAACGGTGGATCCAACTCTCCGGTGGACTGCATAACTACTTACGCATATCAACATCACAATCTGAAACAATGGAAGTAAGGAATTTTACCGTTCACACCCTGACTTTATAGGTATGACAGTGTATTGGAAGCAAATTTGAGTGTGTTGCGAATTTTTAAAACAGAATTCTACTAATTATGATATAACCGATTTCAAAAAAAGTCGGACGAGAAAATGTGTTTTGTAGATTTCTGAAGCAGAATTCAGCTAGTTTTAATTACAGGATGTCATGCTATGTCTTTCATTCTACCGATTTCAGCACATATTCGCCAATGATGTAGTTCTTGTGAGAGCTGTTTTGCTCCCTGAGGATATTATTTCTGGCGGGTTAAAATTTTTAATGTGGTTTTAATGGAAGCTAAGCCTTCCCAAGATCCTAAAACTCTGCTAATATCGATAAACTGAAAACCCTTCGATTGAACAATTTTAAAAATTATGTTTAAGTTTTGAAGTAAAAACATCGATTTATATTGAACAAAGAGAGCGAAATTGTCTTACAGCCACTTATATCATGTAACAACATGATATTCTTTTAAAAAGTTTGGTTGTTAACAGCGTGAATTGGAGAACATTTTCTGGGAATTAGGTCTTATTTTCAGCGGGTAAAGGTTGATATTAGAAAATATTTTATGGAAATAAAGTGTAAAACATTTTGTCCACCTACTTTAATTTGGTAGAGAATGGTCTTGTTTGAATAAAACAATAGTTTCCAAAATATAGACGGAAAACCAAAGTTATGTGCAAAATATCTGTCAGAAAACCACAGGTTCAAGTTCAGAGATCCAAAAAACTAGAATGTACCAAATGTTACGTCTACAACAAACCTTTTCCCTAATCTGTCCTAGTTTGTCTCGACCACCACTTATATAATTTCAGTTTTAGTGTACTTTTTTTCTATTTCTTCTTCAAATATCCGCCCCATTTCCTCTGGAAAAAACAAAAAAGGCCACTTTTCACCCTTCCCAAGAATTATTTCTTGCGTAGTACCCCCCTCCCTCCCTTCCGTGGGCCCCCCAGTTATCTAGTGACATTGACAGTTCTAATGCTGTCACGGAAGACGAAGAAATCTCTTGGCAACTACCTACTGAAAGAAAACGACATATAAAAGAGATGAGACCTGCAGAAACAAGAGTATGTGAGTATGTCAATAGATGGATGTTGTGATGCCGAGTGTCGTTTTTGAGATACCCCAATCTTCGAAAAATAATTACCAAATTCAGGTTTTAAGCCACCGATTTATAGTTTAATAGTCGTGCAAAGAAGTCATGTGTTGTCCACATCAGATATTTTTATTATGGTTCTACAAATATGCGACATCTATTCATTATTTTCTGTGGATAGTATTCGACAGTGCAATATCTGATTGTTTTCGTTGAGATCTGTTTCTGACTGACAAAAAAGAGTCACTCATAATTTTCTACGTTAATAGTGATTCCAGGAACATTATTCAGTATATCATTACCGTATAAGTTTATTACGTCCGACTATTCAGAGTGGAATATAAAGGGTACAGACCAAGTATTGTTAGGTTGCTTTTCTATTAGAGCTCAAACATACTAATTAATCGACTAAGCAGGTCGTTGTATCGAACATAAAATCGATTATAGTACATGGGGGCGGAACTAGACCGTAGTTTGTGTCCTTGGCCGTGACCGAGGTGTGAAGGTGGTTGTGTCATCGGGTTCGCTGTGACGTAACGGAGGCTGTTGACTGGGAAAGTAAGCTTTTATATTCCATTTCCTTACCATTTATAAAACGAATAACATATTTCTTTTAATTCATAAGTTTGATTGAAACGATATCGTCGGCAAAAATGTGAAACTACGTAACTGCCAAATCAACTTTTTTTTATAAAAGAGAGACAAAAAACATCAACAGAAAGAGTCCCTCTTGATAGCACTATTATTTCTATACTCTAAGTATTTCTTGAGATATTAAGTATTAAACACTTATATAAAATATATATATATTTTACGGATATGTGTTCAATGATACAACACCATATTCCATTGATCATTCCTTAATATACCTTGGATCATTATCATCTTGTACAAATAAGGCAGTTAATTTGTTTTAAAAACGACATTTTTATACAGAAATTTATATTTTATTATTTCATCACAAAAGGAAATAAGATTGTATTAACTTATAACCTGATTTTTCTTTGTTTACTTGTGTACAAGGAATTACAATATGAACTTCCGTGGTTTCCTTTACAACAATATCTTCCACTAAAATATCAAATATTTTATATATAGAATTATTTATATGTAGTATTCATGTACATTTTTTAATGTAGTATTCAAAATGATGCTGATCTCTGGAAATAATTTTTCTTACATAGTGCATAGGCTCTTTTTTGCTAACTCCTTCCAAAACATATTCTTCAAATGCCGCTCTTTCAAAACTGATTTCTACTTGGTTTTCATTTATCTTCTGGTTTATTATGTCCAAGATGTATGTTTCGTCATCTTCTTTTTCTGAAATCAAATCCACCTATTCATTTTCAGATTCACTGTCAAAATCCAACTTTTTAACGGAATACTCTTTTTTATTCTTAATTGTAGAAAGTTTATCATTGAAAATCCTACAAGCTTATCTTATAGATATTGTCTTCTCTGGAGGTCCATAATTGTTTTTTTTCAGTAAAACAGATTTAGACATTGCGGGGCCTCCATCGGTTAGGGTAGAGGGCTACCGGGGGAGTTTGAGGGGAGTATGGAATACCCTCCTAGTAGAAGGGGGAGTCCGTGGGCCTACTAAAACTATAAATTTGTAGGCGATGTATGTCATTTATTTATTTTTTCTATAGCGCGAGGCTCCCAAGAGCGCGGGAGGGGTTCTTCCAAATTGAACCTCCTCAACATTCTAGATAATCGTTAAAACTAGAATATGGCATAACGATTCCATATCAAAAAGCAGTGATGTAGGCAGAACGTCTTTTTTAAACATAAAATACAATCGTCAACATGTACAAAAATAAACAGCAAAACCAAAAGTTCTTATTTTTTGAGCTAACAAATTTTATTTCTATTTTATTTGGATATAAAAGGACATCGACAACCACTCTCCCACTTTCTTGCAGTATACTGGGTATACTTTGTATTAGCACAGTTTTGCCGCGTAGATAGAAGCACCTGTCAAAAAACTGAAGGGTGATCCGAGGTACAGTATGATAAAGGCACAACAGTCTCCCTTACTAGTAAGTGAAACTATCGATTAGGAAAAAATAACATTTAATTTATGCGCGTGATATTTTTGCAAAAATAAAATAATTATAAATCACGCTTTTTGGACTTTTGCCGACGATATTATCAATTTCCTAACAGAAAAAGAACGACAGAACCGAAATGACTACTTCTTTATTTATGAATATCTTATTAATTATGGATTATTATTAATTAAGTTATATTAATTCAAAAATATTCCGTTAATCTTAAGAAACATGAAAGTAATTTATCCAGGGAATCATTATTTAATCATTATTAAAACATTATTTTCCATTTTCCGAGAAACAAATTTAAGTTTTTGGATACCCTAATAAAAAAAAGGGGCTTGTTTTTAAAATCTCTTGAACAAGATTTAGTATTCAGTCTGAAGTAAGGTTTTTTACACCATCATAAATTAAATTTTATATATATATATATATATATATATATATATATATATATATATATTTATTTATAAGCCCCATAAAATATATATATATATATATATATATAAGAGAATCTGGTTTTATGAATATTAACTAAGTATTGAATCTGAAAATGGGTGAAACTGAATTCCGTTACCTTCGGGCGAAAGTACACTTTCCTCGACCTCACCCATTTCTTATCCCTTGCTCCTTCTTGACATTAACCATAATAAAAGGATTAGGCTTGGTTAGATAGTCCTACCCGAAGCGAGGAATCACTCTATTAGATATAATATAAAAGAATAGCTACTTAGGACTCGCGGGAAGGAGAAATCTTGGAAGCGTAAAATTATTACAGTGTTCTAAAATTTTTATTTTGTGCAAAAAAACTAAAAAAGGAGTTTTCATTATTTACATGAAAAAATTCAAATTTAATTTTTCTATTAGTGTGTATTTAATACTATCTCGCAAACCGCACTCCTTGAATGAGGATGTAAATAAATACATACATATAAGGTATTCTTAGGTATAGGCATGCAGCATCCTCTGTATATGGCTTATACTGAAAATAAGAGCATGATAAATTATAAAAAATCGAATATAAATATTATTGGATTATGGAAAAATACAAATAGTTGACCGATAACTTTTTAATATTCATGCTGGTTGGTATCAGATTTTATTTTTATTTTTGCAATATCGTAATATTCGCGGATAAAGAATAAATGAGGATTTTAAAATCTGCACGAGGCACGATCGATATAAACATTGAAAAGTTAAATAATTCTTGTGAGGTTAAACCCGTCTGGGGATAGATTTTTGGTATCTTTTTTATTTATTTTATTTTATTTTATCTGTCTCTCCAGAATTGTTTAATATCTTTCAATATTTTATAGTAGTCAAGCATCCAGAATTGTCTACTTTACTTCTCGACACGAATTCTGCAATGTATTGCACCCGTCTTTCAATTAGAATAAAGATACACCTCAAAATTTGAAATCGGAAAGATATCATATTTAAAGTTTTAGCTATACACTTTTGGGGGGAATACCTTCTCATTAACAAACACTGAACATTCATAGGACTATACGAACGGATGTTATACGAGTTAAAACTTTAAATATGATTTCCCATTCTAATTTTTGAATTGTACCTTTATTCTTCGATGGATGCGATATGTTTACAATTTTCTAGGCTAATATATTGATGCGTTTTGTTTCACTGAACAATAATACAGAAGGAAGGAATTCATGTAGCAGTTTTCAGAGCTTTATGCACTACGATTTAAACTACTTTAGCAGACAACGCCATCTGGGCCCTATTTCGTAATGTAGTACAAGTACAAGCCGGAAAAGTACAAGTTGAAAGCTTTGTGTTTAGAGGTTACAAGTTACTTATCGTTACTAGATAATAATAATTTTATTCATTTTTTTTAACTTACTGTAATTTCCTATTTTATCAGGTTTGTTATCGTGTTTCAAGATTATAACAATGTTTTAACGATATACGTAAACTATATTATATATTATACCTTACTTTATATGCACACCATATTTCATAATAAAGTACATAAGTTCAAATACAAGTGAGCCAATGATTTACTATGCCTATAACATACACTGTGAAATGTTGAAAAACGATAACATTTAAAATAGTTTTATTAAAAAACAGTAAATTATTATTATTATCTAACGACAATAAGTAACCTGTAACCTTCTAAAACGAACATATCCACTTGTACAAAAGTATATAAAAATCACTGGTACTTGTACTGTTGAACTTTAATATGAAATAGAGCCTGGTAGTAGAAAAGTGAACAAGCCCTACTAAATAAGCTAAGTAAATCTTGTACAATTCTTAACAAGTTCCATTACATACTGTGAATCAGAACAAAATACTTATATCGACAATTTCTCTTACGAGATTGAGATGACAAGATATACTCGCTTTGAGCTCATTGTGATGCTGTAGAACAATCCTGATTAACTACTAATTACATTCTTTGAATCGCAATAGCCCTACCACAATACTCCCAATAGCGGTACCCCCACCGTAGGGACACCACCCAGACGAGCAGGCCCCGGATGGTAGCAGGAAGTGAGAGGCAGGAATGGAGGTCAACGGGAGGTCAAGGTTCGGCAGGTGTCCGACTTTAGAGAGGATTCTCTGCGTTGGGCTTGGCCCTCGGCGGCGTCTTTGGTGTTCATTTTAATGCCTTAGTAAACAGTAACTTACCAATTTACATATATTATTATTTACTAATATTATTTAAAAACTTTCTTATTACAATTTTCTTTCACTCTCGCGTATTATACTTTAACCAATCTGATCGGAATGTTTTGAAGGGTTAATTGGCAGCATATAAGAATTAACGTAAATACAGAAACAAATATTCATAATGAATATTTCATAAATAATACGTTGGTTCTTCTTAAGTATTCATCCTATGCTAGGTGCCCAAGTGAGTTCCGGATGGCCATATCGAATTCCGGCTCGAATAATAGAAAAGCTCAGAAATAGTTGTTTTGTGAACACCTCAAATTGAAATAGTTGTAAATTTGAATTGCTGGCCAATTTTTCAGTTTATGTTTTATACATCTTTTAACCCTTCAATAAGAGGTTTTTGGTGTTGTAAAAAACAAAACAGTTAATCTAGTTGATCATGAGATTTTTTCTTTATTATTTATTGAAACTTCAATTCGTGATGATAGTGAATTAGCTGTGATAAAAGTAGTAGTTGGCCAAACAAATCTAAATGAATGTTTTTGGGAATTACTTAGGTTGGGCCATGAGACTCCACATGTGATCTTCTAATATCATCCTGGTGGCATCCAATTAGCAGGAATAATCTAATGATTTTTAATAATATTTTGATTAAACCTTGCATCACTGGACCGATTGTTGCTTGAAGAAGTCGAGACCCAACACGGGCTTGTACTACCAGATGATGATGACAATTATGGTTCGTCCAAACCTCTTGTTTTGTCAATTTTCTCTCATTTTGCTCTTTTTTTAATTTTCTGAGGATGAAATGCAATAAATTGTGTTTTAATTTTTCACCTACTTCTAAATTTTGATTTTTTTACTGAGACTTTTGCTTCACTACCTATTATATTTGAGAATAAGCGCCTTGTATTTCATTTTAGATAATTCTAAGTGAGAAAGAGAAATCGCTAACGGTCGGATCAATCATGAAAGCCTTTCATGGGCACAAAACAATGACTGAATACTTATCGATTCATTTGCTACTTCATTTATATTTTCTATTGTATGTTTATTGAATCTTAATTTACAACCATTGTTGCCACAGCGTTTGATTTTATCTTGTATTAATCACAATCCTTTCCCATTTAACTTATCTTGATGAAATTAAATATATAAAGAAATTTGAAACATTAATTAGTGAATTGTCCAACTATAAGTATTCTCTACCCATACTTGTATAGGTTAAACCTTAAATCATATGAATGATATGGTCCTTGAATGGCAGATATCAAAGGCTCAGTTTGGGTCCAAATGGTCTAGAGATTAACTCTCGTTTTATTTGTTTTTATAGACTTGAAGGAAAATTAAAATGTTTTAATGCTGTTGTAATAGAACAATACCGCCTTCTCACCTACGAAATCAGTCAATGTTTCTATTTGATCAATATCCACTGTTTTCAAGGTCATCCTTAGAACAATAAATAAAGTGTGAACAGCAGAGCTCCGTCACTAAGGTCGTATATTTACTAAAATACAAAACTGAATACATCAAAATGGCGGGGGTGGGAGAAAAAAGTTGAGACCAAAAAGGCATTTCTTCAATGCCAACTGAATTTATACACAAATTTTCAATCCTCGAACTCAATTTGGATGGGTTGTATAGATGCATAAAACCTTAAAAACCGGTTCGTAAGGCTCAGTGTTAAAATATCCACTATAGTAGTATCGAAATCAGATTCCCAAGTGGTTAAGGGCCTTAGAGCACTCTCAGAGACAAGCCTGTGTCGGTATCTGAGACAACACGAGTCTCAAGTGGATATATTTATTCCTGCTCTCGTTACTTAGTCTCCAGTCTGAGAAGATTGGAGGCAATGAAATATGAAACAATGAAAGATTATTGTTTGAATAGCTGCAGATTCTCTGAGACATCAAACTCGAGATTTCAAAAGATATAAATAGTAATTTAAAATTTATATATTTAAATTAATTTTTCACAAAATGGCCCCTCCCCCATTCCCATAACCAACCCGCCTTTTTTTCGCTTTCCGTTTTTGAACATCTTATGTGCAATTAGATAAGCTGGAGCGTGACGCGAAACAATTTTGCAAAAACAAAACAAAAAAAACAACATTAACTTATGATCAAATCACTCAGCAGACTGCGTGTCGACTCTCAAGTTATTATCTCGAGATCACAACTGATTTCAAATAAACAACATTCTGAGATAGATATCGAGGCTCACTCTCGAGATATTATCTCAGGTGGACACTTAGCATAATAGTGACCGAAAGCTTGACTGAATATTAACCCCCACTGACCAGTTTAGCGGGAAATAGACATATATTTTTTCATGCTCAAAAACCCCAAAACTGTTCTATGGGCTATGAAACGGATTTAAAACGCACCCTCACCCTTCTCTAAAAGTAAATTATTTTCGGATGAATAAAAAATTATGTGACCTGTAAAACTCCACAAGTCATTAGTGTTAGTAATAAACCCCAATTAGAAATTATTATTGAATTTTATTATATTTGATATATTTTAAATCAGACGCCTTGTGTCTGTCGAGTAAAAGTTTATTCCTAAACTGTCACTCACACTTCTCCAGATCTTTGTAAGGTTAAGTTTTTTACTTGAAATGAAATATGATTGCAGTCTGCTTTCGAAATATATCTTACCAATGATATAAACTGAAACAACTGACAAATTAATTAATTGATATTTTTGTCCAATATCTATTATAAATTGATGCATTACTTTTATTAATATTATATTATTAAAGAAGCTCTTTTCGTATCGGACTATCTTTTGCGAATAATCGGCTAGTCATCTAAAGACATCATGCTAACTTTAAGGGGTTTTACATAGCACATTAAATCTTTAGAATTTGCACTAGTAATGTCTTCAGGTTTAAGGCCAGACATACAATGAGACGCAGTTAATGCAGAGCAGGGCAGCCCAGTTTCTGCCTCTCTAGTTATAATATTGAATAGCGTAAATTGAGAGGCAGCACTGAATCTAACGAGGCTTATATGAAGCCAATCACAAAAACTGTGTTGCCCTGCTCTGCATTAACTATATCTAAATGTGCTCCCCGAAGGCTAGACTAGGGATGATGAAACAATATATCGATACTTTTGTTCAATATTTATTTTCTAGATTTATTGTAATATGGATATTAAAATTTGAGGAAACCGATATTAAAAAAAAAGAGTGAAAAATAATATAAAATAAAAAAAATTGACAAGACGACGGCAAACAAAGAACTAAAAAAACTTGTGGTGTGTTGAGTTCGTGTTACTATCAATAGTGGCTGTGTTCTGGGGACGAGTTTTCGAAAACAAAATATCTTGATAATATCGGTATAAACGTATCGATATTTAAAAATATCATTAATATTTTCTAAAACAAAAAAAAACCTAAATTCCTAAACTAATTGGAGGAAGATTAGGAGATGACTTCTTTCTTGATAATTAAATCCTGCTGGAAATGAAGTTAATAAATACAATATCTTAATTATATCAGCACAGAAATATCGATATTTCAAAATATCGTTAATTCTTTTATAAAATTAAAACTATTTCCTTCTCCTGCAAGGTTCACTATCTTCATATGATATTGCAGCGGACAGTGACTTAATGTAGTCGTTGTAAATGAGGGGTGATAAGAACAGTTATTGTTCCCAATTCGATCCTAGTTGTGAAGAATAGGTCAAATTTTTACCTTGTCAAATCAATAAAACGTTTAAACTGTTCTGGACTCAATTTCTTTACTGATTATTAAAACTGATGTATTAAAGTGTGGCTCAGGCCCTAACAACATAAATAATAGTTTTACATCTGAATTCAGATGCGAATTTCAGAATTTGGCGAAATGTTGAAAGGTTAAAAGAAAAATTATAAAGGTTATAAGAAACATTAAAATGAAAGGCTTAAAGCTACAAAAATAATATCATTATCGTTTCTATTTCGAGTTTAAATTAGTTTTTGTACATATTCATATTTATGAAAATAAAATTTCGATTTATTTAAAATGAATGGATGACAAAAATTGAAAAATAACTTCGGGGTTTCTTGTTGCGTTTATTTTGTAATTACGAAAATATCTTAATGTAAACTTCCGTTTTTCATTGGTCATAGTATATGATGAATGACTAGATATTGAAAATTTAATTAATTTAACAACTCGAGGAAACATAGTGTGATGTATTCGCCATCTTTGCGTCCCAACCATGGGTCACTGTATGCAGATTTATTTGTTTCGTAATAAGTGATAATTACGGTATCGGCCTTATGCCAAAAATCATTCCAAGTCAATTACATTGAGTTAGAGAATCTCCGAATTCAATTTTATTCTGTAAATATTTATTTATTTTTAGAATTAATTCCATTGTTAAATGCTAAAAATTGCATGCAATATTTACAAATCTTTTTTCTTTTCAAAGCAGTCATTCTAAAGATCGATATTTCCCTCCTTAATTTCAGTTTTCGAGCCCAAATTGAAAATGAGGTAATAAAGAGATTGGAACGGTACATGGAAGGATCCTGTCCTGAAGACCACCGAAGGCTAAATAGGCCAAGCTGAGATGCCCTACTAATATAGACGAGCTTAGTTTCTTAACCTTCTACAAACCTCATTCACTTTTGAAGGTTTTTATTTTTAGAACTCTTTTTCCTAATGAATTCCTTCCACCAGTTTTCATTTATTCATGTCTTGTTTCAGACTAAAATCTACTAAAATCAGACTATCTGCTCTCAATTTGTATAAAACCAAGTCTATTATTTTATTTATTCTTTATTCATTATTCAACGATAATTAGATTTTTTTTTGTTTTTTTTTTTTTTTTTGTTTTTTTCCTATTCGATACCAGAAAAACCAAAATTATTTTTCTCTTTCAACGCAATAATTTTCATTCAATTATTCTTGAAATCTTGACGCAACAATGTAATTTCGTCGTATGCTTGGAGAACATAGTTTTTAACGTTGTTAAAATGTTCAAGAAACATTCATTTAATAATTTATTGTTATCGAAAAAAAAAGTAGAAAACTGTTTTAACTAAAATGCCTACCTGTTACTTTTAATAGTTATCTCCTTTTTGCAGTTGATATTCGACAATTTTTGAGGAGCGGCAAAATTTGAGTGAATTTATATTTTTAGATTCAAACGAGTTTTAGATTCAAAATAGAGAGAGAAAATGAAAAAAATAATAATAAAAAACTGCATTAAGCACACACACACACACGCACACACACACACTCATATATATATATATATATATATATATATATATATATATATATATATATATATAAAATGGGTGATGGGAAAGGAAAGGAGGGAGAGATACTTAGATTTAGAAAAAAAATGAAATATGAGCGATTGGAGGGAGCGGCATTATCAACCAGGCCTGTGGGCGGCAGTTTGTGGCTCCTGTTTGTTTCTACTGTTAAGATAAAAAATAACTGCTATAAAAGTTGGAAGAATATCTATTAACGCTCTGAACTAACAGGCTAGCAGTCCGCTATTTTCCAATGCTCATTTTAAAAAACTACATTGAAGTTTTGCTGGCTTTTCAATTTTATTTTTGAAATAAATGTTTCTTTAGAAAAATTTATATTTTTATTCTAACATGTAAAGCTGAAGAATTCGTTTGTTTAAACGCTCTAATTTCAGGAAGTACCAGTCCGATTGAAATTTCAAATTGAAATGTTAGTTATAACATAAAAAATTGGTAAACTCCAACACCTTTATAATTCAATAACCAAAAGATTTCAAAGTATTAATCTAAATTTCATAAATTCCTTCAATGTAACACTATTACAGTAAAAGGAAAATTATCAAAATAGAAGATGTACCTATAGTTATTAAATTTTATTAATACAGTTCCTGAGGCGCTATGAAAACAAACGAAAAAAGTTTATCAATTCTTGTTAAATATTTCTCATTTTGGAGGAGGGGGGGTGAGGGCAAAAAAAGAAAGTTTATAACTTCATTTATTAGGACATTTTGTATTTTAGGGGGCTAATAACTTTAAAAATACGGGTTATTACAATCTTTTTTACCATTGCATTTAATTATGCTTGTGAAGCTATTGTTTGCTGCTATGTGTTTCCCATGTTTTTTAGCTAAACGAAATGGAATAAATAAATGGATATGTACTATATATAAACGTGTATAATCCAGATTTATGGCGGGTGAATCCGCGTCGCAAATCTAGTCAAATATAAAAGATTTGAAGGCCCAGCTCTCTTTAATAATGTGAGAAATAGTGGCTTTTTATAAAAAGGCAATAACAATAAATTATCATTTTAATTTTTAATCAAAATTAGCAACAGAAGCCTTAAATTATAACTAGAATTAACAATTTGCCAATCTAGAATTAAAAGTGAATTCAAAAAAGTCCTTTTTATAACTTAATTGTATTACTTAATGACTGACTTTCAAATTGGCTTTTAACGATCAAATCGTCTAACACGCCGGGCGTGTGCCCCACGCCGGTAATGGCTTTTATTGCCCCTTGGTTCTGGAGGATGTTTACACGGTGTTTTTAACGATCCCGACGATTTCCATGAATGGAAGTTCTCTCGCCGAGCAGTGGTTATGGCCTGCGGTTAGCCGATGCTGTTCCAGGCTAATATCATTGCGGAGGACATTATTGTGGTTAACTTTTCTTTCTCCCAATTCGAACTACTTTCACTCATGGTCTAGTTCGCTGATGGCTGATAGTCTTCATGGCAGATTAGTGGAAGGTGCTTCTGTCGGAACGTGTTCCTAGGGATGCGTTGTTAAAATGATGTTTATTGTACAGAAAGAAGCTGTAAACAAACACACACACAAAAAGCATTATGATAGCACACAGACGTACTTAAACATTAATGGTGATCACTGGAGTGTATATGAAATATGTGTGGTTTACCTTTTAATTCCTAAAAGTACTTTTAAACAAAAACTACTGAGTGTGAAATTAATCAAGAAATTTATCAATATCCGGCCATTATCTTCGAGCTGAGTGAAAATGGCCAAAATTTGAATTTTTCTGATGCTGTACTCCAACCATTCGACTAAAAAAAAAGTCCATTTGAGTTGGTATTTTACATTACCTTTTCAGTTGAATTTTTTATATTTTCAGATTTTTTAGACAACTTATGCGATTGAGAGAACAACATATGTTTGTGACCATTCTAACCCTCTCCTCCCTTCCTCCCCTCCCTGTGCTTGGAATAAAAATGGTTTTGTTTTCATACATACTCACACATTTAACTCTCCGTCGGCCGCGCCCCGTCCTGAGGATCTTATTTCGCGACCGCTCCTGTTTTCTTAAAAATCTCGCTCTTCAACCTGTAGAAATGGATCTTCAACATCGTTCTCAAACGTCATTACTGAAGGAAACTACATGATTTTTTGCAAAAATATGGCAATCAATCTGAAGGAACTGCTCAAAATCCAACTGGACCTGCAAATAAATAACTCGAAGGATCCTGTAGGTTTTAAATCCAACACGACAAAAACCTGTAATAAGTGCAATATATTTGTATTTGGAAATCATTTAGAATTAGTATGCGACAATTGCTTTGCAGACAATGATTCAGTTAAAGAGAGTGATACTGAGAATGAAAATTGATAAAATCGTGGTGAAAGACCTATTATAATATTGTTCCCACTTGTCTAGTACACTAAATAAAATAATTTATGCAGTATAAGTTAATCTCTTGAATTTTATTTAAAGTTTTCTTATTTAAAATTGAGGATAAATTTCATTTGTAATATGGAATATATTCCAAATTTATACATATTACAATGAAGCCATGCTTAAATGATATGAAAAATAATCTAATAAAATTTCAAAAAATATACACGCAAACAAGTAAATAAGCAATAAAATATCATGGTGTCTAACCGGTCGTGATGGAAAACTAGGTGCGATCGATGGAGGATTTAAGGTCGGGGTGAGTATAGCCAGAAACACAAACTTTTAAACTCTCAAAAATATAAACTTTTTTTTTCTTCATATGTTTTCTTTAAATAATATTGACTTGTGGTTAGGAGAAATAAATAGTGTAACATTTAATGAATTTCTGGATGTTGCCCAGACATTTGATAAAGTCTGGCAACATAGGCTTCTCTTCAAACTCAAGACTATACTACTTTATACCTACTATCCCATTCTCCAATCTTTCCTATGTGACAGATTTTCCTCTATTCGACAAGATTCAGAAATTTCCTTAATTCGACCAGTCTCCAGGCCAGCAGGAGTACTGCAAAGATCAATACTGGCTGCGATACTGTACATTATATATACACATGACATATCTACCAACTACGAACTGGCTGCTACCTACGCTGACGATACAACAATACACCACGACCCCAGATTGGCCTCACTGGCTTTACAAAATCACTTAGTACATTTACAAAATTGGTACTCACTTTGGAAAATGCGGTTAAATCATGGAGAAAACATAATGAAAGTTACATACTTCGACGAGACACGTACCCACCAGTTTATATCGGTGACCACAAAATTTCTCAGACGGACACAATACGTTACTTAGGACTAATATTCGACCGAAGGACGCCATAATGAGAAGAGTGCTGGGTCGACGGAAGCGGAGAATCCAGTGGACACTAAGCCAAAGGCTGGAGGACTTGGAGTTTGTGTTTGGTGTCTGCATTATAGCCCAGAGGTTCTCGGACATCAAATTCCAAAAACTCCGAGAGGAAGTAGGAGAGGCTGGTCTCTTAATAAATATCAAGAAGACAAAGGAGATGAGGGTAAACCCGAATGTCGAGGACAGTCTCCAGACAGGTGAGGAAACTATTGAAAAATTTTAAGTCTTCCCTTACTTAGAGAAACGAGGGAAATGGCGAAGATGTCAGAGAACGCATTCGGAAAGCCAATACTGCGTTCATCCAGCTCTATCCCCTTTGGAGAAACCGGAGTGTGTCCTTGCGTACGAAACTGAGGGTCTACACAACCAATGTAAAGCCTGTACTTTTGTATGGTTCGGAAACTTGGAAGGCCACAAAGGGTGTCACCAGGAAGCTAACTGTATTTACCAATCGCTGTTTCGCCGTATTTTTGACATCAGATGGCCCGAAAAAGTCTCAAATCAAGAACTTTGGTGCAGAGCCGGGCAGAGGCCCATTGAGCGAGGAAGTGGAACTGGATTGGTCATAGACTTTGAAAACAGCCTAGAGAAGTGGAAAGGTCGGCACTTGATTGGAACTTCCAAGATGTATGCCGAAAAGGACGACCTCGCATCACCTGCAGGAGATTCATACTAAATGAGACAGAGCAGGCAGGAAGGACCTGGAGCGAGGTGAAGGCGCTGGCTGGGAATAGAGATGGATGAAAGTTGTTTGTTGAGGCACTATGTTCCACTGGGAACTTCAGGAGTTAAAGAAACAAACGACTGAAATTACTGTACTTTCTTTTTTCCAAATCACCAAAACTAAAAATCTGGCAGAAACTCAATACATACTTACTAAAACCTATATGATTTAGGCCTCACATGTTTACGGTTCAGCAAAAAAGATTCACTTACAAAAACTGCAATCTTTTCAATCCAAAATTCTAAGACTGGTAACAAGGTCCAAGACACGTAAACAACAAAACTCTACATACCTACTTACAAAAATCAACTATCGACCAACACACACGTACTCTTTATTCCCGTTTCCATAATAACCTTCACGGACATTACAACAGACTGATAGACGATATGCGTACGGCTGACATGATCGTAAGGAGAAGGCTGGAGCTGGATGTTTCCTGAATAGGTCCTGTAAATAGGACTAGTTTAAAACCGAAAAGAGGTGCTGCTGGGTACTATCCTTCCTCATGCCGTATATCATTTGCTTATTGTCACTCTTTTGTTAGACAGGGGCGAATGTATAGTTCAAAGATAAAAAATAATTTTGATTCTAATGATATGCTCGAAAATTAATTGCACAAATAGGTTCATCTGAATCGACCAACTTGTCAATAATCCTTTCCTCCTCTGTTCTTAAAAAAGAGTAATTTATATTATTTATCTGTAACGAATGTTTAATCAGCTAAAAAGAATTGTGGTCACCAAGTTTCGGTAAGCTTTGATATGCCGTTTAAATGCAGTGCTAATTTCCCTATTAAATAAGGAGAATTTCTAGCTGCAGTTGCTGGTGCTGATTCAACCCTGATAGTATTCTGTAGTTGTTGGATAAGAAACACAGTTACCAAGTTTCATCAATATCAGACTCGTTTGAGTATGTACTATTTGCTGTTAGTTAATCTTTTTCGTGATAATTTCTATCAGTTTCCTCGACATAAAAATTTAAAACAATATTAGAGAAAGATAAGGTAAAATATATTACAAAAAAAACTCCCCTCTAGTTATGGTAATACTAATTGATGTAAGTTTAAAATTAAAATAATAAACACTTTATGCGATTTAAATTATATCAATTCTCTGGAAAATTATTTGAATATATTGTTCACTTTGATAAAGAGTGAAAAATTGTTTACGCACATTTCTTTGAGAATAAATAGTAGATTTTAAGTTTTACCACATATTTACCATATAAATAAGTATTGTTAGTTTAGCTATTCTTAGTTTACTAGTAAAACATAATGACTTTCTTCAAACTGTTATTAGAGATTAAATTTATAAAGACTGTCTTGATAAAGATAATAATAAATTATTTTTAATGTTTTAATACAATGATTTTTAATGTTTTAATAAAATTATTTTTATGCGAGTTGTTTGTGAATTAGGTGGCCAAAAGGCAAATCACATTTTGTTTCTGTTTGAATAAATGAATACATGATTATTAATGTTAAAAATATTATTTTGTATTTTAGCACATTGATTTTTTTTTCACATTCAATTTATTGTTGTAAAATGTTTTTGTTTTTTTTAAATTTGTCTTTATTATGCATTAACTCTAAAGGAGCTTGTATTGTTTTTTTTTTTTTTAATGAAAAACTGCCACAATTCATGATTCATGAACGATTTTAAAGAAAAACGGAAAGTTGTTGATGTTTTATCAGTGAGTTGAGGGACAGCGATGAAGGTAAATTTGTAAACTTGAAACCCTTCTACTGTAAAATTCCACATTTTCGTATTGCACTCTTCTTCAAAATTATCAATATATTATCAATGTACACATTAGTAAAATATCGAAATTCGATCAAGTTTAGAACAATCCTAAGGGAAGTCGGTAAATACCCACAATAAATCGACATTTTGATATTTAAAATGATAATTAAGTACAGAATAATGAAAAGTAATTCATCTAAATAAATATAATCAATCAAGATTTACTTAAACATTCACAAATATATATCTATATTGCTATATTTATAACTCTTAAAAGTATTACTGCCTTTATTACAGGTGTCCGTTGTTTTAACGGAGAATGGGTTCGATTTCCATTCACAAACAAGTTGAATGAATAGTAATGGGGAAAACCACTCTCCCTTAAAGCTTCCATTAAAATTTAAAGGATTCTTTTAAGAATAATCCTTTGTATAAATAATGTCTTGAAAGTACCATACAACAACAGCCTGGTTTTACTTTCAAGACAAACAGCTGATTAACTGTTTGACTACACGCGTATCCAGGCGCCGAATCGACCTATTGACCCAAAACGGCTGTTTTACAAATATGTCCCACATCTGCCAATAATGCAAATTTACCTTTTCGGCATAAATTACCAATGATTTATAGTTAGTTATTTGTAGCTAGTGCAAAACGTGCAACATTTAGTTTTTCGTACGTATATAGAGAGTTCTATTGTTCAAATTTTCCAATTAATATTCCTATGGAATATTAATTGATCCAAATTTCTAAGTGATGATCTGATCGTTCGTAAATTCTGGTGAATACTAGTAAGAACAATGGCTTTATTGTATATTATGCAATATAAATGCGGAAGGTTATTTCAAGATGAAGGTCTACAGCGGTCTCTTGTTTTAAAGGGATAAGCGAAATATTATGAAAGGATAATTTATGGCTGATGTAGGGGTTATTTCTTGATTCTGGCGAGATGATATATCTCTTCTCTGAATTATTTTTGAATTGTAATGTTATTTCTATATCATTAACTACACATAAATTAGCAAACATTTCTTATTATATTTAACTTAATATTATTTAGAGTACTTAACATCAACACAATGTACAGCTTTATAGTCATGAACCAACAACACAATAACCACTCTGGCATTTTTTCCAAGCATCATACATAAGCTAAAAGGGTAGTAAAATATGTAACATTTCATATATAAACGTTGACCAATATCCACAGCAAACAATACAATGCGATCTGACACTTCTTTTTGCTCTTCTGCAAAACTTTGAAAATATTACTTACGGCAGTTTACCTCTGACGTAAAGATATCAACGTATAAATCATAACTTTTCAATGCTTTTTTTTCAGTTGATTATTTTCCTCTCACTTCTTACAGATAACGCTTTTATTTTATAATACAAATAATTGAAAATTATAGTTATTTTATGATTATCCTCATAATTTCGTTTAAATAATAAGGATAAGGATAATAACCATAAGAAGAAATCATAAAATTGCAATAATTATCAGTTGATAACCAAGATGACCGTGCACATGCTAATAGACTGCATTAAATTCAAAACCAAACGGTCCAATATGAACCTACCAGGAAACCTCAAAGACCTCCTCCAAGATAATGAAAAGATTATAGAAAAAATTATAAACTTCTTGATAAAGATTTGTATTGCTACATATTGAGAATAAAGGGACGAAAGGAAATATTTTAAATTAAATAAATAAGTAGGTAAGTGATTAGATAATGGCTAATTTAAGTAGTCATCACATAATTTATTCAATATTGACATAAATAAGTTTTCCTTTCGAAAAAAGAAACATCTGCAAGGGATAATTGAGGCCCAATGTACCTGAGAAGGTCGGCTTGAGACACCGGCAGAGTGATCAAGTAGTCATAAAAATAAGGCAGAGTAAAATCATCGTAAAAATAATCCAGAGACCTGCTGGAAAGGCATAATAAAACCTGCCGCCAAGAAGAACTTTTAAACATTTCGGAGCCGACCTCTAAGGGAACGGTTACTTCGATAATTTGTAATCGGAAAAATTCCAAATTCCAAATTCCACCAATCGGAAGGTCCAAAAGGAGAGTGGGGGCTAAATGTATGAAAAATAGATACTTCAAGAAGGAGAAAGGGAAGAGAGAGAACTTGCAGGCAACACGGAAGAAGGGGCAGTTAGAGCTGGAGTGTGAGAAAGTGAAGTGGTAAGGGTAGAAGCAAGAAGACCAGCTGAGCAGTTCATCCCAGACCGGATCAGCAAGTCTGGCTGGCAGATTTCGGTACCGCAGCTGAGGGGACTCAACCAGACCATCAGCGCGGCAAAGTAGACAGTATCCGAGACGACGAAGGCAAACACCAAATAAGTCACTTAAATTCATGTTTACATTATTGTTTAATATTATGTGGCGCCATAGTAAAATCTTAATAGGCAATCTAGATCCAGTATTTTCAAATACATCTGTTATAGTCAATGATTTTTTATAATGAGGTTAATGTAAGTGGTTCACAATTAAACCAGCAGTTTAATTAATAAAATCTCCTGAATAAAGTAAGACCTATGTTAAAATCTGTTATTACATTTACCGTGCATGCCGTCATATAACTGAAATGGTAAACGCAACACCCTTGGAAAAGATCTCCAATCTAGTAACCATATTAGGGAGATCTGTGATCTCTAGCCTTGTACGTTAATATAAAAAATTAATATAGTTTGATTGATCCGCTCCCTTCTGTAACCGATACAAATATAGTATATATTCGATAAATGAATTAAATAAATGCGGTTTCTGGAATCCCCATCTGCCTTAGAAAAGTAGATTGCTAGAAGCATAGCAGTATATATCAAGAAATATACGAGAAAGAGACGAATAATCCAACGCCAACGAATCTCTAGGATATAGGTGTTAACTACAAGCAAAATTATTATTTTTAAAAATCTATCTATAAGAACTGAAAGGAAATTAATTAAGTTGAAGTAAACCAAAATAATTAAATACTTAAAAAAAACTAAAAAAATTATAATTTATACATTAAATTATTGTAATCATTGAATGATGGCTTTTGCGCTGTTGGTTAATGACTGTAGAGCTTCGTATGGTGTTGGCGTTAAGTAATCTATAAAATTTTAAGTTTTTCATCCCAGCTTACTTAATTTTTTTAATAGCCCTTAAGTGCGTCCGACCATGCCCGCCATTTAGGCCCACTAAACTCTCACAACCGTTCAGTGCTGCGGGAACTGTATAACCTGCTCCTTGTCTATTTCTAAATTATATCAATTGGAAATATATGAACATCTGAATGCCAATATATACCAGCAGAAAACTTTATTGGGAGTAATATAAATAAATTAGGCTTAATACATATAACACATTAATAAATATCTTGATTAATAAATTAAGGCTAAATAAGTAATTATTATGTTTTGTATTTTTTTCTAGTGATTACAAGGGTCATTAGTACGAGACCTCCATAGTATATAATAAGTAATATTTGCTTATTGATGCATAGCTAATAATATAGAAATAAAATAAAATTTCAAAAGTAATTCAGAGCAGATATAAATAAAAAATAAAATTTTATTATTAAAATACCTTCTTTATGATTATAATCGGAGATGAGTTTTGGGACTCCACTAAACTATCAAATTCCTCCCGTGTCCAAATATTACTATTAATTAATCTGACTACACATTTGCCTGTTTTTATACAATTGTAAATTTCAATAAATAATTTTTAAAAAATAATCGTTTTTTATTGAATATTTTATGTAGTAAACATTTCATATGTATCGTACGTTACTATAAGGACAACTCATTGGTATTCCTAGAAGTCAGTTCATCACCAACTTCGACGAATTATATCCTTGAAATCGCTAATACTAAAACCGTGCAGTATCCCTAAATTTATTTCTTCTTGAATCAAACCGTGCCAGGAAATTCCTCACGAGAAATTTATTATGAATTTGAATTTTAACATAAAATTATGTCATTAGCATTATAGGAACTGGTCCGGAGGAAGGAAGGGGGGAGGAGGCAGCCTCGATAGAGAAGTGGGCCGTCCGCTTTCCGGATTCCGACTCAGGACTCGCCGGCTAACACATGTTGTGTAGGCCACATGCTCTTCCACATCTTCTACTATATTATCGATATAGTTTTCAATATCAGCTCTTGCTTTACTTAGTAAACAGTAATATTAAACTAAAATTACTAGCTTGGTATAAAGTTGAAAACTTAACATTAAATGTTGTGCTAGGTCGGGTTTATATTTTCGTAATATATTGTTATTGCACTGATAGACAAAGTGCGATAATAACATCGTTAAAAGACCTCTAAGTGCTGACAATCGGCTTGATCGGGCATTTATGAAAATGGATCCCGCTGTGCTGTACGGATGATATCGTTAGCTTCGGAAGGAAGATAAGCAAGAAAATGAAGTGTTTATCCCATGAATAGTTCAAGGTATGCTGATGGTGCTTTCCGTAATCTAGACGGAATGTTTAGCGATGAAATTGATAGGCAGCCCTTGGTGTCAGAACAGTCTTACGTTTCTTACAAAATTGGGGAACAATGTACTTGAAGATATGGAGGGCCTTTCTGATTAGAGAATTTATTTTTTGAACAACTTCGGATCATTAAGAGATATGAACAACATATTTTAGTCATTATTTTATATAATATTTGAAAAGTGATAAACATCTAAAAAAAAAAAAAAATGTTAAACGTTTAAAAGCGGTATGGGCTTCATGGATCGCTGAACCTTGGTCCAGGGTTCAGTGGGTCCATGGGCGTAAAGATGCCACTGCAGATATGCTAAGATTTTCGATATGATCTGGAGCTTTAAATTGTTGCCAAATAAAATTATGATTTTGACTTATCTACTTTTCCAATAATTGCATAGTCTGACTTGTATAGTGACTTGAATATGACCTATCTAAAACTTAAATAGTCTGCTTGCCAATAACCTGCATACAACTTAATATGTTGGTAATACGCAATAACTCTTAGGTTCTGTCCGACACTAACAATCTTCTATGCCCTATTCTTATAAACTCTCAATGCAGTATAAGAGTTTAAAGTTTTATGATCCTATCTATAATCATTGCAATATATATTTTCGTTGAAAACTCTGAGGTATTTTGGGCTTTGTTTATTCCCTATCTGCTTCAAAATTCTTATTAGTCCAAGGATTAATATTAAGCTGAAATTACTGGCTTGGTATAAAGTTGAAAACTTCACATTAAATATTAATTAATGTTAAATATTAATTAATTAATTAAATGTTAATTAAGGCTGGTTTTATGTTTTCGTAATATATCTTTATTAGAACGCTGTACACTGAACTTTGGAGTAAACAAAGGATGTTGAATCTGGCTAGAAGTAAGGGAGTTGCCTTTTATAAAATAGCAATGAACACTTCCTGTGGTTTTAAGTTCTCGTGATAAGTTCAGAATTTATTTACACGACATTTACTTACACGACAAACGGACTGATATTGCTCTAATAACTGAAACACACCTGACTCCACACTCCAAATTTTACATCCCCGGCTACACAATATACAGAACTGATCACCCAGATAATACTTCACACGGCGGTACCGCAATATTAATTAAAACATCATTACAGCACAACCCTTTACCTTTACCCATAACACCAGATATACAATCCACAGCCATCACAATGTACACCCAACATCACAACATTACCTTCGCTGCAGTCTACTGCCCTCCGAGGTACGTTCTGACATCCGCTATGTTTTGCAATTTCTTCCGACGCCTTGGAAGATGTTTTGTTGCAGGAGGTGATTACAATGCCAAACATCAGTTCTGGGGATCACGACTGTGTACTCCAAGAGGAAGAAACCTGAGGTCTGCTATCCATGAGCTCTCATTAGACACTATCTCACCTGGAACACCTACTTATTGGCCAACCTCAAGACAGAAAAGACCAGATTTACTTGATTTTTTCATTACTAAAGGACTTAGGACCGTACCCTATACTGTAAATACGAGTTCCGATCTTTGCTCTGATCATTCTCTCCTCAATTTAGTACTAATGGATAAGCCTTGTACTGCCATAAAAAACCATCTCTTGTAGAAGGGATTATTGATTGGGACGCTTAAAGCAACTGGTTAAACTCAACGAGGACGAGCTCGAGGAAGCCGTTGAAAAGTTTACCAGCTATATACAGCAGGCTGAATGGTCTTCTTCTGTGCCCAGATCCAGAAGAATTGGGCAACTTCCAAACTATCCCCAGTACATCAGAGACTTGATCAGAGCTAAGAGAAGAGCTCGTAAAGTATGGCAGACTGACCGACTTCCATCTGACAAACGGACTTTTAATAGACTTAACAATGAACTCAAACGACAGATCCAAAGTTTCAAAAGCACAATTTACATCAAGAAAATTGTTAAACATCGTGTGGTGTCGGCACCTCTCCGTAATGAGGATGGTTCCTGGGCCGTGTCAGACATTGAAAAATCTGAGTTATTTGCGAATCATCTTTCTTGTGTTTTTAAACCACATACTGACTTCACGAATTCTGAACACGAAAGACTTGTACAAAAAACTTTAGACATTCCACTACAACTAGCATCACCTCCTCCTTGCTTCACACCTACACAAATTGCCGAGCAAATTAGACAGTTACCTAAGAAGAAAGCCCCTGGTCATGACCTGATAACTGCTCAAGTGCTTCAGAAAATGCCCAGGAAGGCTCTAGTGTATCTAACCTCTATTTACAATGCAATACTCCGAACGACTAAATTCCCTCTACAATGGAAATACTCACATATTACCATGATTCATAAACCAAACAAAGACACAGCTACTCCATCATCATACAGACCTATCAGTCTGCTCCCGATTTGTTCAAAACTTTTTGAGAAATTACTCTACAAAAGACTTCTTGACATACTGACGAACAATAACATAATACCTGACCATCAATTTGGATTCCGATCCCAACATTCAACCATTCAACAATTACACAGGGTGACGGACTACATTGCGACGGCACTAGAGTAAAAATTATATACAACAGGAGTATTTCTGGACGTCGCTCAGGCGTTCGATAGAGTCTGGCAGCAGGGGCTTCTCTTCAAACTTAAGACGTACTTCCTCCTACCTATTATTTTATTCTTCAATCCTTTCTTTCTGAAAGATTTTTCTCTGTCTGCCAAGGCTCAGAACTATCAGCCATTCGACCGGCCTTAGCAGGAGTACCTCAGGGATCAGTACTAGCTCCGCTGCTCTACATCATATATACACATGATATTCCAAACAGCACCGAAACTCTGATAGCGACGTATACAGACGGTACAACGATTCTAACAAAACATCAAAATCCAGCACACGCCTCACAGACTTTACAACATCACCTAACAAAACTTCAGGATTGGTGCAAACTTTGGAAAATTAGACTTAATCAAGACAAATCTCAACATATCACTTTTACTCTCCGACAAAAAACCTGTCCTCCAATATACCTCGACAATGTAGTAATTCCACAGACAGACAAAATTCGATACCTTGGCCTGACATTTGACAGAAGAATGACATGGGGCCCACACATCAAGAATAAACAAAAAACGCTAAACCAAAGACTTAAACTGTTATATTCACTTCTTTCAAATGGTTCAAAATTGAAACTTAGACATAAATTAAACACTTACACTTACTTACTCAAGCCCATCTGGACCTACGCTTCACAGATATACGGGACAGCCAAAAAAACACACGTACAAAAACTCCAAATTTTTCAGTCAAAAACTTTTAGGACTATCACCAAAGCCCCTTGGTACATCAGCAACTTTACGTTACATACAGACCTCAATATGCCTACAGTTAACGAACACATACGGATCCACTACAAACGATTTCACGATAACTTACACGGACATCCTAACACACTCACACAAGATATGGCGACAACCAACATGCCTGACAACACCCGCAGAAGGCTGAAGAGGAGCTGGATGAGGGATCTCCTAGACTAACTACATCCAATCATCACGACAGGAAGAGGTGCCGCTGGGTACTACTCTTTCTCATGCCTTTCATGCCACGCTAACATGTACATAGCCAGCACATTCACTGGTTGTCTCATAGACAGGTGTGAATTTAAAAATAAAGTTAAAAAAAAAAAAAAAAGTTCAGAATGAGAACGTTATTGTACAACTTAATTTTAATTCATTGTTCGATATTGGTCATTATAACACTCAGTGATGTTGAACTTATAAAGTTCAGTCGTACCCATACTAAAATAACAATATTGTAAAGTTCAGTCGTACCCATACTAAAATAACAATATTATAAGGTTCAGTCGTACCCATACTAAAATAACAATAAAACAAAACAAAAATCTTAATATAATTAGAGGTGCTGCTGGGCACTTTCCTTGTCCGTACTTTAAATGCCATGTATCTTTTTCTATCCCCTTATTTGGTGGTTGCCACTCTCATTTGTGACAGGTGCGAACAAAGAAATAAAGCTTTAAAAAAAAGGAATTACTATGGTACGGCTACACCAGACCGCTCTGCTAGATGTTTTCAAAAAATCTCATTTAGATGGGACTAAAACTGTTGTATCAATAGACCACGGAACTTCAGATTACTGAAAGAAACTTCGGTGCTAATGTAAATAAGACTCTAACAAGGACGCGCAATATTGAGTCTCGGTGTAAACAAAGCTTCGAATGAACTAAACCAGATTTAAGAAACAAAGAAGTTACCGACGTTGAAACTGAATCTGTAAGATCGTTCAGCATTAAACTATAATCTTGCTGGAACAATTTCAGAGCAACCATGATTTTATAGTTTAATGAGGGAATCAAACATATATTGTGAAAATTGCTGAACTGACAGTCCCTTCAATTACTATGGATGCTTCGTCTACCTCAAACAATTACTTTTGCTACTAGATGCCCAAAAGTTAAATTAACTCCACTCCTTGAACATCGAGGTGCTTATAATTCCATTTTAATGCATGCCAAAGCCGACTAACGTCTTTGTCATTACGAAATCCTGTTTCATTCCCTGTACAATCGATGATATGAAAGAATGTTTGCAAATGCAAATCTTCATCCCTCCATGTGGAATCTTAAGCGGCAGTCACCAAGTGCAGATAATGTACTTATGCTTTAATGTACTAATGCCTTATTCCATTTCTTATCTACATCAGAAGCCCTAATTTGCGCTGACTGTGTTGAGAAAGTACATTAAACGAATAAAACAAGTTCTTAAAATTTCAATAATACTTAAAAACCTTAATTTACATTAAGGATAGTGACAGTATAGTATAAGTAATTTTGTAATATCTAGTGATTACAAAATTTTAAAATTTTGTTAAGACGTAGTTTTCATTATTTAAAAACTTTTGAAACCATGGTATTATCGCTAATAAAACTGTCATTGAAGCTATTCCTGTGCATTGAAAAGCCTACCATTGAAGAGCATAAATTCTCCCTTCCCCCTTTTTTATTCGAGTAGGTATATGAATATTTTATCACTTATAGCAACTCAATGGTAATATTATTAATAATTGGCTAACTCCTTACTTGAAACTATGATTTGAAATTCACTAGCTGATGTTGTTGTTTCTTATCTAAATTACTATAAGAAATTCCTGCATCGATAAGCATTTGTGTTATCCTCTTTAGGCGATAGTTTATGATTAAAACAATAGTTTTAATAACTGCTTGTAATATGAGGTAGTTTTTTTTTGTATAGCATATTTTCATAGTTTCTCTACTGCAACTCACACCTAAAAGCTTACTTCAGAAGCTCATCTAATCCATGGTTTTACAGGTTTATTATTGAATTATGACACTTCTTTATTTTTTCTCAGGTATTCAACATTGCAATATGTTTCTCATCAATGGTTCTAAATTTATACTGGAAAATTCTGATTGGCATACCTATTCCAGGTGACGCAAGGCGATGACGACAAGAAGGAAGGAGATCAACTCGCCCTGGAGAGTGGAGGTGGCGGTGAACTTTGGGCTTCCCCCGAGCCGAAGTTACCGGTCATCAGGACATTAGACGTCAAGTGCGGGAGGAATAGTATGAAAGTCTTCATTAGCTTCGATCAGCCTTTCTATGGAATGGTTTTCAGTAAAGGACATTATAGGTAATTTTATTATTTAAAAAAAAAAAGAACTTTATTTGTTCATGCATGGTGTACAGATATTTGTTAATAGTTTTTTATATCTGTGGCCTTATCAACATGCGTCATCATTCATAATATGGTTCAAAACTAAACTCTTAGGTTGTTATGTTTAACCTATCATCTTTAACTGTATGAGTGATCCCATTTTAGGGTGATGTGAGGGTGAGGTGAACTTCGTTAAATCATCATCCGGCAAAACATGCAGTATGGGTAAATAGACCACTGTTGTGGGGCAAGGGTTCACTTGCCCCTCCTACTAGTGCTTTGCCAACGAGGCAGCAGTCCGTGTACTACCCAAATTTGTGGTCAAAAGTCATAATTCTTTCAATAGACTTCCAAACCTATCCAATAGTGATTTAATTAATTAGTTTTAAACATGGTGAACCATCGTTTAAATATGTTAGAAAATCTTATATAAGACCTGGAGGATAATTGGTTTTCCATCCACCGTCAAAATAAGACATTAGCGCAGTTGAAATCCAGTCTGTGTGCTACCGCCTCTGGGTAAAGGTAGACGTGCTGAGGTTGTTTTTCCTATCGGATTTTCAAATTACAGTATCCAGTTATAGTTGTAAGTTTTTTTTTAATTAAAACATGTTAAGTTTTTTTTTTAATTTAAAACAAGTTGTTTAAAAAAAAAAGTTATTAATTTTTTTAAAAATTTAAAATAAGTTAGTAAGTCATATTTAATCACTCAGCATTTCATATGATTTAGATACAATAAAAGCTATTTTTTCTTCAATATACCTATTCAATTATGTTCCACATTCCACTTTCATGACTGTCACTGAACATTGCAAAATATGAATCTTGGACAAATTTTAACTGTTTTCGGTGATTACATCAGTATAAGGAATCCTCTGGAAACAAACTGTTTAGATCTTGCCCCACAATTGCTAATGCTTGAATAATAAATCTTCTAGGTAGCTCTTAATGCAGGGGCAAGTGCGCAAGTAATAGAATAATCGATCTCATAAAAATGGACGTGATTGGAACGAGGGCTTGAATGTAATATCTAAAACATAATCGTCACGGGGACATTTTTAACAAAAGAGGAAATTCTATTTTCAAAAATGAAGATTTTACAATTTTACATAAAGATTTTAAATTCAAACTTTGTAAAATTTAATGCGCACTTACCCCACATCACTCTACCCGATATGAAAAAAAAAAACCGTTCTTTTCTTTTTCATGCTTACACCAACACTTATCTTCAATATATTCTCAGGATTGAAACACTTTATATAGGTTGGAATGTAGGTTGGATGTATCATGATGAATATTATTGAGCTATTATGTGTAGCACTCTATTACTTTTTCCATGAATAGCGCTTTCTTTTCTTTAGCATATTTCATAACCGACAGCCATATCTACTGCAGAAAAGTGGAGAACCTAAAAATAATCTTTAGTTTTTTATTTTAGCACTAGTTAAAATAATGTATAGATAAGATTGGAACAGTTAGTTGAAGTTTTTTTATTTATTTATTTGGGGTTTAACGTCCTTACGGCAGACAGGGCGGGTTATCCTACAAGTTATCAACCTATTATAGTCAGAGTGGGAAGGTTGAGATTAATTCCGTGGTCCTGCACGAAATAAATTTCAACCCGCCGAGGCCGGATTCGAACCGGTACCGCAGTTGGTTCTCTTCCTCTCTTTGCCTTTCAACTCGAAGTTGCATCTAGTTACTTAGACAACGAAACATTGTCCTTATCATCTTCGTCCCTTGCCTATACTATTCTCTGGATGCATTCTATCCATGTTCTTTTAGGACTTCCTGACTTAGACATGATTTAGAATTTTCTCTTACTCTGTAATTCCTCATTCTGACCCTTCTTAGTTCGTTCATTATTATTTCCGCAGACGTAGTCCTGATCAAGTGCTTTTCTTGTATGATCCCAATGCAGTCATATCATAAGTCCGCACCGCTTACTACTAATGGAGTGAAACAGTTTTTAAATATATTTAGCTTTTTCAATTCATCTCTTGCCAACTACAGTTTATAACCAAGACAAAATTGTAACAAGCAGTGTATATCTCCTCTTATGTTGGAAATTGAGGGCCTAACTGCTGAGGGTGACAGTGCTCTACACTCTGACATATAATGAGACCCCTCAGATAATGATCAGGGTTACCCGTACTACAAGCCCTTTATGTAAAGACTGGGAAACAATTGTAGGTCCAACATACTTTTCACCAGGGAGGAGAGGAGGAACTGTTCCAGGGTGACTCCCAGAGAGAGGACGCAGGAGAGGATGATTGCAATCCCGGACATTAGGCGATAGACGAGAGAGATAAGAATAATTTATTTTGTTTGCAGCTCTGGCATACACATATGCTTGCGCAATCCCTCACTGCTGTTATAACTTGTATAGCCTAAAATGTAGGTATTTTTAGAAAAAAATTATAAATAATAGAAAAAATATATATTAAGCAAATATTAAAAATCTCCCCTTCCTCCTTAGTGCCTCTCCTCTTATGTTGAAAACAATGGGTACTAACGTATTATACGGTCGACCCTCAACTGAGTTCATAACTTGACAACATGAACTAATTCATATTTAGGCCTCGACCTCAACTAAAAAAAATCTGTTGTGCGTTTGTTCATCTCTCAAGTCGACAGCTTCGATCAAAATAAAGTACTAATAATAATAGTGTAACCCACAACAATGGTCGACCGTATAGTACATAAGTACCGAATCAATGTTTGTTGAAATCATTTTTAATGGTTCAATAACTAATTTCTGGTAAGTACTATACAATTACTTCCATGGTACATAAATTTCAAAGCATGGATAATCTGTTGCAGCAATGGAAACTGCATACATCTGCCGGCAGGACTCGGACGCATGCAAGCCACATTCGAGATAGGAGTCCATTCCTGCGGGACAGCGGGCAATACAGAGAATGGTCTATATGGCTATGGAGCGGACTCCGGATCAGGTACCTACTTCGAGAACATCATAGTGGTCCAGTACGATCCCCAGGTAATTTTATCTATTTTTTTTCTTCCACAAAAATCTCATTGGCTTCTTCATATTCCGTAAATCCAAACAAAATAGTCTTTAAGTAGTCAATTGAGGAAAAAAGTATCAATGGACAAACTAATAGCGATAAACATTTCTAAGTAGAGCAAAGGAAAATTCAATTAATTTTATTATTGTAATTTTTTTACTACCATACGATTGACATATAGATTAATAGAATAGTCTACATATTGATATGGATTGGTAAAGGAATAGGTGATTAGCAGGCTATCGGTCGATAAAGTTTTATAAAGGAACGAAAATGAAACGTAAACTTATAGAAGACTGAAGTGGAGAGTGGGAAAAGCCCAAGTCCTGACAAAATGTTCCATTGCAGGTGAAAGAGTGGAACGAATCACTTTTTGTTGTTGAATGTTCGAGCACTCTCTCACCAACTGACAACATTTCCAAGTTGATTCAAGACACACCGTTGTTTATCGAGTGAAAGATTATTTACGGCTTCGATTTAATATTGAATTTTGAATTAAATCCCATCAACATTTTTAATTGTAATCTGGAAAATTTTCGGTTTTCAGATTTCATTGGAAATATTAATTTTGACCATCCCTGAATCCATTTTGACAAGTTTCGTCGTGACGTCTGTACGTACGTTCGCACGTTCGTTCGTACGTTTTTCGCATAACAAAAAACGGTTAGCCATAGAAAGTTAAAATTTTGTATTTAGAATTACTATAAAATCTGGTTGTGAACCTCCCTTGTTGGTCGCTACATGATTACCAGAAGTAGTATTTTACTTGAAGGTTATTATTGATTTCCATCAAAAATTATATTAAAATATAATGAAAAACTTCTCAAATTTGGTATTTAAGACTAACATACTAATATAAATAACAAAATATATTTTGGTTAAAATTGGCAAACCGGAAGTGGTACTTTACTTGAATGTCATATTAGACTTTCATCAAAAATTATATTAAAATATAATGCGAAACATCTCAAATTTTATATCAATATAAGTAATATAATAAATTTTGGTTGAAATTGAAGAGCCAAAAGGGCTACTTTATTTAAAGGCCATAATAAACTTAAATCAAAAGGTATATCGAAATTTAATACAGAGATCATATGGTTCGGTGATAAAGGTTATAAACGCTATTTTTTCCACTCTAATCAAACCATTTTATTACTTGTTGTATGTGTTAAAATTTAGTATAAAATACTTGTTTTCCTCCCCATTTGTGAGCTGAACAAACCTGCAGCAGGAGAATAATATATAAGTTCTTCCAGTTAAAATGTTGAAACCGTCGATTTCCAGTGCTTTGTCTTGTGTCAGATAGAAAACGACATATAATAACGGAATAAAACCTTCATAGACAAGAGCTTGTGTGTGTGTGTGTATTTGTATGTGTCAATAGATGGACGTCGAGACGCCAAGTGTCATTTTTCCTCGGAAACTAGTGACCAAATTCAGGGTCACTTTTTGAGCCACGGATTTATAGTTTAATAGGCGTAAAAGGAAGTCATGGGGTATCCACATCAGATATTTTTGATTAGGGATAATTATGCTCGTGGTGAGGAATACATGAGGCAGTTTCATTTCTGAAGTTATATTTCGAGGTGATATCAAGTGGAGAACATGCATATGTTGTTATCCGGAGCAGTAACTGAATTGAAGACCCGGTGAAAATGACAGGTTTCGATCATAACTAGCAGCCGTAGAATTATAGTAGGTATTGTTTACTTATTTATTAGGAAACTAAATGCTTTGGAATCGTGCAATAACATAATTATGATTTATCTCTTCTTTTTTTTTTCATAATGTATAAAATGATTTTACAACATTAAATTTAACCATACATGGACTTTTGTTATGTGGTGATTCCTTTGTTCTAAAATATAATTGCCCCTACATGTAGTTGGCCAAAGCATAAGACATGTGAATTGTATTCAAACTCTCCTTTCATACGGCTGCAGTGGAAGGAGAGATTGGAAAAAAAATAATTGACGTTGCTGTAGACATGTGATGTGAACACAGAATAAAATAATTTGGATAGTCAGATTTGCTATTTATTTTTATTAATTATCAGACTTCCTAGAGCGTTTGAATGAAAAAAAAAAAAGAAAGAAGTTAAATTTATTTCTACAATTTAATTAATGACAGAAGATAGTTACCTGTTAGTGACATGCTGTTAATTTAGACACTATCTATACACTTGTAGAAACATTTTCATAAATGGAAGAGACACATTAATATAAGCAATCGGAATGCTAGGCAATTAATAACTTGGAGATATTATGGCGAACAGGGATTAATCATTGCTCGTTTAGAGTTGGTCTATAATCCAAGAAAGGGTTGTTACCGTTAAAATTTCTTATTTGATTTATTACAATGTTTATTTTAATCTTTCCTAATTAGTTATCTATTTGAAAAATAAATATCAAGAAACTGAAAATGTTTATTCTTGAAAAAAACAACTTGTTTGGCTTGTTCAGATAAATGGTCAGACAGTTTAATCCATTAGAGATCCTGCGCTCACTCAGGGCAGTTGATCAGTTGCCGCTTTTCTGTTTTTCATTCTTAATTTAGGGATATTTGGCAGCGGCTGTTCTTTTGATTTCTGAGCACATTTTATCTGGTCTACTTGCTCCCATAGCCAAGTTTGATTTTTGGTATATTGGTGACCCAAACACATTAAATTATTTGATCGACAGCTGTATACAAGTCTGCAAGGTCAAATTTATATATACATGTTGGCCAATATTTGCGCCACGTAACTTATTTGCGCCACTTTCTAAATTCTGTCATCCATGTTACGTATCTCCCTTGTCTCTCCCCTAGTACCTGGTATACTTTGGATTGTGGCAAATTGTAATATTTGCCAATAAATAAAAGTTCTACACTACAACGCACTGGATTACTAACTCCTGGGTCCGTGTTAAGTGGAAGAGGCGCTTACAGTCTGTGGCTAATAATTAATTTGTTTTTTTATATCATTATACCGACTCTGGGATCAAGAAACGCTCCTGTGACACACCCAATCTCTACAAACCCGATCCTTCAAGGTATTACTCGTTATATTTACTGGCCAGATCACCATCTAGTATAACCGTTGGTAAAGTAACAATACTTCCTTATTAAGTACTGAATCCAAGAACCATCGTGGATTGTAATGGTAGTTTTATATTAATTTTGTTTAATTTTTTTTTTTACTGAATTGTTTATTTGTTATATTGAATTGGGCTTGTCAGTCAAGGATACACGTATCTTGAATAGCCGGAAGTCTTATTTTCTTATGTATATATTATTTACTTTTCTTATCAATGACTTATAACTATATTAATTTATGTTGGCAATCAATTATATCCTGAAACAAATTACCGCTCATTTTCTTTTTTCAATTTTTTTTTTTAATCAGCGACTTTGAATTTACGTGGGTTTCGCTCATAAGAACAATCGTGCTGTAACGTTTCAGTTAGATAAGCTACTGAGCGCTTGTCTCCAATCTCAAAGATTTATATTAACAAAATAATCTCCAAATTTTCCAGGTACAAGAAGTTTGGGACCTGGCGAAAAAGCTACGCTGTACTTGGCACGATCAATACGAGAAGAGCGTCACGTTCCGACCGTTCCCCGTCGACATGTTGGAGGTGGTGCGGAAGGATTTTGCTGGGGATAATGTAGGATGCTGGATGCAAATCCAAGTCGGCAAGGGTCCTTGGGCATCGGAGGTCTCTGGTCTTGTAAAGATTGGGCAGACCATGAGTATGGTAAGTTCATTGTTTTCTAAATATGTTGTGAGAATAAATATTTCCAAGTATTTTTTTTCTCTCATTATTATTACCTTGATAACATTTTTTTTTTTAAAGCTAATTATAATTTGAAATTCATTATCTTGTATTCATCATTTTGTTTGTTTAGGTTCTGGCAATCAAAGATGAGGAGTCCAAATTCGATATGCTTGTTCGCAACTGTGTGGCTCATGACGGAAAGAGAACGCCAATCCAACTTGTCGATCGGAGAGGTTGTGTAACAAGACCGAAACTGATGTCGAGGTTTACTAAGATCAAGAACTTTGGAGCAAGTGCTTCAGTACTGTCGTATGCGCACTTCCAAGCATTCAAGTTTCCGGACTCGATGGAAGTTCACTTTCAGTGCACGATCCAGATCTGCAGATACCAATGTCCAGAACAATGCCAGGAACAAGATCCTGAAGATGAAAGTTCGAGGAGTAAGAGAGCTGTGGAAGAGGAGGTGGGACTGAACAGAGTGATACGCGTTGTGTCGACGGGTGACCTGACGTTTCCTCTTGGAGAGAACACGACGGCGACGTTGGTGTTCCCTCAAGGCGAGGGCACAGTCTGCCTCAGGACTCCTGGCCTTCTCGCTGGGTTATCAATCTTGCTGTTCGTGCTCTTGGCTTCCTCCTTCCTGTCCGCTCTTCTCTGCATCAGGCTCCGCAATAAATAGGGATTTAAATCGAAGGTTAGCTTTCGGCAACTTATTGGTGTCAAGAGCTGTGTTGTAACTTTGACATTTGGATGTGGCTTGTCGGAATAGGAGTTCCTCAACTATCTCCTAATGTCGATGCACAAGATCTCTGCAGATACCAAAGGCCTGAAGCTAGTCCAAAGCTAGCCCGTAATTGTTTCTTCTAGTTCATATCCAAACAATTACTTCCACTAATTCTACTTACCTCCTCTGTCCATAAGCTAATAGAATATTGTGATTTAAAAACACTTATTCTGGTAGATCTGTTTTCATAAATATTGAAATTGATTTTTTTAATCCCCCTCCAGCGCAATTAATAATATGCAAAGCATAACTCGTTTATTTTGATAAAAATAATTTATTGACATACCCTTAAATTATATACTATAATTACATATTTTATATATATGAATAGTCAGTTTTGAGATGCTTCCCACAAGCGAGGCATAATGTTAAGGAAACCGTTCTTATAGGCATCTGTTAAATTTTATCGGGAGGTTTAATAATGACTTACATTAAATAATGAGGTTTAAGAATACAAATATACAAAAAATTAGAATGAATGAAGCATTTGGTTAATTTTATAATAAATTTTGATGGATAGCGGTAAGAACGGCTTTTAATTTTGTCCATTCCCTCTAATCGTCACAAGCCTCTGTACTTACTTCAGTTCCCCAATTTTTAAGGCTGAAAATTTTCAACTTCGATCATTAAATAGAAAATTTCAAAAGTTTAAAGTAATCACCATTGTAAATTAATTTTCGGAATAATTCACGATGCCATATTTTTTGTTTTTATTTTGATGAATTTGTGAAAATTATATTTGAGATGCAATAGATCCCATTATTTTTTCGCACACGACATTAGTAAACAAGTTAATTATTTTTGTTCGGTTTTGATAGATACACATAAATGAGTAAGTAGCCTTTAGTCTTTCAATGGCAGTGAAATCAAAGTTAGTTTATATTTAATATTGCACTTTTTTGCAGAAAGTGCCCTTTACCAGGCTTGTAAATTAAAGCTTTATTTCAGATGAAGGTTGAGAATCGAAAATCTCGATTATGTGCCATAGGAATAATATCGAAGTTTAAACTTTTTTTTTCGATTTAACTTGTTTGATTAACTAATTTAATAGTTGGAGATTATGAAATTTGTCTATAAAACTTACCAAAAATTGATCACAATTACCAATTTTTTTTTCGGCGAATATGCGAAAATCTAAATGTAGAATTCAAAGTTCGATTTATTAAAAATGAAATTTGTTTTAAGTATTATCTATGATTTTGCTCAATCGAAATATGTTCGAATTTCGAATGTAGTAATACAAATACTGATAGTTGATTGCTTCAGTTCTATACAGAATAATGTGACAGTGAAGTTAATTTAGTGTATTTATAAAAATATTAATTTACAAATGTCTGTATCTGGTTTAGATAAGGTTGATAATTTGATCTGAGTTTAGAGAAAAATAAAACATAAAAGAGTAGATATTTTTTATTTTAACAAATATTTATTAATTATAATTATTATGCTTGGAACATCTAGCCACAACGTTCAGTCTCAAGCCATTGATATATCGACCGTTTTTACTAACGTAACATTCTATTCGATTTTTTTTGTTGTTCTCCACAACTTGAGTTTTTTTAAATACTCTTGGTTTCAGTTCTTTGTCAAGTATTGTTTCTAAATTTGATTTTAATATTATTTAATGGTGGGAGCTTAAAGAATCCGGAATGCGCTAAATGTATCAAGCATTAGTGAACTTTATAGGTTAATACCTATGTGATTTAAGTTATTCGAAAAATTCCTTAGATCAGATAGTGTTTAAGGAAGTCCGTACAAAAATTTTTCCAGTAGTTACGGTCTTATAATTTCAAATTGATTCATGCAATCGATAGCCCAATTCGCAACAGGAACCTGTGATTGTGCTCTGCCAGGACTGTTTGTGCCCGGGGCTGTGGGAACAGTCAATTTTCGAAGTTGGCATTGGACCAACGGCCGAGTGACCCCCCGACCACATTCCACCAGCGAGTAGCTTCCAATTATCCAGGCCCTGTCTACCGACTGTGATTGGACTGCAAGCGGCAGGTCAGTTATGGCTTTGCACCGATGACATCTGGAAGTTATTCGTTATGATTTCTTTTTGTGAGATGTATTTAATTCTGGAAGCGATATCATGATAATCTCATGTCTTCTTTAAGGTCCCAATATATAAGATTCACAGAAGTTACAAATTAACAAAATAAGGTTCCATTGCATTCTATATTCAAGATACCTATTGGTATCTAAGATATCTCATTTTGAAATATGTCCACGTTTCATGTATATTTACGTTTGAAGAACTATTTCGTAAGTCTCAACGTGGCATACGCTACATGGATTTTATCTATGCAGAGGAAACTTAAAGCAATACCATTAGTAACATGACACGATTGAAACATCAAAATTACAAAATAAAAAATTAGTTTTATAATTTCGTGTATTAAGCAACGATATAGAATTAAAAAAAACATACAAGTTGAGTGATAGCATTGTCACAAAACGTTACTAGTCTGATCAGCGTGCAGCGTCTCGATGAAAGATATTGAATTTGACTTTACCAAAACGTGCTGTATGATTAAATATAAAGAAAATAATATAAAAAATAAATAAAAATTGGAAACAAGGCAGGAACTAGGATTTTTGTCGGGGAGGCAAACTTAATTTTGCTGCCATTATTTTACTCCCCTCTTCCTTACTAAAAACCAACTGTTTTGTAATAGTATTTTAGGAAATATACTTCGAAATAAATATCATCTCACAACATTAATTCATTTTATTGACTGAATTAAGGTCAAAACAATCAAAAAGCAGAAACAAATATTCTTTTGCTTAACTTCAAAATAAAATTTCATTCGAAATTTGCCGTCTTCAAAAATCTGTCACACTGGGCAAGGTATTAATATAAAAGTAAAAATTTCGAGAATCGAATATGTATTCCCAAATGGGAAACTCAATAATTACACTCAGTCTTCAAGAATGTTTTAAAATCAAGAAATTAGTGGGAAATAGAAAAAATAAAAAGATTTTCCATTTTTTTTTTTAAGGTTACTTTCTTTTTGAGCATATAGTGGTGCAGTCAGGTCAGTATCCAAATGGCCATCACCAAGTTAAAAATACTAGATTAACGAACATCTAACTGTCTATTCAGTGATTGATGGAAATTTTTAAGGCTTGGAAATTAATGATTGTGGTAATGATGACAATGAAAAAAATAAAAATAAAAACAGTTTCAGCTGATAGAAGTAATCTATGGAACACATTATCATTTATCGTCTCTATGCTAGATAAAAAAACTTATCAATCATTGCAACTTAATTATTTGAAAGGTATTGATATGAAAATTTATATTAAAATACACTAGAGTTCTACCACGCAATGTGGATTATCAATTTATATAATGCATGGGAAGTTATATGAATGCCATTGTTTCTTTTATTGATATTGATTTGTTAATTAACTCTTTTCTTGTTCCTATCAAATAATTTATTACGCAATAGTGTTTGTGATGCGTGCACTCATGAAGAACAATAATAAAACTTATCAGAAATACTTTCTAAAAAAAAATGATTCATTTAACTCATCGGTCAGTCGTGTCATGATTCAACAATTCAATACAAAATTATAATATTAGTAGATTTATCGTAATTGATTTTAATTAACAACTTTAATCAATTTATTTTAAAATAATTTAAATATGAGAACATAAAATTTCATGATTAGTGTAAATCAATAGTTATATGCAGATATTTTTGATGAATCTTCCTGCATGTATACAAATTATATTATTCTATTATTTCCATGTATACAAATTCCTCCATTAAACAAATGTTACTATTTAATGGATATAAATTTATTTTCTAATTCTATGGGAAAACTGGGTTATGTAACATTCCTTTGGAATAACCCATTCTTTTTAAAGACTATACCTCACACCTCTATCTATAATGTTATTTTACATAATTTTTTCTATATTTTTTATGATTCATATATTTAAAAAATATATAATTTATCTGATCTGATAAAGGTCTTATGTAAATAATATCAATGTAGGCACTCAAATGCCGAATTTCGCTCAATGTTTTTGTTTTTTTATTTCATTTTATTTTTATCAGTATATTATTTCATTCAATTGAAGTGTATATAAAGACTAGTATTTAATTTATTATTATTATTATTATTTTTGTAAATATTAATATTATAGAAAAGGGAAACCAATGAAAGAACATTTGTTTGTAATAGTAGTCATATTTTTGTATGAATGTATTTATGTATCGTATGAATGTTTAGTTAGTTGATAATTGTATATAATTTATTTTCGTTAATAAATATGTGCCGTATATTTTGCTCACATGTCGTATGAACTATGTAGTGTTTAGTATAAATATCCAAGAAGCATGGACTAGCCTTGCTATCAAGGAACCACGGATAGTACAAGTTGTTTATGTTACAGAACTTTCTTAAGAATAAACAAATACAAACATTACCACTAGTTTAATTGAGTACCTATTTCGCAAAATTATAAAGCGTGTTTAGTATTAAAGTAGGAGATGTCTAGTATCATATAGATGTATATATATATTTTTTTAATCTATGAGGCTATGTAAGTTTTGGTTAATTGTAAAATCTCAAATATGATAAAAATTTGAATATTCGTGTACTAGTAACTTAGGCATTTGAATTGACATTTATAAAACATTTATATTGGACATTGGGCTGGGCTTAGAAATGTCATCCTAAGGATTTAATTGGTATTGGCATTATTAGTAAACCACAGATGTCCACAACCACAAAGAATCAAAAACTTTATCTCGCTAAAGTACAAAACTAATATAAACTAGTTTTTATATGGGGAGGTCTGGTCCTTACCAAGCTGGGGTTCATGTCAAAGGATATTGAACAGAAAGCCTCCCTACTATTGTCCCTACTAAGTATGAAATAATAAATTCAGTTAGAGGATCCAAGCTGAAGGTATTTATATTTTTGTCAACAAGGGAACAACATTACATCAAAAGCAATTACAGAATTTCTATGATAGATGAGTGAAGTTGATTTTTGCACAATATACAATACTTGAAAATTGAGTCAGCCTACAAACTGTACTAATGCACTTTTGTTGGTGCACTAACCTTTATATATCAGATCAACAATTAAGAAATTTGGAAAATTACTCCCCGCAAATAAAATATTTTTCATTTAAAAGTTTGCACAAATGTCTATAATTGATTTTAGTGTGCTGCATCTACGCAGTTACAGTATTTTTCATGATACCCAATTGACTATTCAAGAAGTTCAGAATTAAAACCCATCTCATCTGGGACTCCTAATTTTTTGTTATATATAACTGATAAATTGATTTAAATGATAAAAATCTTTGTTTAGATTTCCATAGTCAGCTTGACTTTTAAATTATGAATTGAAAGTTTGTGAAATTATAAGAAAATATATTGTGGATCTGTTCACACGTTGGTATAAAAAAGCTTTTTTATGAACGATTTCTAGCCACTGCCTTATTTTTAAAACTTGATGTATACTTTTATTAAAAGTACACAGCTCTTCATAATAAAAACAATTTAAGTAGGTATCAGAAAAAAAAAATTTTAAAATTTATTTGGGAGTAAACTCTTTTAAATGATTTTGGATAGGTGGAGTCATAGTGAATGTATAATTAATAAAACTGAAATTAGTATTCCTAACTGATATTTATATCGACCCCTTGGAATGACAAGGTTCCAACTAACACTTCATGGCTATGTTTTTTGTCAGATTGATGTTAAAGTGTCATTAAATTATTATTCAGTTATCTATCCACGATCAGTAGTGATTTTTTGATATGTTACTAGTGGATGCTTGTCACAATGAACATTTAGAAAAATATTGTAATGCAATTGAAACATAACTTATTAACCTTCCTCTACCTCATTCTTTGTAAAACGGCTACTGCAAACAATCTTTGAAAACTACAAAAAACTGGTATCTGATCATACACTCTTGTAACTCCTGTATTTCTCTATTTATTGCAATATGAGTAAGTTCTACTTATAGCAGAAGTCAGATAGAGCCTTTTCACAATAATAATTCAATTTCTTCGATTTTGTCAGTTGGGAGGTTGTCATCAGGAGTTATATAAACACTTTATTGTTAATACAAGATAAGTTATTTATATTGTCTCTATTTCATAATTTTTATAACAAAAAATCATTTTGAAAAAACGGCTATTTCTAATACAAAAAAAAAGAAAAGAAAAGTGAATCACTTCAGCCAGCAATGTATTCATTTTATTTGTTAAAATCTCAATAACCATTTTAAATTGTTTGATCATGCTGTATTGTTTTTGATGCTTATTTTTTTGTCAAATTAACAAAAATTATATAAATTAAAATGTTCTTCCAGGAATTTTAACATTTGGACAAATGGAGGTGTTCTTTATTGATTTTTTATTTTATCTTTTCAATGAGTTGTGGTTTGGATTTTAATTAAGAGACAATTTATTCTCCTTGTTTTAATGTTTTGAGGCTGTTTTACCTAACCACATAATTAAATCTTGTTCTACAACAATTATTTAACTGAAATAAACATTTTATTTATTTTTATTGGAACTTGAAACTGCAATGGAGCCCATTTAGTAAATCCCATGACATCTCTTATTTCTCTCAGATTTCTTGAGAAAAATTCTAAAACAAATTAAACAATTTTTATGTCTTGAAGTTCGTTTACAAGGACATTTTTTATACAAAAAAAAATTAATTAAAATTAGCAAAATAAATTGACATAAATATTTATTGTTTCGTGATATACCTGCAACTGTGCCAAAACACACCAAGCAAGTTGGATGTTTCTTTTCTTTTCCTTGAATTGCATGATGGTGGGAATCTTCAATTTAGTTTTGTAGTATCAATAAATCAGACGATCCCTGGTTATATGATCAAAATCAGATGATCATCTTTTCAGCCATGTGCAGGCCCACCAGATAACAAGTAAGATAAAAAGGATAGTGGATGAGTGGATTTGGATGATTTTGAGTGGGATAGTGAAATGCGATGTTTTGTCTGTTATGCAACATTTATGACCGTGATATACACAGAAATATAAACATATTTAGTATATATAATATAAGCATTAAGATTATATGTTTTTTATAACATCTTATATCTGCAGGGATGGATTAAGAGAATTGGGGACCCTAAGAAATCAAAATTTTGAAGCACCCAAAAAAAAAAAAAGGTTAAAGAAAACCCTGATTAAGTTATATACAAAAAAGAAGAGCAATAAAAAAATCAAGAACCTTAGCCCATTGAATAGATTTATTAAAAACGTACATTTTACACATTTATTACGTGAATTTCCATTTTGTTAATTTATCAATTATTTTGGTAGTGTCAATTAGGGATAAAATTTCTTGCTTTGTATACAGAATAGCCAAATTATTTAATTTTTCTTCTCCAGTAGTATTCCTTAAATAATTTTTTAACAACATTCAATTTTTACACGCTTTGAAACAGAAAATTATCTTCCTTCCGAAATTGTTAAAAAAACAATAAGATTTAAATATTCCGAAATATGCAAAACTATTGTTTTATTTTAGAAATATTAAAAAATGGTCAAATTAATCTTCAATAGAAATTTGTACAATGCCATTTTTGTAATTTATTCATCACAATTTTGTTTCTTCTTTTGATAATTTCAAATATTCTGAAAATATTCTAAAAGGTGCAACAATAACTTCCTTCGAAATAGTTCTGCCTTGATGTTGATCAAATTTATCTTAAATGAATTGACTAAAATTTTCTCTTATTGTGAATTGGTGTCTGAATTCTTGTTTTCATCAAAAAATATTTTTGTCTTTTGTTGTCTGCGAGCTTATCCATCTTCTACATTTAATGGTAGCCCTACAAAATTAGTTGTCTCTTTTTCAATATTTACAACTGCAAATTTACAATTCATAGCCATAATATAATTTGATAACATTTCCTAAAGACTTCACTAGGGTAGTTTTGAGGTAAAAATAGTCTCACCACACCTTTTTTCTCCAATTTTTTTTTTTCTTTCTCATAATTTAATAATATTTCTATTAATTTTTAGGGAAGAGAAAGAGGTCCCCTCCTGCTCCTCTCCTGCGAACACCCATGAATTATATTATAAATAAGATTTGTTTGGATCAATGAGAAGGATGCAACTGTTTATGTTAAGACGGCAGATCATCAATAATTTGTTTCTCTGGTAGTTTGTATCCAAAAGGCTGTTCCTTTTTATTGGCTTGATTTCTACAAATGCTGAAAAAGCAACTTCACGAATAAGTATATATGAAAGCCACACTTATACAACACTAACAAGTAATGTAGTTTTTAAAATTATATTTCTATGCTCAAAGCAATATGCGGCTCACCAAACTTTTCCTGAGCCCCTCAGTGTATGCAAAAGGTCAAATAGTTATAATTTTTTTTATGATGTTTGGACCTAAATCAATATTAAAAAAAACAAATTTTTCTAATTCAAAAGACCTGTGCGATCTGCCTAGCAGCCAAAGAAACACCGACATGTTGACACTATTTTCAGTTTCTGATCAATATCTCCCAAAGTGTGAGGCAAAAATAAAACTGGTTACTTTTCTATGATCTTACTAATTAAATTTTCCAGAAATTTAGACCTGAACCAACTGAGTAGGTTAAGTAGTTCCTGAGATATATGTCTTTTAAGATTGAATATTGTTTCCAAAAAGTGAAAAATCTTTATTTTGTCTCTAAATTTGTCAAATATCATCAAAAATACTCATACCGCGAGAAAATTTATCCAGAATGAACTTGAAGATAATTAATTTGGCTTTAATTTATGCTATAATGGGCATCTGTGGCTCAATGTTTTTCTGAAAATTAGTATATAACCAAAAACCTTGAAAAATGGATTAATCAATGAAATCAGTTCACGAGAGCATTTAAAATGATAAGTAGAATTTTAGTTAATTAAAAAAATAGAACTTATACAAGTAGTATAAATGAAAAATTCATTAATCTTAATGGTCCAGACTTGCCAGAAATCTGAAGAAGGAACAAGTTCATCGGAGTGATTCTCAAATCGAACAGTATGTGCAGGCTCATCTTGCCGTTCGTTCAATGTAGGGTGGAGATGTCTTCCTCATCAACAGATTCCTCTTGCTGAAGAGATTGGTCATTCTGGCATAATTGGTCCGTGCAGAATTGACAGAAGACAGCATTATAGTCCAGTTTTCTGGCACCTGCAAATGCCGCTGCAACGTTTTTGCACTTGGAGGAAATAATCTATCAGTAGAACCTGAGGAGAATGATCCAGAGTGATAGTGATAAGGGTAAGCCCCTGATCATTGAGCTTCCACCCACAATATGTAGGATCTTATTCAACTCCCAACCACTTTTGAACTTGCTGGTAAGTTCTGTAAGCATGGTGGTTGCTGCTGTTTGGGCAACCGAGCAAGATTAATTTAGGAATTAGCTGTAGATTTAACGAGCAGCTGGTAGCAGCTATTCAAGCTGGCTGTTAAGAAATCATCCCCATATGAAACCTTCAAAATACTTCTCCCCCTTCATTTGCTATGGCCTCCTTACTTGAGCCTGGCTGCAGGAAAAGCTCAATTAGTTCTAAGTTGTTTCATGCTAGGAATTTTTGTTTAATATGTTAGTCAGCTTGGTTTTACCATATTGGTCATAACCAAAAGGAGCCAAAGTAGTGTCACACCCGCTGAACGCATTAATATACAGCACTATCCCTGGTGAGTGTTGAATGAATAGATGAATGAAAGAGGAGTTAGAGTAATGACCATTGCTGGCTTCACCTCTGCTACTCTTCTGGAAGTAGATGTCAGTAGCACAAAAACCAACTTTGAGCAGAACGAGGAGATCGAATCTTCTCCTACTACAATCACATAGTCAAACGTTCCGATCAACATCTTTTCGACAACTTTCACTTGAATGCTAAGCTTTTCAAATTAATCATAAAGAAGTATGGTGAGGCACCTCTTGTTGTTCTCATTGGTCAATTATTTTTCCTGAGATAGTTAGATGATGGTGGATTCCTCAAAAATTATATCATAGCAGAAGTGAGAAGCTCAGAGTCGAATTCATTTAGCACTTTTGATGATCTTACTAACTGCATCTTCTGGATATCCATACAAATTTGTTGGGAGGTTGCTACCTAAGTGGGTTTTGATGTAGCTGATGATAGGGTTATATAGATGTAAAACTGAAAATAGTGCCAAAAATCTTTTGTTATTTTTTGGCTGCTACACAGCTTGCAGATGTCTTTCAAAGTAGCAAATTTGTTTTTTCGTCTAGCTTAGGTAAAAAAAAAAAAGTCAGAACTATTTAACTTCATAAGATCCTATTTTATGACTATATTGACTGTAAGAAAACACTGGGACAGGGGGTTACAGGCTGAAGCTTACAAGCTGGGTGGAAGTAGCTCATGCCGCCTTTCTTCTATGGCTTCCACTTCCATTCTCTGTATGTATTCTTAGATGTTTAGACATCCTGAAAGATCCAGAATATGCGACAGCTACATATTGACAAAGTAGTATCATCTCTTACATCGTTGTTATGATCTCATCTTGTATACGTCACATTTACAATTACCAATGATGTAGAAGTTACTGCGACAGGTTAATGTCTATAAACTGAAAACTAATGCAAAGTACATAAATTAATTAATTTGAAAATTAAGTATGCACATGGAAGTAAACATAGTCTCAAACCACACCTTTCTTTTCTTTAATTTAAATTTGTTTTTTCTCTTGTATTTTAATTATTTTTAATTGTTTCAATAACTTTCAGAGGGAGGCCACGGCCCCCTCTGCCCTCCTGTCTACGCCCTTGCACTTCACTGATTGCAGTGATTTGTTAGTAGCATTTATTCTTTCTAAAATACTATTTCAAATCACTACTATTAGGCAGTTTCATATTTTTCCATTTCTTTAGAAGTTAGGCATGAAATCAAGGTCCAAAGATAATACAGCATCTGCTATTGCTAACCATCTTATATTAGAAACTTTTCACTGTGACATAATGTTAACATACCGCTAGATTTTCGGTTAAAATTTTCCAGCAATGGGTCGATGCAAACAAAAATATGAATAAATCCTGTACAAGCAAAAAATAACCTCTGGATAATATGCCTTTGGACAAGGCTCTGATAGATGAGTTGGTTCAAAGAGGGTGCAACCCTCTCACTTTAATCATATGCAAGGGCTTATGCAGGAATTTCTTCAGAGGGATGGCCTGACCTAATAAATACCATTCACTCCTGTGTTACTTCAGGGAGTTTCGCCTGTGATGGCTGTGATGACTGGGATGGCTCCCTTATTTTTATTTTATTTTTAAAGTTTGATGCTGTATAATTGTCTTGGTCCAGATTGAACTTAAATATGGCTTTATATGCATTCTAAAAACTTTTTTAAGATGCCTGAGCATTCGTAAAGTATTCGACCTGTAGGCCGAAACTTTGCGTCTAAATAAATGAAATTGGTGAAATATTAACAGCCTATTTTATATATAAAAGTATTCACCTTAAATCAACAAACATGTATTGTATTTTCCTTTTATTAATAATGAAATTTGTTCGAATTAGTAAAAATACAAAAGCTTTAAATGCCTTATTCACTCTTGTAAAATTTCCTAAAATAAAAGTTTCATTTCATTTATTTCTATTGGTAGTTAACATTTTAAACTAACATTATAAACTATAATTTTTGATATAAATTAAAAATATGCAATTACCTTTGTTTTTCTGGGAAAAACAAATGTTAGCGAGTTTCATGTAGAACTGTTCTAATTATTCTTTTCGGATCAATACCTAGATATTATGTGACATTGTCATTATTGGTGGCTCTTCTTTGTTATCTGTATATATTTCTGTTACATTTTTTCCCTGCATATTTGTCAATTTTAGAAAGTGTACGTATTTTCTGAATATTAGCCTGATACTTCAAAGCGCTATTTTATATGTAAATATTCTGATTTCATTTATTTCCACTGTAAATTTATTATTAATAGTTAAGGTTTAAATGGAATGTAAACAAAATGAATTACTCCTGAAGTAGCATACATTTAAAAACGATACAAATTATAGTCTATTGATAATGCGGTTTTAAATTTAAAGTGATATTTTTGAATTGTGTTCTTTGCAAATGAAGTATTTATCTGAATCTCGAGAACACTAAAACTAAAAGAGAAGAGTTTGGACGGTGACGGCGCTAAGGCCTTAGATGCAGATGACATACGGATGTCGTAGATCACTACAGAGACAAGAAGACAGGGGATATATTGCTCTATTAGCCGCCTCTTCCTCGAGATATTTTTCACTGCCCAGTAGACGGATGTGCGGATATCTGTCAGGGCCGCACTCAGCTCGCTCATTGTCCCGATTCATCGACCACTATCCTCCTCTCTTCTCAGCCTTTCCACGTACGCATTACCATACCCCTGGCAGAATAATCGACGAGAGGAAAAAAAATCGTGTTAGTGCGGATCGGAATGTAATATTTTGTTTTTTAGTGATTATTGATCCATCAATAATCCATCACCCATGATCCATCATACCACATTTACAGAAAAATTAAATAATTAGAAAAAAGAATAAAAGAAAATTAAAATTAAATATAAATAAAATGAACATCTTAAAGACATGCATAATTATGTACTATATTTATACTCAGGCTGGGGAACTCGGAAGTCTCCTCCCCTTCCTCCCTTTTGGAGAAAAATGCAGAACTCCAGTGCTTTTCTCACGTGTCAATGGAATTGAAAGCCAGTGGAGGCTGAGCGAGGGCAATAAAAAGCCGCAGATGCTCAGTGCGCTTGTGAAGAACTTGACCGCTGCCAGAACTCCAGCTTCTCTCCTCCCCCACCTCCCTCAAAAAAAGTCGTTTTTCCGTTGTTGTGAGGAAGGTTTTCTGAGAACAATGACAGTTTGGGAGTGGAACCAACTTAAGGCACTTGAACTTGAAAATTTTGAATCTAAACTTAGAGAAATAATATGATTCCAGAGAAAAAAGATACGACTGAAATTACGTGAAAAATGTTTTTTCATAATAAGCACACTGGCAAGGAATATTATGATATATGACCAGAAAAAAAAAAATTAAAATTCGTAAACACAGCATACCGAAAAATTCGCTCAAGATCGGGTTTGATTTACTTGAGTTATCGATTCCGACCATCAGTGGAATACTAAGAATAATTATTTACAATAGTCTTTACAAAGTATCACAGAGAATAGTGTATCGTGGTTCAATAATCCCTATTAGTGATTCGGAAACAAACCAACATAAGGAGTATATTCTAATTTAGCAAATATAAAATGGAACAAAGGAAGAGAGATGGCTGTTGATTATTTGGAAAGGAATTCCTTCCATGAAGGAGGGGAAAATAAGTTGTGCCTGAATTCAGCGAAAACTAACTGAAAGTAATAGTCATTGGTTCAAAATTCTCCCTAAATGCCCTTTTCAACTATTATATTACTATATCTCAACAAAATTCCTATTCAGTTCCGAAAATCTACAACCTCGACGTTACCTTCGTTCCCAGACGCTCTCACTTTTCTCGCTGGTATGGCCAGCAAGGATGGCTTTATCCGAATTTTCGACCAAAATATTTTATTAGTGCCTTCTTATTCCAATCCCCAAGAAACAAAAAAGCCTTCCTAATCGTATATTATTGACCTCCTCTCAACGATCTTTCATCCGCCTCTCAAATACCAGATCTTACTCTACCAAGTTCTATATCCCATCTCATAGAACTGCTTTCTTCGAAAAATCCTCTATCACTCGTGCTACCTGGTTTTGGAATTCCTTACAAAGCTTCCTCCCTAGCCCTCAAACACCCTTTATTTCTCTATTTCCTCAATTATCAATCAGCCGCATGAATATAGATCATTTTTACTATATTAATTATTATTTACAAATTGCCACAAGGCTATAATAGATATATTTACATGTTCTGGTGCAACGAATCATCCGGATGCATGCAAAGATAGAATATGTAAGTTTGTATAGGTATATTTTCGAATAGGTATATATCTATCTATTTTTAATTTTTATTTTATTAATATAATTATTCATTATTGTTATAATTATTTGTCTTTTAGTATATAATTTAATTAAGTTATAATATAGCAGCCAGATAAATTCTGTTTGGATTTTACATTTTCATTATTCTTAGTGGACAAAGAGTCCCAGAATAATATTTAATACTTAATATTTCATTCATTAATTCAAATTCAACGGTTAAAAATGAAATTTGAAACATTTTATTTATAACTTTGGAGTAGTATTAATCTTAAAAAGCCTTTTAAGCTAACGCCATTGGTATTTATGAAAACTTACAATAATTGGTTTTAAAAATATATATGATATTTCAGATCAGATATATGATATGATGTATAATCAGATGGTACGGAATGATTAGTTGAGGAATTACTTTATTGTACACGTTGTATGGATTAACTCTTTTTTGTTATTTGTAGGGTAATTTAAAGATAAATGTATTACTCTCCCCTCTTGAGGTATTGGCATAATTAAAATTTATAATGTTTTATATATATATATATATATATATATATATATATATATATATATATATATATATATATATATATATATATATGTCTACATGAGACGAAACAAAATTATATGGATACTAAATAACGTAGGGGACAATTTATATCAATTAGATCAATAAAATAATTGTTTTTAAGGCCAAACATTATACAGTATTTAAATAATGTACTAAAATATGTGCAATAACTTTTATAAATATTCATAAGCTATTGTTTATGTTGTATTGTAGAAGAAAAATATCCTGAAAACAGAGGAATACTCCGAAACGTCGGTAAATATGTAAAAAGAGATGTGATAATAACGCATTGTTATGGGAAGTTGTGGTTTAACTGAAAATACAATAGTATATAAAAATATATTTTATTTAACTATGTACATAGTTTATTTTATCTAAGAGTATGGGCAACATGTTTTGATTACAAGCCGTAACTAAACATGGTATATCATTATTATATACAAAATATATAAAAATATATTTGATTTTACTATGTACATAGTATATTTTATCTAAGAGTATGGGCAACATGCTTTGATTATAAGCCGTAACTAAACATGGTATATCATTATTTTTTGCTGTTAGTTTTCTATAGACAAATATATTCTGACTTTTAATCAATAGACAATGACCTAAATGTGCCTTCCACACCATAAGCGTCTGAGCTGTCTGGAGGTCGCTTGTTCTCATCGGTCGTCTGACCAGACGTCTTCATGAACCAGTCCCGTTTCTCGATCAGGACGTCTAACCAGTATTCTAAAAAAAAATAAAATTTATAAATTAATAAAAACATTTAAAAATAGGAAAGTTAAGTATCAATAAGAAAGTTGTTTGGAAACAAGACTAGAAATGATTGATTGGACTATCGAAGTAAAGCTGATGAACAATGCAAATAGCTATCTATATTGTAATTTGTAATAAAGTTGTAAATAATTCCCCACTTGTCAATGCAAATTGGTTGTCATATTTAGTGAATTTTATTGGCTTTTGACTGATTCTTTCGTTCTCCTTGGGACTTTTACGATAACAACCATTAATTAATTAAAATTAAATAATGAGTTGATTAAAAATTAAATAAAAAGCCCCCGGAGCAGTTATAATTATGTACAAACGTATAATTCTGCCAAGCTCTCTCACCATTGAGTAGATCTGAAGATTTCTCTTCACCGCCGTAATCAGAAGGAAGAAGTTCAGCCGGTATGTATTTCTTAAGTATCTCTTCTCCATTTATGGATACGATAATCTGAAATCAAATCAAATATAAAAGTGCGCTTATATTCTGAGCTTTTTTTTTTTTTTTTTTTTTAAATGATACAATACTAAGCCGTGCTATAAATATTGTCTTCTAAATAGTACTTTAAAAATAAGTAAATGAATAAAAAATTATTATTTTTTATTCATTATTAAAGAATTTAAATTAAAGAATTTAAACATAATGCCTAAGAAGTACATACTACATACAAAAACATAATACCTAATACATAATTAACATAATGCATAATAAGTATTTATATATATATATATATATATATATATATATATATATATATATATATATATATATATGTATGTATATAATAATTGGACGTACATACGTATCTATGTATAATATAAAATATATGTATAAACTATGTATACATATATTTATACGGAGTACGGAGGGTCCATACCAAGGGCGGTTTTAAAAATACATTACATCATATTTAATTATTTATTCCACTTAGTTTCGAAGAACATATAGCAACAAACAATAGATGCACCAACATAATTAAATAGAATGACGACAAAGATAGTAATGACCCGTATTTTTTAAGGTTATTATTCCCTTAAAATACCAAATAACCTAGTAATTTTACCCTAGAAGATATAATTTTCTTTTTTATTATTTTTTTCTTTTCCTCTCTCAAATGAGAAAAAAGTAGCAATATTTAATAAAAATAATTTTTTTGTTCATTTTTTCTAAACTCCTTCAGCCCCCTCTTTTGTGCTTTTTATAATGTTCACTTCTTTTTCCTTCTACTCTAACCGTACTACATTTTAAGGAATGTCTGTTCTTATGCATCAATATAGTTTTGGTAGTTATGAGATAATTACTAATCACCACGTGGTGGGGTTCGCTCAATTTGAATACATCTTAAAAACTATTTAATAATTAAATTATTCTATCACTTTACGTGATTTTGCTATCGTTGGGGGCTGTGCTTTTGTTGCAAGCTCGGTAGCTGTTCGGTTGTATGCTGTAATTTGTATGCTGTAATTCAATCAACTCTTTTATTTTCATTATAGGAAAAGACAAACAAAATTTATGAGGAGATACAGCCTCATAAATTTTGTTTGTCTTTTCCAATCTGGAATGAGGCCCCTTTTACAAATTTTCTGAGCATACCATTCTGGAATGATTCCAAACTTTCAGGTGTTGATTTTAATAAATTATTAAACATAGGTGCACCATATAGTAGGTCTCGGACTAAGAATGGAGTTTTAAATTATAGTTTCAGCTGAAGAGATAAGTTCCACCAACCACCAAGTGATTGTGCGTTTCATTTAGCTCGAACTGATTTTAGTTTTTTATTAAAATGGATCGTAAAAGTTTTGTGCAATAAAGATCATTTGTTTAAATAAACATTATCTTAAAGTAAATCTGATAAAGTATGTGCTGTGAGCCCTCTTCCATGGGTATGAAAACGACGACATACGCCTATTTACCAACCTACGAAAGCTTTTTGTAATGTAGATGGATATTAAAAAGCATGGGGTTAAATAATAGGAAATCATAAATCGATACATTAATTAATATTCTTTATATTAATATACTTCTCAGGTCTTTAAATTGCCATACGTAAATTAATACTGTTAATATAAGTCAATTTAAATTCATTCCCAATGTTATTATTATTTGAAAAATTCCTAACTTGCATTTTTAGTAATAAAAAATCGGGTGCGGTGCGCGCATCACACAACTTTCTCTTACCAACCTATAATAATAATCTTTAAGATTATTTTATAGAATTCCTATAAACACTACTCGAAATGAATTCAGCAAAATGCACTTCTTCAAGTCTTTTCTCTCATAAGTATTAGGTTTTTAAATAACTTTAGTAGTACACTTCTGTACATTAAATATTTTTGGTGTGTCAAGCTGAAAATATATTTTAAAAGTTTCGGTTTAGATCATTTTATTATCATTAAATAATATAAAATTAGAAATTATTAAGTTAATTTCTACTTTTATGTTATTACAATACATTGTTATAGAGCTTTTTGTTAGCAATAGGTTGGCGGCTTGGTAGAAGGAGGTTCGGTCGCATTCGTCTCCTTCTGGACGCACTCGGATTTCCAACTAGGGCCTAGTAGTCCTTATGAGATACGCTGCATCTTTCCTAATACAGACCCGATTTAAATAATATATTTTTTTTTTTTCTTTTAAGGGAATTTAATTACCTTTTATATGATTTCATACAAAATTTACCATAAAATGCTCACTTTTTCAGTTATACGCAAATAGAACTTTTTTTTCGCTACAACTTCTTACCCTGCATTTTCTCGTTGATGTATTACATACATGAAAAGTTAAAAAGCTTTAAGGAGAAGACATTAGGCAAGTTTCATCAAAATCGTCAAAGTGTATAAAATCGGTGATGTAATTGCCACTTTCGGTTAGTTCGATGCGTTGTATCTTTGCCAATACTGATCCGATTTCGATGATCCTTTTTTGTTTTTTAGATAATTTAATTGCCTATCATAAAATTATTTACACAATTTACCATAAAATGCATACTTTCTAAGTTATACGTAAATAAAATGTTATTTTCATCATAACTTTTTTCTTTGCATTTCCTCGTTGATGTACTACATAAATGAAAAGTTACAGGTCTTTAAGGAGAAGATTTTCTGCAAGTTTTATAAAAATCGTTATAGCCGTTTTCGAGAAAATTGTAAAATTGAAGATATAAAGTGGTACTTCCGGTCAGCCAATTTTGACGAAAAAGTTGCTGTAACATCCCATGAATATACCTACCTGAAATACGTAGTTTCAGTTTCTTTCTCTGAAAAAGGAAAGTAAAAATCTCTTATTCTTAACGACTTACCCTATCAAAGATCTTTTCGCTTAGAAGTGGCTTAGCAATTTTATTTACAGCGATGTTGACGAACGATGAAGCGTTGATGAGCAGTCCTCTTTTCATTTTCATTGGTACTGAGCTCTATAAAAAAATAAAATATAATAGTAGTCAATAGCTACTGTGATGAAAATAAAGGAATTCTTATTGCTATTTATTTCTTAAAAACAAAACAGAAAGAATGAATCAATCATTAAGTTGCAAATAGTAGTTATTCATCTATAGTGGTCGGGATAGCCGAGCGAGCTAAGGTAATCAAAGTTTGAATGAATAATGTATGAAAATAAATTTTGTTCTGGAACTTTTAGTCCACTTAGAATAATAGAAAAGTTCATTATTTGTACTATTTATCAAGCTTACATACAGTGAATAAATTAAGAAAAATCTAAATAATAAAATGAAATACAGGAGATTTTAATAATTATAGACATTTAAATCATAATTAAAAATATATGTACACCTATTTACAATAACAAACAATAGATATAATAAACATAATACCATACAAATTTAAAATGAGCACATATATAACTTTAGTATTTATATAAATGCGGAAGACTGATAGTTAAGGAGGTGGAGAAATAATTGATGCTTGAAGGAGTTTAAGGATGATGAATGAAGTAGCGCGAAAGGTAGAGGATCTTTTGAATGAGATAGTTCTATGAAATAGTATATACAAGTTTGTAGGTTGGGATCTGGTGTATAAAGAGTGTACAGAAGAACACGGGGTGAACAAATTAAGAATACAAGGAGGCTTTTTGGTTTTGAAAGTTCGGAAAAGATAGATACCTAGAAAGTATTGCCGTCGGAAAACAGGTTGAAGCCACTTTAATTCGGCCTACCAACTGGAGACATGGAAGCGCCAGGGGATTCCGAATATGAATCTAATGAAGTAATTCAGTAGTCTCTTCAGTCTCATTTCAAGCCTACCAGACAGTCCGTCATATACAAGGCAGCCATAGTCGAAGTGGGGAAAAATAAGGAAGGATACAAGGGGCTGACGGGTTTTAGGAGGTATAGAATCTCGAAAGTTTAGGTCCTGTTTATGGATAGCAATGGATTTTCGGTGATTTGGGAAGTGTGATTGTTTCAGGACCGGTGTTGATCAAAAATTACTACCAGGTTTCAGACAGTGGTATGGAAGTGGATAGGTATGCGGTTGGGGTAGAGGAAGGGATAATAAGGAAGGGAATTGAGAAGATGCATGGAACCGATGAGGATGGCCTGGTTTTTTTAACATTCAGTCTCAAATCATTGCATATTACCAATGTGTTGATACAATCTATATCTTCTTGTAACTTTCGGTTAGACTCAAACATCTCGGTAGGATGGAAGGATTGATAAATTTGGAAGTCATCAGCATATAAGTGATATTATGAATGCTGAATGAAATAGGGGAGATCGTTAATATAGACAGAGAAAAGGATCAGTGAGAGTGAGGATCCCTGAGGAACACAACGTGTTTGTAGGAGACGGGAGGAAGGAGGTTTATTGGCGATGATAACTTTTTGGAAGCGAAGAGACAGGAAGGAAGGGAGCCACTTTAAGAGGCTATTTGATAAGGAAATATTTTGGAGGTTGGAAAGAAGGGTGTTATGATTAACTGTGTCGAAGGCTTTTGAAAAGCCGAAGAGAACAAGAATAGTAATTTGCTGTTGATCTATAGAGGATTGAAAATCTTGAGTGATTTTCTTCAAGTGATTTTTATCTCTGCATTGTTGCAAAGGGAAGTCTTGTAAATCTGCAATCCCAATCCGACGTAAGTATTTCTGTTGGTAGTCGTAGCTCCTTGTGACAATCGCTTTTATTGTATAATGCTTAAAGCCTCTAAAGCTTATAACCTCAAAAACCAATTAGAGGTCCCTCTTGGGCCGAGCTCAAACTTGCGCTTTGAGCTGCAAGGAATACTGGGATCGGCAGCCAGACTAGGTTGAGAAGAGCATTTTGCTCAAGGAAATTATTAATTTGGGAGTGGAATATTCTTTCAAGTGGTTTTGATAAGTTGAAGAGAATGGATATAGGTCTAAAGTCGGAAACTGTGGAGGGAACCGGAACTTTATTCAACGGACAGACTATGACTTTTTTCCAAGCCGCTGGGAAAATGGAATTTTGGAGGGGATTATAGATATGTAAGAGGAAGGGAAAAATGGCAGAGAGACATAATTTGGTGATTTTCACAGGAATATGATCAGGGCCAAAGTCGTTAGTTCTGGACTTGAGAACTGAGGAGAGCAAATCTTCAAGGGAAATATTTGTAAAGTAGAAATTTTCAGAATCAAAGGAGGTTTGTGAAGCATGGAGGAAAGTGCGAAATAGGAAGAGGATCAGCAAAATATGAATTTAGTTCTTCAGGAGCAACCGAGTAATAAGTCTAGGCTTTGGAGTTTACTAAGGATAGGTTTTTAAGGATTTTCCATCTGGACTTAGGATCGGTGGCTTGTGATAAGGTAATGTGGAAATATTGTGCCTTGACCCGGCGTAAGGGAGATTGGGTGAGATTTCGTAGGGACTTAAAAGAGGAGTAATCATCGGTTGCACGTGTTCGTCGGAAGTGTCTCCTGACAGCATCTCTTCTCCTCATAAACTCTCTAATTTCTATATTAATCTAGTGAGTCACAGGACGTCTGAAGGTGGAGGTCTTTAGGGGCGCGCAGTGGTGTAGGAAAATAGAAAGATTTGAAGAAAGGCATTTCACCATTTCATCAATGAAGAAATTCCTGGAATGGAAGAGATAAGATAGAAATGGAAGAGGAATAGATAGGTTCTAGGGATTGAGAGTGTGAATCGAGGAAAGGTTTTAGTTTTTCAGAGGTTAATGAGTCGAGGTCCCGCCAGGAAATTTGTTTGGGAATGAGCTGAGGAGTTGGAATATTATAGGAGATTTCGATAAGATGAAAGGAAGGGTATTGGATTTCAGGGCCAGATCTAGAGGATGGAGGGAGAGGCAAAGGGGACACTTGTCCCGGGCGGCGGATTTTAGGGGCGGCATTTCGAACGAATTTTTTGTTGTTAATATTTGTTTATGCACAATTGTATAATGTACAATACAAAAAACAAAGCTCAAACTCACAGACGCACGGCCTGGTGTTAGGAATCTTCCAATTGTAACATCTCAATTCTAATAATAATAATTGCCCTAGATCTAAATTCATGTAAGACAAGTGCAATCAAAAAGCGATACTATTCAATATTTCCCATTTGGAATGAAAGACCCGAGACAATGAGAAAATTGTTAGACAATATTGAGCTTTGTTTTGGAGTGTGAACATCTCAGAAGGCGGGATTTCCAGTTATTCTCTTCGAGCTTCCTCCACCCGATTTATTTTTTTATTATTATGACGTGAGCTACAGAGAAAGTGTTGTTGATGATTTTCACATTGCGCCTTTTTTCTGGGAAGTGACTAATCCCAAATATTAAATTGCATCAAAAACGATTTTTTTTTTCGAATAGGTGGTCCAAAAATACAATGTTTTCGTTGTTATGATATAACTGCAACCATATCACAGTCCCTTCGCAAAAATGTCACGCATCCACCAACGCCTCTTTCTCTTCTTTGTAACCCATAATTGGAACTGCGCAAGCAGCGATCCCAACAAAGTTAGCTAAATATAGCAGCTTATTGTTATAACAAATTTTTATTTATCTTTTGCAAATCCGGTATCAGATTCAAGTATCTTACATTAAAAAAAAAACCAATTTTAGTCGTAAAAAAATATTGATTTTTTTATACTCGACCGTTTTAATTTTTTTCTGTTTATGACAAAACTGGTATCCTAATTGATAAATGCAAATTGACTTAAAAGCCAAATCAGCCGAATTGGCAGATAGCCATGTAGAAAACCTTAATAAAGAAGAATTACTTTTTGAAATATAAAGTTTCATACACCACGCGCTGGCAATAAAGAGAGGATTTAGATCAGGAGCTAAGGCCAAGAAAATGTTTGCTCGTGTATGTAGAAAATACTTCCACCATAGACTGGAAATATAAACGCTTCCCTCCCTAGATCGGTTGCTATCAAATATAATAGGTCAACGAATTCTTCATTTTCGTCACTCTTTTTGTCCAGTCTACTTGGAAGATGCCACTGCATTATCCACATTAAGTTTAATTTATAAAAATAATCTGGAAGAAGTGTATGACGACCTTACTACAGCTTTAGGAATATTCCTAATCTTCCCAGTTTCCATATCTTCTGTAGAAAGGAGTTTCAGCAAGCTGAAACTGATTGACAGCTATTTGGGAAGCACAATTGATCGGCAAAGGCTAACAAATCTAAATATAAACGAGCTGCTTCCATAAATTATGGAATTTTTAAAATGAAATTTTAATGTCATTATTTGTATATGCTCATCATCTTATTATTTAATTATTTTTTTTGTTTATTTAGACCTTCATTCAGTGAATAAAACGTGTTAATGCTATGAAATGATATTTATTTCTAAACATATTGTATAAAATACAATTATGAAACTGTTGAATTTTTTATCGGAGAGTGGAGATGAAAGAAGGGGCGGCAAAATTACACTTGCCCCTCCTTGAAAAAATCCTAGATCCGGCCCTGCTGGATTCTGTGAGGAAGATAATAAGTTTTGGGAGGAATTTATTATAAAAAGGTACAACCATGTACTTGTAAATTGAGTGTGGTGGGTGGGTTAAAAGGGTATTATGAAGAGGTATAGGGAGAGGATGAGGTCTATAAGGTATGTTTTGTCATGAAAGTCGGAGCACAGATTAGTGTTGAAATCGTCGGTTATTATCACTTTGTTGTACAAAGACACGTTGGTGAAGAGGGAGGATTCGAATGTAGCATCAAATCGGACATGAGGAGGGCGGTATACTGTAACATAGAGGAGGGAGGAAATTTAATGGAAATTTCCTTTAATTAATGTAACATAGAATTAAAGGAAATTTCCATGAATAGATATTCTAAATGAGGTGTATGGAAGGAGATTTGAACAGGATTTTTACCCTCAAACTATCATGAACGTAGATACCAATACCTCCCCAAGTTTGGTCCTACCGATTGTGACGAATGAGTGTGAAATTGGGGATGGATGTGGAGGAGGAGAGATTCTTTGGTTTGAGCCAGGTTTCTGAGACAGCAATAATGTGATAGAAATCGTGTAAAAAATAGGCAAGAAATTCATCGAAATGGTCTGAAAGGGACTGGGAGTTAACGTGGCAGGACAACCGGAGAAGGAAAAAGAAGGATTTTTATCAGAAGAAAGTGAAGGAGAGTTGGGGTTGGAGCAGAAAGATACAATGGCTGATATTTGTAATAGAATCGCATAAAAAAAAAAAGAGAAAAAGAAAAAAGAAATAAAGGAAACCATTACTTTCAACAGAGAAAATTAAATATAAAGAGAGGAAGAGATATAAGATAAGCGATTAATAATAAAATAAAAGCATGTTGTGAAAAAAGATAATATTTAAAATTGAAATTCAAGTGCAATGAGAATTAATAAGAATATGTACCTAAGAATAAGTTGCAGAAAAAAAAATGTCTAGATCCACTGGAACGGTAAGATACAAATCATTGAAAGGATTCAATGTCTTCCTCTTTATTAATATTGAAAACTGGTGAGCCATCCTCCCACCTGTATCGAACACGCCCTCGAGCGAACGAAAAATATTTAACTTTGCCGGCGGCCTTCTTTTGCCTCGCCAGCCAATAGAGATGACTGTTGTAAAAGTTCATCTCCCTACCAATGTAGATACGCTCGTCGCTCTCCCAGCCGAGGTGCCTTGTCGTGAAAAGTCTTTTTATCTTCCGTAGACGGATCATCTCGTCACGGACAGTCTGGCGTACGAAGCTCACGGCGATCGCGGGTAGATGGGGATCCCTCTCCTTTGGGTCTTTTTCTTTCCACTAAATCCAGGTCCTCAGCGCTGAGCTTGAGAAATAAGTAATCAAAGTTAAGCAACGTCGAGCGTGGTTATTTCTTGGACGGGCTACTGCCCACCGGGGTAAGCCAAGCTGCCTAAGATTCTCCTGACGATTATCCCTCCTTCCCCTCGGGTATGTGAGCCCCGTCAACCTACTGGAGGCAACTCATACGGATCGGGCGTAGGAGTGAAGACATTATTCCCGCGTATCTAAATTGTTTATCGCCTTGTGGTTTTCCTAGATGTCAAATAGCCGCTCAGAGGTTTGATCCATGTTTGCTTCGAGGAAGGAAATATTGGTCCTTGTACGCCTGCTGACCCCGAAAAGCGATAATCCGTGGATCTAGACCAATTTGCCACTGTTCTTGAACCCGAGTGAGTCGGTGGGAAGGCCACTGCCGAATTGGTTCCAAAGGGATCGGCTATGGATAGCCTGCCGTTGTACCATGGTAAACTAGCGTCGGACTGTATTGTGAAGAGGAACTGGAATAGAAGGGTTTCGAATGTGCATAAGGAGGAGGCATACCGGATTTTTAGAGGGAGGAAATTTCAGAAAGTAGTGGAGCGGGCAATAAAGATGTGTTGAAATGAGGCAGATCTGTAGAAATGGGTATAAAGGTCAGAAAGTCGAGATCTTGTGGTAAGAAAGTGGATTTAGGGGAAATTGTAGACATAGGAAGGAAAATGGTTATTAATTACTTGATAAAGGAATGTTCCTAGGAAATATTGTCTACAGAAGAGGGGAAGTGCTGCTTTAACTCAACTTAATGGTGGGAAACTCGGGAACATCTCGGGATCCCATTAACAAATCTTATGAAGCTATTCATAATTCTCTTTAGTACATACATATGTGTTAACTTTAATTATTTTTCTTTATTTAATCTAACTTATTTTTTATTTTTGAATTTCTCCTATGATAATACCGATAATTCCGATGACAGAACTATAAAGCATTTCTAAAAAACAAATAAAATTGCTAACAGATATAATTTAATGTGCATATCAATGCTTGATGTGTACAAACCTGGAACCAATGTAGCCCCACAGAACTGAGGGGAAGATTGAGATGGCTGAGGAGATTTCCCGGCGCATATTTCATATCGTAGCATACTATAATACCCTTCATGTCGGGCCAGATGGTCATCGCCAGCTCTATCATCATCAAAGTCCTCACGATCTTCTGCTGGTGGCTGAATGTCGAAAATTCTTGTTCGAAGCGCATCACCAACACACGATATCCTTCTGGGGTCGACTTTGGTAGAAAATACATCCTACTAAACGATAAATCTTTAGATTTAAGTTTAAAAAAAATGTATGCATTCACATGATATAGTGGTATTGATTTATGACTATTTCATTACCAATAGCTTAGTTTGAATCGGGTATAGGTTAATTTAGCATATGTACGCAATTGTAGTACCTTCTTTCTATTGTAAATGGGGACTGAAGGATCCACTACACTTACAATTAGTTCAAAGCTCAAAATAGTAGAGGTTATGTAGCTTTTTAGTTGGAACTAATTTCCACAAAGAAGAGGTTTGAAATTTATAGTTCGTTAGTGGTTTCTTTTTGACATACTAAATTCTTTAAAAATCTAAGTGTACAAAATGCATTTTTTGGCCACCATCTTAAAAAAAATTACAACAATAAATCTTAATAAAATCGTGTATTGTAACAAATTACAGAAAATTTCATGCTGAAAATGATTATGATATTGTTTAAAAAATAAATAACAAAACGATGACCAAAAATTAAAAGCTTATTCGGTGTTGAAAATCATATTTTTATTAATCTAAATGCGTTTTATAGGATCCGTTTAAGGATTTCAATCTTACATCTTACATAGTGGGCAATCCATTTGAAATTCCCCTGACCACGTTGCATGACATTTTTACCAGATATTTTTCATCATTTAATCAGTGGGTTAAAACATATTAAAAGCTATGGTAACAGTATATAAAAGCTATGGTTAAAACATATTTCAGGCTCATATTATTTTTTTTTTCGCGGAAAAAGTTTAGAATGTTTTACCTCAAATTCATTCAGGTAATTTTCTTAATAGAACCCACATCAAATTCATTGATGTTATTTTCTTAATAGAACCCAGAGCATATCATTTTTTAATATTTTTTAAAAAATATATTAATTTTAATATTTTTTAAAACATATTTTTTAATATGTGGAAGTCAGTTTTGGAGTTTGATGGATCGAAATATGAACAAATAAGTCATTATTTAAATCACTTTTGCCTTAACTATGGAATCGAGATAAGACATTCTTAATTTTATTTATAAGATGCTCCTGAAATTCATACATTGCACACGTGTCATTTATGTGGTGTTCACTTATATAAGCACCGGAGACCGGTTGCTACGAGTTCAAGGGGGAGGTATGCTAAGGCCGACTCTCGCTAGGCAGCAATATTTGGTACATATGAATCTGTCACCAAATTTGTGTCACATGTTCCTATCATAAACTGTATAAGTTTCATAATTTTTCACTCCGTCGCTTTTGAGCTTTCAATTATGCCAAAAATTACTCTTGGCCATATTTGAAAATTCGTGTTAAAAAAAAAGAACTAAATTTTCAAGATTGGAATTTCTACAGCAAGTAGTAGAACGATAAAACTATATAAGGAAAAACCAGAACAGATATGAGTCTCTTTTTCTTAATACACTTTTACAATCCTAAAAGTCTCGTTTTATGTTAATTTCCATTTTATAGTTGTGAATTCTTTTTAAGCACTTTTCTTACTGCTTAGGTGATGTGCCGTGAAAAAATGTAGTGCACATCGTTATCATAATTTCAGTTTTTCTTTTTATATCTTCAAAATTTCCAGAGTTAGAGAAATTTTCCCAAAACTTGTTTTCAGCTGCGTTGGAAATTTAAAATGGCAGTGAAAAAAAAAAGTAAAAGCCTGAAAAATGTTTTAACCATTAGCATGAACTCGTCAAATGATAGGTAATGACTGGTGAAAAAGTTATAAAAACATCGAGCAGCCATGGTGGTTTTAAATGGGTTGACACATATGTAAGATGTAAGATGGATGGAATACATATGCATTTGCATTATAAAACGCATTTTGATTAATAAAAATATGATTTTCAAAACTCCTAACTTTCTGTTCTTTAGCCACCATTTTATTATTTATTTTTATTTTTTAAAACCAATATCATAATTTTTTTCAGCATGAAATATAAGGTTAATTTGGTAAAAAGGTTCACATTTTTTTTGTACCAAGTTTGTGCAATCATTTTTTTACGATCCATTACTAATTTTGGAAGAAAGGATATTGGAAATCATAGAGTTTAAAATAAAAGAAGTATTATGCCAAAAAGAATATTTGAAAAGTTATATGTTATTACGCTTACCTTGAGATGAGTAATCCCTAGTGTTATTAATTTATAGTGTTACTAATAAGAGGTCCCTGATATCAAAGAATTTAAGTGATAATAAAGTAATTAATAGACAATGATAAAAGATGCTTGATGTTTAAATTAAAGATGTTTAATGATTGAACATTAAATGCATTAGTAATCAAGTTTTCACCGGTGCAAATAAAAAAATCGAATATATTGAGTGTATACAAAAAAAAAAGTGTTAATTCATACCCAATATCTGGATTTGATTTTTTATATATTAGCCATGTTTTAAGATCATTGGTCAATCAAGTGCATCCTAGCAGTTGTATTCAATAAATTTAAAGATTTATTGTCGTACTATGCTTCATTTCCATTTTAACTGTTTGATTATAATTATAATATGATTGTAATGTAAATAATCCTGTAAATTTAGGTAAATAAAAATTAAACTAATAGCACATCAAACTATTTGAGATCAAACACTGACACAGCTTTGCTGGCCTCCTGAAATGCTGGCGTGGTAGGGTCTCTATTGCTAAAGTCGAAGAGCTGAGGAACTCTACCACGTATCGTATAATAGCTGTCAATTTTTTTCTTAGCGATCTCGAGGCTCTTGGTACCTCTGACGAACGCTTCAAGTTCACTATCTCCTGGAAAGATAATTGGAAATTTCAATCCTTGTTAACAAAAAAAAAATAATTACTGAATATATGATTATATTGATAAAATGTAATAAATGATTTCTCTGGAAGCTAAGTCCAAGACATAGAAAGACCAGAAAGAAGTTAATCATTGCTACTATGTGTGGTTTCCGATTCTTGCGGAGATTAATACACTGATAATGTTTTGGCCTTACTCGTATACTTCGAGTTATCAGCCAATGGTGCACGTGCTCCTTCTTCATTGCTTTCGAATTGTTCTTCTCCAAATGATTCTAACAAAATAGTGGGGGACTAGTCTGGACTCTAAGGAAGGATTTCGAGGATTTTAAGCCCATTTCTTCCAATTAACACCTAAGGAATATCGCGGTTAGAAACCTGACGTTGTCATGGAGGAGAATGACATATGTAATGGGCATACCTCGCCTTTATTTTCGATAAACGCTTTTTGGCGACTCTAACAACTGGCATAGTAAGCCGGATTCACTGATCGCTGATTGCAAAAAATATCAACGAGTAAAACTCCCATTTAGAAATTATAGAATCGTCGCAAGAACTTTTCCGGCTTAGAGACGAGATCTTCACTTCATCCTTCTTTCGGCACTTCTTATTCGTCATTTTCGGCTCGAGACCTGTATTGTCCTCATGTGGCTATATTTTGTTCGCGCCCTTGAAAGAACCACTTGTAGGATAACGATTCGAAAGTAATGAAGAAGTCGAGGAGCACGTAATTGGCAGACAACTCACCTTCAAACGTTTTATGAGCAAGGAATATCCAAGCTTCCAAATCGGTTGCAAAAGCGTGTGAATCGTCTCCTACGTGATCTACATTGAGAAATGCTGAAAATACGGTTTTTGTATAACATTAATCAATAAATGTATTAAAAATAATTACCGTTTATACTTGATTCAGTATTGATCTAGTATTGATATCTGATTCTTTGAATATACCACCAGGTTCAGCAATGGATGAGGTTGGAGAAACACGCGGAAGAGGGGAGTTTGAAGAGAATCAGAAATGGTCTCAAACCAATCTCAACTCTTCTAGTCCCTGCTCTCCCTTCATTTTTAAAGCTGGTATCGTGCAGGTGCACCCAAGACCTGTTCAAGAAACTGTGGCTACAGAGAGACAGGTCTCTAAGTTCTTGAACAGATGTATTGATGGACAGAAACAAAGACGATTCCGTCGACATGGACTTTTAGGCAGAATTTAGTTTCGCCTTTTTTAGTCTCCAGCCTGATGTCCCAGATCAAGAACCCTTGGACGAGGAAGTAATCGAACTGACCACTGAAGGTATGTAATATTACCTTTTCCATATCTAATTCCTGCTTGCCAGTATCGATAAATAACCCACTAAATCCATCTACATTTATCCCTACTCTGAGCAGCAGCCGAGTATGATGGACGAGCAAGAGAATTTCAACTTTGACTGATATTTTAACTTTTTAAATTAAAAACATTGTAATCGTTGGTGTATTTTCATCATTTGTCTTCATTATTTTCAGCATTTTCCCGTACATAGGCAAAATATACTTTTCATCACTTATATGTGTATTTATAGCAAGTATGGTCAACACCAGTGTAACATGGATAGTTTCCAGGGCTATGGAACATAAAGAGCCATAAATCGAGTTTTTGATACTCTTGGGGAATATTTCTCCTTTCTTAGTGCGCTGTAGCACCTTGATGATTAATCGTAGGGAAATATTTTATTGACGTAATTTAGAGAATTTTTAAAGTAGAAACAAATTCGTATAGAGTGGTCTTCTCGAAAAAAATTATAGTTTCCGAGATACAGGCGAAAAATAAAAAAAAAACGTGCAAACATTTTGACGTTTTTGACAAGAAAAAAAAACAAATTCCGGGCAAAATATCTGTTAGGGACCAAAACAACTGGGGTATACCAACATTTACGACGAGACTTTCCCCTATTCTTCCTATATTGCCTATACTATTAGATAAACAGTTGACAAGTGCAATTTAGTGGCCATAAATTTAACATTTTGTTTTCATTAGATTTGTTCGATTATTAATCTTTTCGGTCTTTTCCAAAACCTGTGAGAAGTGATCGTTACAGCGACTTGAAATTTCGAATAATAAAAAATTATTATTATTATTAAAAAAATACTATATTTTTTTTAACAAAAAATAATAATTTTTTTTTCTCCTAATGGTTTTCCTAATTTGCATTTTTTAAAGAAACTAGAGAAATTTCTTATTTTTTAACGAACTCTATTGTATCTGGTAAAGTTGCAGCTATAAAATATATTCCAAATTCTCTGCTATGTGAAAAAGGAAATGGATGGCTGATTATCAGAATTGAAATATAACAACAACAAAAATCCGAACATTTCGTGGTTTTTAAGCTACAGAAAATTTAGCCATTATAAATTTTGTGGGAAAAACTTGTTTTTCCCATCTAACAATCTATATCAAAAAATTAAAACCTTTTATCCCATCTTTTGCAAGCTAAATCAACAATTTGACTGGATTATAATGAAACAGATTTAAAATTAATAATGCTAATGTCTATTATTTTCAGGAAAATATGACTAAAAAGAAGAAGTTCCGAAGTTTGTTAATCTTCATGTTTAACTTTTATTTATGAAATTTGCGTGTTGATATTTAAAATAGTTCTTCTTTGTAGTATTTTTTAAGAGCGGTTTGATTTACGAGTCTCTGTGGCCCAGGAAGAAGCAGACTTGTATAGATTCAACCCTAAAATTCTAGGAGGAAAATGGGAATTAGGGTAGTGAATTATATATCATATATAGGACATTGATGCTTGATATACGCATCAAGGCTTTACAATATTTTTAATTATTTTAAGAGAAAGCTTTTTGTATATATAACACATAAAAATAGTTGATGGCATCGAAAAGAAATATAAAATATATGATTGTGACTCACTAATCCGTACAATGACCTTGACTTCGGATGGCAATGTCACTTAATTTTCAAACGAGATGATTGTTGCGTGATGCGTGCTGCATGGCAGGTACAACCGAATATTATAATTGAGGTAATCTCGTAATCTAAATACATTATCTGACATCTGAGGACATTTATAACGGCTCGTGTTTTGTTATTTACTCCACCGAGAAGAGTTATATTTTTATGGAACAAATATTTACGTATTTATGGAACAATAATTTAATTAATAAGACTATTAAGTATAATTAATATTTTCAATTAATAATGATATTATTAAGTCGTTTTCATGTCCTATTTATATTATGGAGGGGTTCTTCAAGGAGTAGGCTTATCTCCGGTAGTGTCATTCATTTATACAAAAAAAATTCCAACAGTAGCAGATTTTGTTTAAGATCAGGAGAGGATCTGGAAGGATCAAAACAGAATCGCCTAAACATAGTTGAAAACAATATAGGCAGTGGCGCAACTGGATGTTTTGCTTCTGCTTGCGAAAAAATGAAAATACTCGTAGTGCTCTCTTGACATTTCCAGACCGTGGCGAGAGAAAAAAGGCTGCCTAAGAGGGGAAATATTTTTTTGTGGCAAAACAAAACAATGCAAAATGATTTGACAACAAATAATTACCAATATTTAAAAAAAAACGCTGCAAATTATCACACAAAGGTTTATTATTTCCAAATAGTAATATTTCAAAAATATTTGGTCTATCTATTCACAGGACTTTCCGCATTGCTTTGGTTTACAGTTTGGAGTGTTTCGGGAAAGGAATATGCATAAAGGAATATGAAAGGAATAGGTGCAGAATAAAAGATATCTACCAAGTTCAGCAAAGAAAGAAAGCATTATGGACATATGGAACAGAAATTTGAGGCTTGTCTTAAGATGATCGCAGTGAGAGTGCCGAACTGGGAGTGTTGAGAAGAAACTGCGTTTAGGGCATGGTACAGGGTGAAATGGTACAGATGAAAATACTGAATGTGCCCTTCAATGGGAAAAGAAAATGGAAAGAACAAAAATCTGAAGGAAGTGCAGAAATAATTCAAGAAAGGATGAAGTTGAGAGATGCGAGGAAGTCAGAAATCCGCAATTGATGAGGCAGGAGGCCTAGGGCCACGCTGAACTGTAGCGCCGGAGAATTAGTCTACAAAGTTCATTAAGGCATATCTCAGCTAATACTGGTCCGATTTAAATGATTTTTTTTTTTTGGTTTTGTAGTGGATTTCATCATCTTCCGATTAATCATGGCAAAAGACAAATAAGTGACGGATTTTTTTTTTTATTCGATCTTTGGATTCTACGTATCTTGAAACGTAAAAACTCAAATTTAGAGGGGGGAGTTAAAAAAAAATTTCTTCGTCGATTAAAATGGTCTATTATTGAATGAAAATAATAAACCAAAAATTATGATAGTACTGAATAATAAAAAAATACAAATTGAAATAAAAGTTTCAGTAAAGTTGATAAATAAGAAATGGTGCTCGGCACCACTGGGCCCATTCAAGTTACGCCGCAATAACAACGCACTCAAGTTGACATATTATATTATGTTAACATATTGCATAAAAAATACAAATGGAATGCGTTGATAAAGGTTTTTTTTTTATCCCTCTTTGCCTTTCAACAACATTTGAAAATAACAAAAGCAATATTTGCTTCCCCTTCTTGCACATCTCTTCTCCAATAAAGTTCTCCAGTGTTTTAGGTTATACATTTCGTAATAAATATCATAATATCATAACATTAACTCATTTTATTGACTGAATTAAGGTTAAAACAATCAAAAAGTAGAAACAAATATTTTTTACATTAAGTAAAAATAAATTCGCTCAAAATTTTCCACCCTCTAAATTATTCGACCATGGGTACATGCACTCCATTGCCCTCCTCCTAGTTCCGGCACTCATTAATAACTGCTATTATTTACTGATATCCAATCCGAGATAAAGCGTACAACTTATACAAACTTTAACATTATCTTGCCCCAGGCGATAAAGCATCAAATTAGATAATACATCAAAACTAGTTAGATATTCCAACCATACCACGTATCTAATTATAATTCTCACAACAAATACTTACAAAAAGTTACCAAATGAGACTTTATGTTAGACATTGAATTTAATACTGAAATATAAAAACTTACCGATGTCCTTAGGAAGATGCGGTTGTTTCTTCAACCATTCGTGGAGTCTCTCAATGTCTGCTTGAACATCTACCTCCCTTAAGTGGATACTTGCATCAGTCATCTTGAATCTGGGGCATAATGCAAATTTATATTTTAGTCATACTTAATAATTCTTCTTATTTACTATTTGGAATATATCTACACTCGTTTTTTGACTTTGGAACAATGATGCATAAAACTAAAAAGCTTAGAACTTGCTTGAAGTGCTTTTTTATAAAACTTTGTCTATAAACTTAAAATATAAAAAAAAAAGTATTCAGAGTTCTTAATAAAAAAAAAAAAAAATTGCTTATTTTTAATATATATATATATATATATATATATATATATATATATATATATATATATATATAGAGAGAGAGAGAGAGAGAGAGACTTTATTTACGATGTTGCTGCCCATTTGGACATTTACCTTGGATCGCAATACATACAGCATACTCATCAGTCTAATGCTAGCTAGACATATTATATGTAATATTTTTTTTTCTTTCATTTCAAATCTAAATACATTAAAATAATAGCTACGTTACCACATTACATATATTCTTTTTTTTATTTTTATTTTGTTAGCTGTAAATCTTCTTCGCTCTGTTATATATCCCTTATCTCTTTTCCAGTCCTCAACTATTATTTGAAATTACTTTTTTTTTTCTTTTTTTTATAAATTCAAAAGAATAAAATAAAATAATTAAAAATTAATCAAATGCTCTTATTTTAGAAACGCACACCTAAGCATCAAAATTAGTACAATAAATAATAAATAAATAAAAAGATTTGGATAAATAACAACGACAATAGAAATAAAAAATAAATAAATTAACAATAACCATAATTAACATCAATACAAGTGATGGCAATTCCCAGGGAGTCTAGTATAATATTCTCGGCAAATATCACAACACCCTATTGCCTACACCTAGGTCTTTCAGAAAGGGCACCTTGTTCTGTTTGGGATTGTTCCGCGAGACCCTCTGTCGTAGAGCTTTCACACTTCAGTTTAGCTCAACACCCAGTCTTTCAGCACCTTCAGCTATTTTCGCTGCATAATCGAATGTGGACTGGAACAGGGCATCCTGTTCTACAGTCGCTGAGCAATGGCCCAATGCTGTAAAGGAGCCTCTCATTGACAGCGGATCAGTGCCCATCGTCGATACCTCCTCGGTGCGTATAACATCGCCGTAGAGGTGCTACTAAGTAACCCGATAATGGCCTTGATACTCATGCGGATATTTGTATCTATTCCTTCTAATACCACACAGTACGTATTTTTGTAAGAGGCGCGGTCTGGAGACGGTACGTTAGTCCCGACCAAGTACTGGTTACAACACTAAGTGTTTGCTCTGGCTTGAGGAAGCAAGACCTCATTAATTTGTCAAGATTAGTATTTAGTTTTGTTACTGCCTCCTCGTTGAATACTAGTTCTCCCAAGTATGTGCATCCTAAATATTTGATGGTATCTCCTCCACGTGATGATTGGATGGTATCTCTATTCTCAAGGGAGTGCGTCGTTGACTGCAGCTCTCCTTTATCTACTATGACACCCACACTTTTCTGTGGGCTCATAGCCAGACCAATTTCTGCCCATACCCTTTGTACCCTATTTATCACTCTTTCAGCAGCACCCTTGTCCTGTGCCGAGACAGCTTGATCGTCCGCGAAACCTGTGAGGATCACACAATCTTGGTCACTTCTTACGTTGTATCCATAACGCTTGGAGAAATCTTGATCACAGAGTTCGCGGTATAAATGATTAATGGCCAGATTGAATAGCGAAGGCGACAAGGATCCATTTTTGGGTGCTCCTCGCAGCACATTGATCTAGCCTGTCATGTGGGCTCCTACAGAGATCTTAATTTTTTTTAGCAGAAGAGCTGCTATCGCGTTTTTCAGGTCCGCTGACTCTTGCTGCTAGAGAACTGACAATGCGATCATGCCCAACGTTGTCAAAAGGGCCAACAACGTCAAGAAACACTGCAATCATTTTTCTTTTGTATGGCATCTTTTATGATCGCGTCAATGACTCTCGCTCTGACGTATGTTCCTGGCAGGACCTTAACGAAGCCTTTTTGACTTTTGCTGAAGGTGACCTGTTTTCTTAATTCGTAATCCAGAACCTTCTCTATGATTCGGCGCACAATTGAGTTTAATGAAATCACAGCTTAAATGAAATCAGAATTACGTGAATTTAAAATATTTTATAGTATCAATATTGGTTATACATATGCATTCCATTAAGATTTAGATGACTTTAATTTCTATCAAATTTTGTAGGCGAGGAGATCGGAAGGGATGCTCTGATCTTAATCTTTTTAGTTAATTTACATATTTTTATTTGGCACTTCTGATATTTGGAAAAAAGGCTATAATAAAGCTTATCGAAAGTATACCTGCAAAACCTCCGTAAGTGCTACTGAAATAATGAAAGTGTAGTTGCGCAAAATCTTAAAAACCTGTTAATATTGTAATAGTGGCCTAAAATTTTACTGAAATTTACTTTCACTTTAATGCTATTGTTATGAAATATATATCAATATATATATATATATATATATATATATATATATATATATATATATATATATATTGATTGTAATGTATGAAAACAATCATACATACCGAATTTCAACTCATTTGATCCGATGGAGGCCTGAGTGCAGCGGGAAATATGTATAAATATGAGATATATCCGAAACCTTCAAAACCTTGTTCAAGGGGTTTGAAAAGGATTTAAAACACACCCCCACCTTCCTGGAATGACTTTCGATGCAGTGCAAAACTCCATTTTTTTCAGTCAATCACATATTAATTTAAAGTACACAACTCAGAATAGTTGTTAGTCGTAAGTAAATGTTTGATTTAATATATTATTTGAAAATAGCAAACAGCCGAAACTTAATATTGAATAAATGACTCTTTGATTTTATTTTAGAAGCTTATTTCAAAAATTTCAAGTACTTGATCAAAGAAAGACGAGCTGTCGTGGCATCGGCGGAGATTAAACCGTTATCAGCCTCTACTGCAACCGGGTAGTCGGGATTGGAGATGGGGCGCCATCTCCAATCCCGACTACTTTTACCAAGGTTGGCAGCAGTATTGCTGTAAAAATCAGAAGTGGGAGAATCTAGGGAAACCTATAATTACCCTATTTACTTTTCCACTATGCATGTGCCTTTTTTTCTTATTTGTTATTTTTTCCTTTTGGCATAACTATAAGATTTTTCATTCTTTTGTGAATATTAGTTATATAAGTACTTGTTTTCATTATTATCATTTTCTTAATTGGTTTGTGTATAAATTTTCTAGGTACAGAGTCTTTATGATTTTCTGAAGCTTTCTTTTCTTTTAGTTCTTGTTGATGTATTAAGGTATATTTTGTTAATATTGTATATATTCTTTGTAAATATGCTCCCATGGAAAAAATTCTATCTTTTGCTACTTTATTATTCTCAAACCACCCCTTTCACCTAAGCTAGCAAGGAGGAGGCTTAATGCATGTTTGATTTTTTTGGCCAATTGTGGAATGTATTCTTTTTATATAAATTAAATCTCTCAAGAGGATAGATCATTTGAAAACAAAATATATCATTTAGGAAAATGAGGCTAATACAAAAAGAACTCTAATATAAATAGTGAGAAATAAGAGATAATCTTAATACATAAGACTACTTATATTCAAATATATTTCACATCCTGAATGATAGAGGCACTATTCAAAATTGCTTATGCCAGTAATATTAATAGTTGGATCCTTATCATCCCCAAAGAGCCGTCAGCCCTCTAATATCAGACCAAAAAAAAAATACACAAAACACCTGTTTGAGGGCTCTATGTAGATTAACCTATGCTAAATGTTCGTTAAAAAACAAAACATATTTTTATATTTTTGTACCTTTCATTCTCGATGTGCGATATATATTTATATAATACTCTTTAGTTACCTCAAATTGTATAGAAACACACAAATTTTCAAATACAGCACACAAGTATGTCGTAAAGAGCTCTCCAAAGCAGACTGAAAATAAAACGGAGTTTCTTTCACATTTATAGTTATTATTTTGAATTAGAAATGAGATTAAGGCACCTGTTGTTAGATATTGTTAGGAAGATTACTTAAATCCTTCGCCAGGCTCCGTTGAGCACAATCTAGGAACAACGCTAATGTGGCCATTTTGAATGATAATGGATGGCCGATAATGAATTTTAATTTATGTGAAAGAATACATCAGAAGATTTATGTTCCGATGATTCAATCAATTTGGAATATTATTATTTTAATATTTATTCTAAAAAAGTGTTCTCAAGACTTGTTCTTAGCTTGACATTGGAAGATTTTGTTGATATAGTTTCCATCGGGAACGGTCAGATGAAACCGATTTATAAATTATAGCTATATCTTTAACCATAACTTCGTTCCAAGCCAACATTTATCAAGTTTTTTATATTGAACATAAAAAAAATCTTAAGTTAGTATACCGTAAAAGTATATATGTGACCATTTCCAAACTATGAAATATCCATTCTTTAAAGATGCCAGAAAGAAGAATATTCGATCACCATTAATATTGGGTGAAGAAAAAATAAAATAAATTAAGTTTATATTTTATAGTAATACCAACCAAAAAATTGGCCATGGCGAGATATAGCAAATCGATATTGTATATTTACAACTACATGCATGCCTTTACATTATCAATTGTACATACAGATCATTTATGAGATAATTACTTATAAACATTCATTGTCGGATATGAATATGGAACAAAGTTCGAAAGATATATAGCATGGCAAACTTAGTTTGCCGACATCAGTAGCAGGCGGTTTTCAAAATAGTGGCAAAAAAAAAAAAATCGAAACTGTAGTGCTTTTTTTGTTTTTTCACCTATAATCTATAAAGGGTGCATTCTATCTATAAATTAGACGCTCAATTTGATACTCTTCTATTTAATATATTATAACTTTTTCGATAGAATGCAGGAATCCTTTAGGAATTATCGGTAAAAAAGTCCTAAAATTTAAATTATTTTTGGCCACCATTTTGAAAACTCCTCCCTGCTAATGTCGATAGATTATGTTTTTTTAGTATCTGATGTGTCTATAGTTTCATAACAGAGGTGCTAGAAATAAACCATATCTTTTTGAATTTTTTGGACATTTTTGTAGATTTTCACGGCCCCGTATCTTAGTAGCTATTCTGGTTATTAAAACCATATCGGATATAAACTTGAAGGAAATTTAACTTTCTTTAAAATTGGTAATGACAATTTGATAATTTTTACCTTAAATGCAAAGGTAGCAACTTATTTAAAAAGAAACTAAAAAAAGTTTCTTCTCTGCGGTTTTCAGGATGGTGAAAAACGCAGAAGGAGGAGGTGAAAAACTTGAATTTGATACAAAAGGGACAATACATATAACGTACCTGAAAATTAAAATTACTCCATTTTTTGCCAACCAAAATGCACACCAAACTGGGCTAAAATTCCAATAGCCGGAGATCGAGAGATAACCAATTTCGAAAAGAGCACTAGCCCGAAATTAAATTTTTTTTGTACTCAATAGACGCAGAATTTGATGCTTTACAATTTTTATTTGACGAGTTTTCCTTTTTGAGAACTCATTTCCAAGCTGCAGACTCATACATAGTACTCTGTCTCTGTTTTTTTATTTTATTTTTTTTTACAAAATTGTCATTTATGACCGTAGTTTTCAAACACATTACTTAACCAAATTATTGTGTTGTGGTACTCATTGGACGCAAAATTTAATATTTTTTGATCTGACTGTCAGATTCTTATTTTTTTTTTGTCAATACAATAAGAATTCAAAAAATTGCTATCAAAGTTTTCTTCAGATAATGCAAAATTTTTTGAACGGGCTCTTGTAGAACGGGGTCTATTTTTTTAAAATTCTTTTTATGCTTACGTGGGACCAAAGGGCCTTGATGAAGTGATGTCTGGAGCCATCTCCTCCAGGGTGGCCCAAGTGTAATTTGTCTCCTTGCTTCTTCCAGGTCTTCTTTAATAACATCTCCAACTCTTCCTTGGTCTGCCAACTCGACGTTGTCCTCGAGGATTCCACTCGAGAGCCTCCCGGGCGACACCTTCCTTCCTCCTTAACATTTGTCCCTATCCACCTCTATTTCTTTAGTCTAATTTCATCTTCTATTTTTCTCTGCTTGGTTCTTCTCAGTAGCTCTTCATTGGAAAAGGTTATTGCCCACTAAATTTCCAAAATAGATTTCAAGCACCTATTGCAGAAGATTTGCAGACGGGCTGAGATGGATCGTGTCACCCTCCACATTTCTGAGCTATAGAGAAGCACAGATTTCATGTTGGTGTTGAATAAACGAAGCCTTGTAAAATGTGCTCAGACTTATTTTCCTGGCGCAGGAAAGGGTGCAGACCTGTGAGAAAGTGGCCTAAGCCTTTGTGATCCGGCTTTCCACATCGTCGTCAGCTCCTCCATCTGTTGCCACTGCACTTCCAAGGTATGGGAAAGCGTCCACTTCTTCTAATATTTGGCTTTGGATTGTGATTGGCTCCTCATTTATGGCATATGCCCTCATGGTCTTTGTTTTGGAAACATTTATTGTCAGTCCGTACCCTTGTGCAGTCCGATCCAAATCTTGCATCTTTCTCTGGCTGTCCGAGAATCTATGGGTCATTTCGTATGTTTCATTCGCATAATCAATCCCTTCCAGTCCCTTTTTTGGAGATCTCACTGGATTCCTCGCTATCATCCTGCTGCAGCCTCCCTCTTAATCCAGCACCAGTAGAAACACTAGATGTGACAGCAAGCAGCCCTAACTAATCCCCTTTGTGGTTCGGAAAAACTCAGAGAAATTCCCTTCGTGAGTCACGCAACAGTGAAACTCCTTATACTTGAATGAGTTTCAGAATCCTTTCTGGGACCTGCCTTCTTTCCGGAGAAGTCCAGCTCGGTCTATAGGAGATAAAAATAGATCATGGGCAACTGAACCTGTTGGTGGAGGTAAGCGAGACGGCCAGGTTTATATTGGTCACTATACCTTTGAACGACCTTATATTTTCCGTCAAACAGATGCTGGAAAAATGTAATGAATATAATGTGGATCTTCATCATCTTTTCATCGATTTTAAACAGGCTTACGACAGTGTCAATAGAAAGGAATTGCTGAAAGTAATGGTAACTTTAGGTGTACCGAAAAAGCTAGTCAGATTAACTAGAATGACATTGAAAGATAGTTGCTGTAAAGTCAAGATACAAGGAGCACTATCGGAAAAGTTTGCAGTAGAAGACGGCCTAAGGCAGGGAAACCCCCTGTCTCCAACTCTTTTCAACCTGGCCCTAGAAAATGCTGTACGTGCTATTCGGACAAGCCCTAATGGCACGATATATAATAGATTGACGCAGACGATGTAGTAATATCGGCTAGATCAAGAGCAGCTTTATTAGGGGCATTTGAGGAATTCGAAAAGGCTGCAATTCAATTGGGCCTCCATGTAAACGATGAAAAGACAGTCTATAAGAAGTCATCAAGAAACCCACCAGATAATAGAGAAGAAATGGTCAAATTTGGAAGCCACAGTTTCAAGATGGTAAACCAATTTAAATATTTGGGTGCTCTTGTCACATCAAAGAATGAACACCAAGAAGAAATTAAGGCAAGAGTAGCTGCTGGAAACAGGTGCTATTATGCTCTTCAAAAGCCCTTAAAATTCAGAGGTCTCACCAACAGAGCTAAGGTCATTTTATATAAAACAGTCATTAGACCGGTTGTGTCATATGGCTGTGAGACTTGGGTACTTCCAAAGAAAGTGAAAGAATATTAAAAGTTTGGGAAAGGAAAGTACTCCATAGAAGAATATATGGACCTCTCTGTGAAAACGGCAACTGGAGAATAAGAAAGAATGAGGAGCTGAAAGAAATGTTTCAAGAACCAGATCTGGTTTCCTTTGTCAGAAAGAATCAGTTGAGGTGGCTGGGACATGCGGAGCGGATGCCGGCTAGTAGGATATCTAAAAAGTTGCTAGATGGTATGCCCGGAGGAGAAAGAATGAGGGGACGCCCACGATTAAGATGGTCGGATAGCATGGAGAGGGTATTGAGAGAAATGGGAATCAGGAGATGGAGGAGACTCGCCCAGAATAGAGAAGAGTGGAGTAAGATTGTGGAGGAGGCCCAGGCCCTTCTAGAGCTGTAACGCCATAGAGTGAGTGAGTGAGTACCTTTGAAGGAGTAGAAGAATTCGTCAACCTCGGAACCCAGACTAACTCCAGAAATGACATCCACCCTAAAATCCATCGTCGAATAATGGCTGCAAATAGGCCTACTATGGACTTTAGAGGACCACATAAGTGTGCCTATACAAAATGCTCATCAGACCCGTGTTGACTAACAGATCGGAATGCCGGACACTTCCTATACCGAAGAACTCAGGCTCTCGCGAGGTTTGAGCGTCGAATCATCCGAAGAACCTACGAGGCGGTCTGTAATAACGGAGATTGGAGACAATGCACCAATGCCGATCTGATGGCCCTTTTCAATGACGCCAACATTACCACCGTCATTAAGACATCGAATACGGTGGGCGGGACATCTGGCGAGGTTATGTACTTAACTCCTATTTAATACTAAAGATACAAGTCTAGAATAAAAGGCAGGGATATCGAAGGAGGTGTGTGAATGGCAGGAGATATCGGTGGCTGGACAGTAATAAACAATACAGTGAACAATTAATAAACTTGTTAAAAGCATTAGAGACCGTGGCGACCGAGAGTATTTAGGCATAAGAGTATTTAGCAACTTCGAGTCCTACTATGGCGCCGGTTCAAATTTATTATGTTCGGGTTGAAATTTATTTCGTGGCGGACCCACAGAATGTATCTCATCCCTTCCCTCTCTGGCTAGAAAAGGTTGGCAACCTGTCGGTTAACCAGTCCTGTCTGACATAATTGGATTTGTTAAAGACATGTTAAACCCCAAATAACAAAATTAAATTAAAAAATAAACAGCACTAGCTGTGTGCCTGAGTTGCGTGATGGTCGTCTTATGGTAAACAATCAAGCAACGGGCTAGCTGCAAAGACAAGAGTATATCGATCGTTATTCCCTCTGGCCTTATGTGTTACTATTATTCCTTTTTAGAAGATATACGTTATATTTCAGTTATTTATAGATAGATTCATATATGTATGATTAATAATATAATATTCAAAGTTCCAAGTGTTATTCCGTAACTCAAGAATAAATATATGTGTAAGAAATTGCTTAAAGAGAAATGGTGATGATTGCCCCAGGACAGACCCCCAAGTCCCAAGGGCCCGGACAGCCGGTAATTAATAAGAAGGAGAGGAGTATCCTCTATGGCGACAGGAGGGAACGCCTTCGGGTTCCTGCAGCTGACACCTCCTATTGGCCCTTTATCGGCCCGCACCTTTTTCCTTTCAGCTCGGCAAATTAGACTTCACCTACAGGAGACCACTCCACATTTGATCTTACCTCTTTGAATAAAAACTGACGGTCCTTTTAAGAACAATTTCTCTTCCCTCCGTATATGTTTAAACATTTATTATAAAGCTCGATAGAATATTTTGAAATTTCAGTTTTTCAGCGCCCTTTCAGAGATTTTTTTCTTTAGCATATATTGGTGAAAAAACTAACAGCAAGGAAAGTAATTAAACTGTCAGTTGTGCTTAAAGATACGTCAGTATCAGAAGTTTTTTTCATGAGTTACGGGATAGCATTTGTAGTATCATTAATAAAATTCACATTCTTAGTACCTTTTGTTCGAATTCATTAAACACGTCTTTGTAATCGTAGCTGTAATACTTTTAATCAAACTAAACAAAGCAAAAAATATTCTGTTCATTCGTAAGCACAATGAATATTTATTTTTATATTTCCATTTGAACATTATTTATTTACGATCTGCGCTTCGCAGAGCAAGTTTTTTTTAATTATTCATCAAAATTTTCAACTGTAACGAACATGAGTAATTAAAATGACACGAAAACTAACTACGGAACCACTCCATTAAATTTTCTATTCTTAAAGGTCCCGAGACCATCTTCTTTTCAGACTCCGAGGTATGGTAATCGACCGGTAAGGAAGGTTAAAAAGTAGTGGAGTTGAGTGGAAATGGAGTTTGTGATGGAAGGATGGGTTTCTATTTCCTCCTAAATCCATAACATATAGGGAATTATGAATAGTTTTATTTTTGAACATTGAAAATTGTAAATTATAAAGATTGGATACGATGGGAATTTGATGGTATATTAGAGCTCCAAAATTCAAATTCGTATGTTATTCCAATAGGCTTGATAATGGTAATGTAAACGAAGTTTTCTTATTTAGCTGGAAGTTAAAAGGTCATTCAGGATTATTTAGTAAGTGTTGTAATAGATGGAGTTACTGTCATTTCAGTCTCGTTTGAGAATTTCATGTTAAATTGATTCCAGATGAAGTCTAGGAAGTTTTCTTACCATATTTATCCAATAAAAATATTTATTATTATTATTATAAATTCTATATCGAGATATTGTATCACTGATTTATAAAATAATGAAATTTAAACAATTAATTTTCAAACAATTTCATAAACTAATCAAACAATTAACAATAATTAAAAAAACAAAATACATATAAAAAATAAATTGAGATATCAGTATTATCGAATTTAAGGAAAATGTACTTAGATATATAGAACTATAAACTATAAATAAATCCAGTATTTAAAAAAAAAATATTTTTAATAATCATGAAATAATTCATGCATCTTCTAACGCAGATTCCCTTCTACCTCCTCAGTCACTGTTGGCATTGAAAACCGATTTACGATTAAGAGGAATAATCTATGATAGATCAACCTAAACATACAACTAATACATCTTTGATAATGCAAAGAAAAGGTTTTAGGACAACGAAACTACACCTTCATTTCAATTGTAATTTTGGTTCTCTCCTCGTATATGCATTTGTTATCTTGTCAGTATAAATAAATAACCTCGTTTTTGCGATGGTAAACCTCGTTATAACGAGTGATATTACTTCTCATTCTTTCTGAAATAACGAGTATAATAGTTCTGAGGGCATTATCTTGAGCCAAATCCTTAGCCATTCGTGTTTCTGTAGCTTGACCATAAAACAAGCGTAGGACTCAGATTCAAGTATCCACAACTAAGCGCTGCAAGCTGAAGTATGGGCCCCGTGTAGCGACGACAGGGAGGAAGGCACTAGCTATCGAGCAAACAGCCCATACTTAATCTGCCCTTAAGTGCGCACTTAGACTCCCCCTCCATATTTACAGTTCCCGTGGGCATTAGAGATAGCTGTTCCTCCGCCACTTACCAGATAACTCCTCAATGGCAGCAAATCCTTATTCACTTTTATTATCTTTATTTTTTCCTCTGCCGCCCCTCCCCCTCTCTCCGAACTTATTGCAGCAGTTAGCTCCGCCCTTTACCTCCTTCTGACCCCCAACAACTTTTCTACCAAGCCCTTCAGCACTCTCCTTATTCTCCTTGATAGTTTAGCTCAAAAGCAAGTTCATTTCATCAGAACAAAACAGGATGTTAATAAAATATGAAATTAAGTTTATAATCATTATTAAATTGTGAAAAATAGATTAAATGTAACGACCAATAAGCACTTGGGACTCACCTTTGAGGGTTTATTAGTCATTACCTATGATGTGGACCACCTTAAATTATTGATGTATTGTCCGATTACATATATTTATAGTGATCTGGACTCATTTCATGCTTTTAACTCTTGACAGTAATGAATCAGTCGATTTCATTTATTATATTAATACTTCTTTTGTAATTAATATCTTTTCATCAGTGTTGGATGATAGATACTAGTTCCCAATCTTTTCCAAATAAGGTTTTAATTCTAATTAAAGTATACATAAAAAACAATTTTGTTTTTTGTGACAGCTTAATAATTGTATTACTCATTTTAGTGTTTTTCACAATGAGGTTTTCCTTACCAGTAATATCTTATTCTTTCTTCCTCAGCAAAGAGTCCTTTGTGTCTTACTATGCCATACATATGCTTGTGATTTTCTCCTCTTCTTTCATTCTTTATGTTTGGTTATTCTTTACTCCTTCTCAGCATAGGTATACATTTATATCATGTTTTGGTCAATTTTTCTTTTAGTATCCTTTCTCTTATTCTGCATTTCTGATTCCACAGGTTTATTTATTTTTTAAAATTAATTCCATCCTCTCATAAAATATATTATTTTCATTTAATTAAATTATCCTTTGTGATTTCCTTTAAAGCGCAAATGCAGAGTTTATTACATTTATTCCACCTCAAGGAACTTAAGAAATTAAAACAATTATATATTGTTTGTTATAAATTTGATATAAATTAATATCAAAAACAATACCATTCATTGTAATAAAGCAGCGTACCAACAATTTTGATTTTTTTTTCATTGAATCTTAGAAAGAAATGCCATTACTTGCCATCTTGTAACCTGCTACCTGCACAGAAAACAGATGATCATGCAGTGCCATCTATCCCTTGCTGGCATTACTAAAGGCTTTTAATTAAATTCTGTGGACCCTTCTGTCCGTATCTATTAAAGATGAAAGTTTTTCCAATTGCATATTGTTGTTAAATTAACATAGGTATACCTGATCCAAACTAAGTTAATGGTAATGAAATAGCCATAAATCAATATGCATGGAGTTATTATTTTTAAAGATAAAGATAAAAAATATATAAAGTAGCATGTACTTTTTACCAAAGTAGGTCCGCAAAAGGATATTGTGTGTGGGTGATGCACCTCAAACAAGAATTTTTGACTTTCAGCCACCAGCAGAAGATCGTGAGGACTATGATGATAATAGAGCTGATTATGACCAACTGGTCCAACAGGAAGGGTATTATATTCTGCTACAACATGAAGTATGGCCCCGGAAACCTCCTCAGCCAGCTCAGTCTTTCCCTCAGTCCTGTGGGGCTACATCTACACTGGTTATAGGTGTTTAAACATCAAGCACTGATGTATATCTTAAATTATAGCTAAAAGCAATTTTATTTTTGTTCTAGACAGCACTAATTTTTCATGTCCATATTCATGAAAACTCTAAATGTTTTCAATAATTCTGTCACACACACATATAAAATTAAAACTAAGTTAATAGTTATGAAATGACCATCAATCAATATCATTATATCATTGTGCAAAAAGTAATTAAGTAAATATGTCAAATCTTAAGCAAATATATCCTGTGTGGAAAAATATATCAGGTATATAGGTAGTTTTGAACAAATAACCATATTAGATTTAATTACTGCTACATGACTATCTAACAAATAAATAAATAACCATAATATTCAGCATTTTTCCTGTTCTCATGTTACTAAGTGATGAATTGTTTAGTTATATCATTATATATGTATAGCTAAAGGATCAGTAACAGTTGATCAATGGATCAGAAAATTCTATCAATCTGAGAAGTTTATTCTTGGCCTGCCACAAATTAAGCTTCCTTCTCAATAATGCTATGTTTTCCCCTCAAAGTCTGACCAATCCTTCCAGTTATTACTTCACATTCAACTTGATTACTGACTTTTACTTTGTTTTTAACCACTAATCTTTTTCTGAGATGCTATATTTTCAGCTGATTAACTTCAAATTTGATACAGTATTTTATTTCCTTTTACATTTTATATTGAATATAATGGTCACACTTGTTTTGTACACTGCAAAAATGTTCTGTTTCTTATAATGGGTCACAATGAAGTAGGTATTATTTTTTACTTGGTTATAAGTTGTATGTTTATCTTTCTTTTAATTTTTATTATGTGTTACTTTTACTCTTTTTTTTTTTTTTTTTAATTTATTGATACAATTTTGATCTTTTGCTAGCTATTCAAGTTTATTATTTGGTTAAAAGAATTTGATTAAATATTTGTATTTCAAACTAATATGTATTGAATGGTGATATAGATGATAATTCTAAATTCAACATAGCTTTTATGTCTTATATTAAAATAGTAAAATAAACCATCCATTGCATTGTTAATATATCGACAATATTTTTTAATTAAGCATTTGTTAATTCAAGATATAAATGATATGAATCATTCTAATTTTAAAAACACACTATTATTCACTAATTTTTCTTCTTCAATATAGTATATTTGGATATAATTAATTAATCCATTCAGTGACCAATCTAATTTGTGCACCCCATTTGGCCAGGAGTAGGCTTTTTAACAATGAAAATTACAGTAAATATTAAAATCATATTCAAAATTATATGAAGACCATGACCATTTATCAACTGTACTGATCACAGCACTGAAAAAGTCGATATAGTTATATTGAATTATACTTCCTATACATAGATAATTATTAAATATTATAATACTTCCAATTAAATTTTTCTCTGGAGTACTAACTATAATTTGTAGCAGCTTCTGGAATGAAGGATTAAGGATTTACCAATTAAATTAATGCATGTTTATTTTTTTGTTTTCAGTTGCTTAAAGAAATTTAAAAAAAAAATACATTTTTTTTCTCAAGGTTTCCTTTCTGATCAGAACTTTGTATCCGTTGGTACCTATTACGATATTAAAATTTAATTTCATTAACTTTTTTGTTTTTTTTGTTTTGTTTACTGCCACTGCACATTGAAGAGTTAAACCTGTTTATATCAAAATATTTAAATGTATACTTTTATCTATGAATATGTAAAATTAAAACAAATTATTTACATCAAAATGCACTAATTTAGATTTTTTGAGAATTACTTGAAAAATAAATAGGCAAACTTGATATGCAATTAGATAAGAATCAAGTCCCTAAGCAATGAGGTGTACCTTACATTGGTTTAACTTTTATATCTATAGACAAAAAAAAAATATTAGAAAATATAGCAGCTTTCGCCATTCCACTGTATCCAGTTCAGTCGCAATCCAATTTCACACACCTAGCAGATTTCTGGAATCACTTGTGACTCCGTCGTGACACCGCAGTTTTGGTATTCCGATGGCTCTTTATTATCCCGATGCCTCTTTATTATTTATTATTATTCCGATGCCGAAATAATAAATAAATAATAAGATACTGATAAATGACAATAGCAATCTATATATTTATTTTTCTTTTCTGATTTTTATTATATACTATTCTGAAGTGTGAATGCTACTAAATTATTTGGGTCATTCTTTGAAAGTTGGGAGATTTGCTAGTAATTTTCTTATTACTTCAGATAGCACTAAAATATTGTTTTTAAATTTTTTATTGATTTTAATTGCATCTCAGATATTGCTGTCAAAATATCCCATCGTAATTGTTTGTAGAACGGAAGATATATCAGAATATTCCAATTTTCAAAAGTAAGGATTTTTTAAAGTGCCTGAGGGAGTTAGCATAATAAAATGGGAAAGTGAGATTGAAGAAATATTACAACGAAATAATAACAATAAAATAAAAAAAAGATAGTTTTATTAAAATATCTTTAGTTTCAATAATTTTAGTTAAATCTTTTCATATTTTATTAAAATAAATCACTTTTAAGATAAATCTTCAAACTAGTAGACGGTACCATCAGATAAAACTTAACATGTGATAATATACAACTCTCAATGGTTCATTTACTTTGATTAAAACAGATAGGTTAACATTTTTGTTAGTAACTTTTAGTTAAATTTTATTATGAGTGGAAGTTAAAAATGAGGGAGTGAGGTTTTTGTGCTCATTTATTGCTAACTGATTACGTCTTAATTTTAGAGCCTCCTTATTTACATCAAATCAAATCTCATAAAATTTGAAGAACTACAATAGACATTCATGAAATATTTTACTTGCTTTCTCAAATATATGAGCAGATGAGGGAGTGAATATCACCAAACACAAAAAAAGTTTTTTAACCAAACATCTCACAGTCAGAGTAAGTTAATGGAGGTTTCTCTCAACATCAGTTACAATTTGGTTTGGAAGGAAAGCTATGAGTATACTTGGAGTCTATTTTTGAAAAAAAAGTGAGGGAGGGATGCACATGGCAAAGGGACAAGCAATTAATTTAACTGATTGTCTACATAATTTTTCTATGATAAATTTGTAACTCTTTTATGAAAATACTGAGCTTGTTTGCAAACCTAATTTATTTTTATATCAATAGGTTAGGTTTTTTGACAACTAAACAAAGTCAATGTAGAAAATTCAACAATTGGGACTTGTGAGGTAGTGAGGATTTTAATGTTTAAAACATTTTTACGTCTGCAAAATTATTGTTAACACAAAACTGACCTCTGATAAATCAATCGAAGACCATGCTTTATCAATATCAATGAAAAAATATCTGTCAGATGCTTATTAAAAGCCAATTTCTTTATGGGACTGATTTCCTTTTTTTCTTTTTGATCCATATATGGTCATAAGATTAATGGTTACTTTTCCTGTCAAAGTCACTAATAATTGGCTTCTGTTATTTTTCCAAATAATTTTATTTTTGGATTGTCTTCAATTTTATTATTTTCTCATCATTAAAAAAAGTTTTTTATTTTAATTAAATTTATCATTGTTTCATTATATAATATATGAATGATTATCTAATTACAATGATCAAATAAATGAAAATTTGAATAAACGCAAATTAGAGACAAGAAGTGTCAGACTAAAGAAAATAGTTAAATTAATTTCAAAACTTATATGGAAGATTAGAAAGTGGTTACCATTTATCAATATACATATATATACATTTATACATTTTATATTTATATGTATAAATCTATGATAAACTCTGGTATGGTTGAGTAATCTGTGGTTCGATGGACATTTCTTTTCTTTTTTTAATTATCGTCATTGAATGTAATCTCAAAATAGTGGGCCTATAAGAAAAATTAGGATAAGAAATATTGCAAGATACCCTGCGCATTTTTGGTATTGAAATGTACCTAAAGTAAATAATTAATGCTCTTCTTATGTACTGTGTGTAATTAAAACATATTTTTGATTATTTGTAATATATGCCTTATAGTGAATATTTTTAATTAAAATTACAATATTTTCACACTTACATGTTGGCCACATTGGGTATAATGGCACACTAGTCTTTTAGGTCTTGGTTTCCTCCACACCCGAGACAGTTTAATGAAAGCAGTGATTCAGTAGCCTTCCTTATTAAACTTCTTGGCCCCATATAGGCCTCTAACTGTCGTCATATTGCTCAAGTATGAAGGTCCCAAGAGCGAAGATAAACAAGAGGGCCATTGCCTACAATGCTTTACAAAACATTGATATAAACTCTTGTTTTTTAATGTTTGAATAGTCTAATGTTAATATCTTGTAACTTTAGCATCACTTTAACCATCAGAAATTTATATAACTATTGACAATTCAATAGTTATTTACGTTTTCGCTAATATTTTATTAGTTCTGAGGTGTTATAATACACAAGAGGGGGAAGGGGTCCAAGAACAATTGTAATTCACTGAGAAAAATACAAAACATAATATTTATTTATTTAGCCTCTATTCATTAATTTATTATTTATTTAGCTGTATTTATATATGCCTTTCTTGACCCCTCCCTCTCCATAGTAAAGTATTCACTATCAGATGTTCATAAGTTTTCTATTAATACAAATTCGAAAGAGACACGGGAGAGATTATACAGTACCCGCAATATTGCATGGTTGTGAGGATTTAGCGTGTATAAACAGCAGACACAGTCAGCGTTTATTTTCATCCTTAAGGAATCGATGGGTGGTTACAGATAGGATCATATCTTTGAGATCAATCAATCGTCCCATCCGAGTTAACGAAGGGCTTTTGAAGAGTGTGTTACTACTCATTCTGTGCTAAAAGCTGAAATTGAATGTAGAGAAGATGAAGGCAATAGTAACAGGTTCCAAACATCTCCTTAAAACTGTTCCTCACATCCCAGTCATGTTTCCAAACAATAATCCCATAAAATTCTATCCAACCATCCAAAACTTTGAAATCACTTTTGACCTAATCCTTTTGACAAATCTTTTCTTATCCGATCCTCATCCTTATGGAATTCCTCCTTCCATCCGTCGCTCCTATATTCTTCCCACCTTCAAATCTTGTCCATTTAGTCATTTCCTGTCCATCCAGTTCCAAAAGAATTGTAAATAGGTATTCCTCATTTTCAACTAAAATTTGTACCAAATTATGTATTAATACACTATTTGCACTTTTTTAATTATTATAAATTTATTCTCTTTAACTATATTTTTTCTTAATTTATTATATTGGAAGTTTTTTTTTTTTTAAGGCTTAAAAGTTATGTCTTTATGATTTATTATAATTTCGTCTTTTTTTTTCTTATTCTTTTATTTATTTACCTTATTATTTGTTGATTTTCTTGTTATTTTTTATTTTACTCTAAGACACTAATGCTCAACTAACATTGCCTGTAATGTTATCCTAAAGGCGCGGGGCCCGGAATAATTTTTTTATCATTATTATCATTATTAAAAGTGCAAATCTTAGGAACTAGGATAGGTTACCAAGAAAATTTATTTAGCATACACATTTGGTGAAGCTAAATAGTCTATAATGACTACGTTGAAGTAACAGTTTACTTAATAAGTAATTAGTAATCCCTTCATTGTAACAGTTAGGCAAGCTTAAGACTCATATTTAATAATGCCCCGTTAGTGCCAGACATGGGAAAGAATATATAATCCCCTCTATCAAGAATATATAATCATCTCTATCAGCAACCAAAAAAACACATTTTATTACAAAATAACGTTTACACACAGTCTCGACTTGCTTCCATTGTTGTCATGACAACGGCACGTACGCAAGGTGGCATAGGGCCCATGCGGGCCTATACCGTGTGTTATCCCAAAAGCAGTAGGTTTTAGGGCTTAAATACGCTAGACCAATAAGTTCCATAGGAATTTTCGCCGGGGAAGGATATTTCACTTCTCCGTGAACACCTTATTCATCGAAATCCATCGCTCCTGAGAGCCTGAAAAGGGATCTATGCTAATGTATTATATATAAAGACGACGACGATCGAAGCCATAGTTTTTCAAGTAGCCAATGCATTGGAAATATTCGGTTTTGTTTGGGACGCTCCGTGGAAGAAGAATGAATCCTTCATGTCAATATAATTTCTTTTTAATTTAATGGCTGGTATGATGTTGTACATGGTATATAAATAAATTCTTGGTATGTATTCATGATATAGGTGCCTATATACATTGTTGCATATATAAAAAATATTGTATATATGGTATATTATTATATGAGTAATGTAATAAAGAAAAACCATTGCGACATGGTGAATTCGCCGTCATTATATGGAGCGCTTCATTTGATATTGAGGGCCATTATATTCCAGTCCTCTAAGCTCAACCTCGGAAAAAAAGATATCAAACTTGAAATTTGCATGAACATTCATTTGAACCTTCTAAATGTTGACTAAAAATTCACATATAATCTAGTGTCGGCATCTAAACTTATTAAAGGTCAAATGTAAAAAATAAGTGGCGAAATTCATTGTGTTTTTTTTTTTAAATATCTCGTTTCCTGTAAATCCTACATCATTAGAGGTTCTTATAACTCATGTAGAAAATGAAATTGCCCACAATTTTTTTCTTATTTATTTATATTTTGTTAATTAATTAATTAATCAATTATATCACATCCAATACCTACCACAAAACAAAAACAAAAATAGATTGGGTGCCTAAGTAACCAAACCGGTAATTAGTGCAATTTTCTTCATCTGGTGAAGGGAGGGTAAATTAATAATAGGCAAGACAAAATTATTTCCATGTCTTTGTTTTATAAAAAGGGACAGAATTAAAGACCAATTTCTTTTGGACCAATTTCTTTTAACCCTCCTCTCCCGTTAAAATTTTGTTTCGAAATAAATAAATAATAATAATAAATATCAATAAATAATACTCTATTTATGACTGAATCTGTTACCACATTTTACGCCGTATAATCCTATACTCGGTTGCTGGCAAAAGACTTTCCTCGTTATACAGTATATAATGTACTATAATGTGTATGTACAGTCTATAATGTGTAAGAACAGTTGATCCTACAAAAAAAAAAAAAATAATAATAATAATCAGAATAAGAACAAATTTGTTGATGATTTCATTTTCGATAAATTCTAAAATTACCCCTAACGACGTAGGTCGCTTAAGAAAATACATATTTAACAAAAAAACTTTTAATAAACTAACAAGGAGTGTGCGCTGGTAATAGAGAGGGACTTGGAAGATGCCACTGCACCATCCACATTTAATTTAATTTATAAAAATAAACTGGAAGTGGTTTATTCCAACCTTACTACAATCTTAAGAATATTCCTTGACATCCCAGTTTCTGTTTCTTCTGAAGAAAGGAGTTTCAGCAAGCAGATACTGATTAAAAGTTATTTAAGGAGTACAACAACAAAGGTTGATCAACAAAGGTTAGTAAACGAGCTGCTTCCATAAACTATCAAATCATATACATTTTTCTGCATACAAATATCGGAAAGTGAAATTTTAATGTTATTATTCGTAAATACTCTCATCCTTTTTATATTTTATTTTTTCTTTGTATTTATTTTTTTTTTTTTTTGTTCAGGCCTTAATTCAGTCAATAAACTGTATTAATTCTATGGTATGATATATATTTCGAATTATAAAACTGCTGAATTTTTTATTGGGGAAGAGAAATAGGAGAAGGGGCGGCAAAATTAGGCTTGTTCTCGCCCTGGAAAAAAGCCTGCCCTGCCTGCGGTCATATGGTAGATAAGTACAGTTATTGTGATTTTTCAAAAATGTGAACATGACTATTAGCAATTATTCAATAATGTTAACATTATGTGTCGTTAGAGGTGTCTTTTGTGTAATAAGTCTGTACCCTCACTGTGAAAGCTCTTTAAAATATTATGAATTATGAAAATACCCATGTAAGTTCCACCAGACCGATTTGGAAATAAAGCAATAAAAAAAAAAAAACCAACAAAAAAACATGCTGGTGAATTTGTTTGGTCAAGTTTGAAAGACGGAATGGAAGAGGGGGAGGGGGAGCAAGAGTTTTTTCTCAAAATTAGAAATAATGGAAAGGTAGTGTTCGAAATATCAGTATGTGACTTACTTCGAGAGTTGTAGTGTACCGGAAACCGCCGAACATATCATCACAGCATGCATTGCCTATGAGGCACTGAGGGCCAAACTACTGAGGGAGACAGGGCTCTATGTTCTGAGGGAGAGCGAGTTCCCTCAGCTGATGACCGAAATGAATTAGCCTCATTTCAAGAACTTTGTGTGTGGTTGGAAGGCGATAGTGGGTCCAACACATTTTTCCTTGGGAAGGAGAGACAGGACCTTGCCAAAGAGGCCGCCGGACAGAAGACCCAGGATGGGAAGAAGATGATGGTGGCCAAACTGAAGTACCGAAGAGCAGGCTGTGTGCACAGCTACTCTGTTTTACTTATTACTACTGTAATCTGTTTTACTTGCAGCAGTGTGTTGTTAAGCAGAAATGCATAACATCACACTCCTGCAAACACCCGTATTGCCTTCTAGGCAGGGTAGGATGGAAAATGAAATACAAAAAAATGTTCTTCGAATGCAGTCGTTATTTAGGAGTTATTAAATTAATTAATTGTATAATTATAATAAAGCTTTAAAACAAAAGCTGAGGTATAGGAGCGTTCGGAAGAATGAACAAAAAGAATTTCATCCTCCAATTTTTTTTTTATAGAAAGACACGATGCAACGTAGCAAGTGTTGGGAACACCGGATATCGGGAGGAAATTCCACCCGTTGACCCGTCCACGTCGCCCCGCCCAAATTTGGTCTGGTCTAGCGTTTACACGAGTCGTTCTGAGCTCCCATTTGTTCCAACCGTTCTGCCCCGCCAATTTTACGTTATCTGGTAGTGTGTGAGCGTTTCACGACCCGTTTTTTCTGGTCCGGTCTGGTCTGGTCCGATCGTCTAAACGACAATCCGATCGTCTTAACGCACTACATCATCAAAAAGTGTGGCCAGACCTACTTTAGTGCACTATCCGTTTTTTCCGGTCTGGTCTGGTCCGGTCGTCTATATGCTCCTTAAGTATCCAAACCTGCAGATATATTTATTCAAAACTTATAATCATTTCATTTATATATTTATTTGATATTGCAAGCAGGTTACTTGGTAAGTCATACTGAATAAATGTATTAAAATTATTGATTTGATATGGTTTTTGGAACACGAGTAAATTCTCGTTAACTATTTCGAAAAGCGCAATTTAATGTTTTTTGAACTAAACTAATGTTTAATGTTCATTTAGAATAATAATAAAGGCTGACAAATTTAAAATAAAGGAGGAAAATAATAGACATCATTTTATAGTTCTATAGCTACAACGCTCTCTCATTAAGAATTAAATGAACTGACCAAACATATAAACTCCGCCTGGAATTAGAATAGTCCTACCCGACAGTGGAAGGGAAAGAAAAATGCCTGCTTCCCAAGGGAAAAAGGAGATGAAATACAAGCAGGCAGTATTTCGTGGTCCCACTCGTGTAGTTTATTAAATCACCGCTAGGGCAGGTAATGCCACGGCCAGTTAGATATTATTTACGACAGACAAAAGGCGGGAACGGGGGCGGCATTGTTGTAAAAAGCCTTTGTTCTCCACGGCAGGACAATGACGGTTCCCGCCTTTTAATTGCGGGTTCCCGCCCTTTTGTAGCCGAGAAGAGTGAAGGGTGGGGGTAAGATAGATTAATGTTCACCCCGACCCCTAGCGGCCATATATCAAACCCTCCATTAAATTTATAAGAACCGTCTGTTAGATTTATCTTGGGCGCGCTGAGGGGTTTTAAAATAATGAAAGCGGATGAAAAAGAGACACAGTTTCCCCCTCCTTCCTTTTTTTTTTAGTATCTCCCACAAACTCACAATGATTCAATGGTCTCAGTCATAGATGAAGTATTGTTTTGTTGTTTTTTTTCAGATGACATTTGTTGTTCAATTATGACAAATTTTATACTCACTCTCTATTGCAATTAATTTATTTTACACTGGTTTGTCAAATTATTTCAGTGTTCATCTTGGCATTTCTTTACGGTATGGATGAAGTGGATTTCAATTATATCCATGCTTATGGAAACGTTCCGATATTTTTGATTCTACTACAGTAGGATTACTTCGAAGGAAAAGGGAGGAGTAGATGCTTGTATTAATATATGCGGTTACTATAACAAATTCATACTAAATTATTTTAAATGTTTTCAGTTCTGAATCCACAAGATCTTTTTTGTTTCATATAGAAGTCGGTATCATATCGGTTTCATATAGAAGTATGTCATAATCGAAATATGAAATTGATGTACCATCTATTTCTGTTGAATGAGAATAAAGCAAAGATTAAACAGAAAAAACTTTAAAATGTTATAAAAAAAGAAGTTATTTTTCTTAATAATTTAGAAATGTTAAAGTACAATAATTATACTTATATAATAATTATTATAATATTATATTATAATTGAGAAATTTGTTATATTGAAATAAACATGCTTTATTTGCAACTATATATTTGCATTATTTACTACGAAATAGCGATATTTACTATTAAACTAGAGCGATAAATTATAAATTAAAAAACATTATGTTAATGATCTTACCTGACTTAACTCATGGCCCAAACTCATTTTTATCTGACCAACTCTACGTATCCTCACCATTTGCAGTACGATAAAAGATATGAACACCTTCCATAGGCCATTTTTTCTGAACGTTCGATCCCACAGTAGATGGATTATTGCTACCCTATGTTTTATTAAAATATTATTCCTTTGGGAATAAATGACCTGGTAAAATTTACACGCCCACAAATACGAGCGGTTCGATTGAAATATAAAATATGCAGGGGGCGATATCAGCTCGTAGATTATGCAGGAGGCAATGAAAAGACCGACGCAAATCACATCCGCGCTGGGGTGTCCTACGGAAGCTTTATTTCTGCGGGCCTTCTAGATTTACGATGGGGTCTATTTCCTGTTTTTTTCCTGCCCCTTCCGGCAGTTTATGGATGGCACTGGCAATAAAAGATTAATATTATAGGTGGCCATATTTAAGGCTTAATGAAGGAATTACAGTATCTTTCTAATAAAACGGCTTTAATAAAGTTGGAACTGCGGGAGAACATCGTCTGGATTATATTATGTCTGTGGGTTGGTGTTTCTCCATATCATATGTAATGTATTGTAATATTTTTACCATACCTACTTATAAAGTAGCTGGTTGAAACTATTTGATGAATTTTAACTTTATAGTTGGTAAATGTACCAGTGGTGGAGACAGATAACGAAATTTTCATTATTTCTGTTTGACCCAATGGTTTCTATATGTACTTTCGAGATTTAAAACGTATCCAGTGATTGCAGCAGCCATTTCTCTTTGAATTTACGACTAATAAAATTTTAAATGATTGTAGTTTGTATATTTTTTCTTACTTTTCCTAAAGATCAAATTTGCAGCAGTAGTGGACGCTTTGAAATCACACTCTTTGGATTAGTGGTGGACAAACATTTCAACAACTTTTTCTTCATATTAGTCTCACAACAGTTACCAAATAATTGAATAGTCTCAATTAACAAAGTGACAAAGTATCGAAAAGACATTTTGAGACGAATATGAAAAATGTGTTTTTACTTTCAATTATCTATAAACGAAATATAGAGTTAGGGAAAGTAAAGCAATCGTGAAATAGTTCGAATCCGAATTTTCAACGGAAATACACGTTTAAAGGTCTCCTTAGGCAAAATAACCAAATTTCGCAAAATGGTCTGTGTTTGTGCGTATGTATATGTGTGAACAGCCTAGCTCAAATTTGAAAATTTGTACATTTCGAAATTACGTAAATATATGTAAATAAATTGAATGTAGGTTATGTCTTGGTAACGTATGTCTTGGTAAGGATGTTACAGCAACTTTTTCACTAAAATCAACTTGCCGATTGTGCCACTGTGTTAACAGGTACAGTCAAGTATTCACGCAACCTGTGCTAATGTGTTAAGTGTGCTAGAGTTGAGAAACTGACATTAATACTGACATAGCATTTGTGTCGTAAATATGGCCGCTAGCACACTTGACGTTTGCACAGTCTGGGATATGGTAAACCCTTGTTATTTCGTAAACGCACAGAGGTTATTGTGAAGTTTTCATCTCAAGTGTTTACTTTCATGTTGTTTACAACTTTCGTTTCGTTTATTTCTGTTTTTATTTTCATTTACCTATTTATGAAATATATACCAAGGGGAAGTATTGCGATCGTGAAAATTATTCGTAAAATATTAATCGTGAAATATACGTTTTAAAGTTCCCCGAGTCCAAATAGCGAAGTCTCGCAAAATGGCCTGTGCAAGTGAACAGCCTAGCTCAAAAACGAAAAGTTGCTGTGACGTTACAGCAACTTTTTAGTTAAAATCGACTCACCGGAAGTGGCACTTCGATTTTAAACTTTTTTACAATTTTCTTGAAAACAGCTGGAACGATTTTGATGAAACTTGCCAAAATTATTCTTCTTAAAACTCTTCAACTTTTCATACATTTATTGTATCTCCAAGGAAATACAGGGAAAAAAGTTATGATGAAATGAATATTTTATGTACATATAACTCGAAAAGTATACCTTTTATGGTAAATTATGTGTAAAATCATATGAAAGGTAATTTAATTATCTAAAAAATGAAAAAGGGATAATCGAAATTGGACCAATATTAGCAAAGATAGATAGTATCGGACTAAACGGAACTGCCAATTATATCATCGATTTTACACTTTTTTACAATTTTCTCATAAACGGCACAAACGATTTTGATGAAATTTGCCTTATGCCTTCTCCTTAAAGCTGTTAAACTTTTCATATATTGTATACATCACTGAGAAAATGCCGAGAAAAAAATTATAACTAAAAGAAAAGTTTATTTTTGCATAATTCAAAAAGTATGCATTTTATGGTAAATTATGTATACGATCATATGCAAAGTAATAAAATTCTAAAAAAAACAAAAAAAAGAATCATCGAAATCGTAGCAGTGATACCAAAGTTATGGCATATCTTATAAGGACTACATGACCCTAGATGAAAAGCCAAACGCTTCCGAAAGGAGGTCAAAAGACGCCCCGCCGCCAACCTGTTGTCAGCAATATACTTTGTAATAATGTAATGCATTAATATAAAAGTAAAAATTAACTTAATAATTTATATTTTTATATTGTTTAATAGAGCCAAAATATTTCCATAGAAACTAAACCGAAATCTTTAAAATAGGCACCTTTATTCTCAGCCTGACAAGCCAAAATATACGGTGTGCAGAATTATCATACTAAAATTGTTAAAAAAATTAATTTATTATACTTTTGAGAGAGAAGACTTGAAGGAATGCATTTTGCTGAGTTTATTTCAAGAAGTGTCTATGTGAACTCTTTAAAATTATGTTAAAAAGATTATTATTTTAGGGTGATAAGATAAAGTTGTATGATGCGCGCACCGCACCAGTTTTTTTGTAAATACAATATAAATTCCATTGTATTTAAATTCATTCCATTTAATTCCATTTTTTTTAATTAAAAAAAGAATGCGGATGGAGTCGGCAAAGCGTTAGAAGAGGACCGAAACTTCATGTTATCCGTCTTCTTCATCTTCTGGTATGCTTTCTATCAAGGCATTTCAACCACATAGTCTAGCAATTATGCTTTTTGATTTCGCTTTGGCATTTAAAAAATAAAAATTAACTTGTATTAGATCATGCATATCCTTATCTTAGCGAATATCACTTTAGCAGGTTAATACAGAGAGGTCTAACTCAATATTTGTGCTAACTGTTCAGTATCATAGCACGTATAGCATTTAATACAAATGGCGTAAATATCCCTAATATCGAAACCTTGTGATACAACAATACTCTGATACGATACATGTGCCATTTACGGTATCGATATTAGGATACCTTAAATGGCACAGTGGTCCGTTATTAACTACTTTTGGAAAGCTCAGTAAAGTTTTGATATATGCATTACTGCAGTTTTATCTGAATTCAATATTTTTAAATACTACACCTGATCGGCGTTGCGACTCACTTGTTGAATTACTCTTGGATAGACCGCCAGTTATCTCGATAGTGTGCTGCTGCCCTCCAGTTTCTGTCACCAAGTAGCGGATCTTGCATCGGCATCCATTCAGTCTTCCCAAAGAGGCCTTGGATTAAAGAAGCTGGTACCATAGTCTCTCTTTGATCACTGTAGATCACTAATCTGGATGGTGTTTCGTTCGGATCCGTTCTTGCAACATGACCAGCCCAGCAAAGTCTTGATGCCCTTCCGAATGTGGATAAATCCACTTCCATATATTCCACACTTAACTCGACATTCGACCTTCTTCTCCAGTTGCCTTACTTTTATATACTACTGTATATTCGTCGTAGTACTTTACTTTCGAACCTTGGGAGGATTTGCTCTTGGTCTTTGGTTATTGTCCAACATTCATACTTATTGTGCCATATATGAATACTGGTCGGATGATCGTCTATGTATTCTTTCTTTCGAGGCCTTGGATAATGCATCGCTTCTTAAGTGCTTTTGAAGATATAAATAAATGCAGCTTGCTGATAGCATTCGTTTCTTGATTTCTCCCTCTACGCTGTTCTCGTGATAAACCTCGAATCCTAAGTAATTGAAGGATTGTACTCTTTCAAATCAGTACCGTCCTATTCAGACATGACTTTCATCTTCACGGGTAAGTTCACGGGTTCACATGCACTTGGTTTTTTCTGTACTGATAACTAGGCCAGGCCTTCTGCAGACTCCTGTATTGCTAGAAAATCTCCTGTTACAGCGTTTAGAGTCCTTCCTGCGAGATCCAATATATATATATATATATATATATATATATATATATATATATATAAACTAGTTTTCAATAAAACATAATCATAAAAGTGACAAATAATTTATCAATCCCTAATTAATAATGAGTTTATTACAAATGTCCTCTATTAATTTTTATTCTATTATGCAATTACTGTAACAAAAAATTTTTCCTACCTTTCTTTCATTGCGAGAACAAACCAGTACAAACTTTTCTGTTATAGTGCATATTTTCCATATCGGATACTGTTCTTTCACAACTATTTTTTGTTTTGGTTTAGGTATGTCGATTTATTTTGATGAATGTTATTATTTTATGTGATTAAAGCCAATTTCTATTGAAACAGCAAGAGCGTTATGAATTGCACTTTTTACCACTGCTGCCTGTTGTTTTCCCTATCTCTCGAATACTTCGCCCCAAAGGGAGGCTAACGAACCACCTCAGGCATAACAACCAGCGACATCTTCCGGAGAGTATACAAATGCCTGGAAGACGGGGCGGTATCAGCCGAAGACGAACCTCGATGATGACACCGCCCCGAGACACCTTATCCTCCGAAAGCGGATATCCTTCCTTTGAGAATAACCTTATCGCAGGTGGTGCTATCTCTTTATCCTCAGGCTTTTAGGGGTAATTCGGTGAGATCCGGTGTTGTCGTCAACCATAGCTCCTTGACAAAAGGCTTGACGCTAACACGGTTTGGCGTTAGGGCTTCTATGTTCTTATCCGAAAATGTTTAAGTCTCTAGGGTCGCCTGGTGTCATTCAGGTTTCAGAATTCCTCTCCATGTTTAAAGCACGAGTAGAGGTAAATTACATGGCACTGGCAGTGAAAATAATAACGAAACAAGCTTTTGAAAAATATAGATTGTAGATTACATGAATAACCAGGATTGCATGCATTTGAAATATTAATTACAAATATTAAATCAGCATATTTTGAGTATAGGGCCGGTCGTCTACTGGAACCGTGTTCGGCCGAACGATCCGAAATATAGAAAAAAGCATTGGAGCGCTCCAACACGCGTCCACAACACACCGCCTATTCGGTCTATTTTGGAGGCTTTCTTCAGAAAAATATAAAATAGATAATAGTGGTATAAGAAAATACTATTCTCTGTTATATTTTTGCTTGGTTGAAAATTAGAAACACATTAAACAACAAAACATTTTTTTCGATCGCACCCCCATTCTTCACCAACAAGATTCAATCCAGCTTAAATTACTAATTAAATTTCGTATTAAAAAAAATAATAAACCGTGTTCTCGATAGTTTATAAACTATAAAAACTTTCAAATTAAACAACTATAGATAAAAAAAAGAAGATATTTTTATGTAAATATTAAAGGAAGCTATTCAATTGCTACCTCAATAATAAACATCATTGTGCATATTCTACATTCTATAAAGTATAAATATGCAGATTTAATTTTAATAACTTTAATAATAATAAAAAATTTAATAATTTTAATATTGTAATTAATTCTGTATCATTTTTTATATTAACATTTTATTTATTATTCTTTTTTCATCTAACATATGTTTTCATTTTCAGTTGTCAGTTAATTTTTATTTGAAATACTCATACTGATCAAATTTCGATCAGAGAACAATTGAAACCATATATGGTTTTTCTAAACATCAATGAAACTGCTATAAAAATATCTATAGAAAAGACAATAATAAAATGTTTGTGTTGTACAAATCGATATTGTTATAAAATACAGAAAAAGAAATGATTATTGGTAAAAATTTAAGATCAAATTATGTATTTAAGAAAATTTTTGTATTTATAACGTTAAAATTAACATGGTATAATATTTGAATATACTTTTGTTTATAGGACATGGAATGTTTGAAAATGGACAAACTAGTCTGAAACGTCGTGCAAAAGAAGTTGACTAAATAAACGATATGAAGTATGATGGATAGCAAATTTATTCGAGAAATTTTTTTTTTTTATTTCTGTCTTGCTATAAACTATGCTCGATGATTGAAAAGAAGTAAAAATCTAACGAGTAGATCGTAGACGTGTTCTCTCGTACCGTTATACAAGTTTGTAGATTAGCGCGATGAAGTGTGTTGTATTTGGGTACTTCAAACCGAAAGTGCCTTCCTAATTCTAGGGGATATACATCGCAATCCATTATCGTGCTTATAGATCGTATTTTTTTTTTTTTTTTTGTTGATGTAAGATAAACAAACACTTCCAATTCATAGATCAGACGATCCTTTCATCAAGAAATATAAGTCGAAGATTCAATCTAAGAGATGGTAGCTGAAATTGTGAAATGGGCAAAAAATAAATAAAAGATTATAAGAAATAATTTTAAAGTTTATATGTCTACTTGTAAGTTTGTAATTGTAAGCTAATATACCATTTGTCCTGATTTTCAAATTATAATCATGATAATAATGATTCAAAAATTGCGAATAGATTGGAGAAAAAAAAAATTCAGGATACTAAGATTCCAGCAACATTAAAATTTCTAATTTGACAAACCGTATCCACTTATAAGGCATGCGTACTGGGTTCATGCTCACTGAACTAATTTATATGAATTAGTTGTGATCACCAAAATTATATCTCGGTGTTTGTCTAGTTTTGTCTTGAAAATTCTTCTGGAAGCAAGCCCTGAGCGCACCTCCGATAATACTATATTGATTAACGTCGTAGCGTTTGAATGAGGCTCTGATCCATAACAAATTACTGCCGTTATCTCAATATGCAAATATCGTGTATAGGTAAATCGACTTCATAATATACACAGATGTTATCACGGAAGGTCGTTGCAGTCACTAACGGTCCTTTCGCTCAGAAGGTTCAGGTATGACCTCATTAAAAATTTCTTTTGGTTTGGATGGAATAGACTAGAATTTAAGAGTCGTTAAATTAAATAAGAAACATAAATAAACAGCAAAACACTTTTCCAAATCGCCCTTTGACGAATCAGAAATAGAATAAAAAAAACGCGTTCCGCAGAACTGTATTTGATTGCCACAGTGACATTCTACTAGAGTGGTAGTGTTGATTTGGGCAAGTAATTATCTCACAGAAAAAATTTAATACTTTAATCGTTTAGTAAGAGTTTTTCTCTAGTTTTTTTTTCCTTGAAGGCTTTTGAAGGCCACAACGAAAAAGGTTTTAATCAGTCGAGAGAATAACCTACTTCTTTCCTCAACTACCTTTTAAACTGTATTGGTTTTTCATTTTATTTAGATTTTAAAAATTCTATTTTCTCCATTAAATCAATTTTAAATTTTCAAAAATACTAATGATTTTTTATCAGAAATATCGAATAAAGCAGAATAATTCCAAATTTATGGTACAAATTTTAATATTGTATGAATTAATTGTGCTATTTAAGTTAAAAGTGTAATTCACTTATTGTGAAATAGTTTTGAAGATGAAAAAATAATAATTACAATTTTTTTTTTATGTTCAGGTTGTTTTCCAGCCTTGTAGGTAACCATTTTAATTCAGGTTATGTTCAGTAATCAACTACTGATTCATATAATTTCATTCCTAGGGAGATAACTACAATTCCCGGTGAAAAAAAGGTAGTTGTGAAGTTAAGTTTAAAGGGGTTACTTTGGAACAGTCCCAGAACTATTCCGAGATAGAATGAATAGAGGAGGTATCAGAAGGTCTCGAACAATATGTATTCAAGTAAAGGGCTGACATGATGAAGAGAGGACGAGAAAGTGCATGAGGATCGACAGTGCCGCAGGAATGAACTACCGACCGGCGGGCTAAGCGACACCACGGGATGATTAACATTAACGGAGGGTATGAGCCATCAGAGCAGATATATAGGAGTACAAGCGAGCGGATGAACACCCGGACCTTTTATATGCGGTCTGGTGAAGGCAGTAATTGGAAATGGCCAAATAACGCATACATTCTGGAATGCTTGAAAGAAGATATTGTTCAAGTTATTGGCCTACCGATAAAGATAGGTCGGCGTGATTTTTATTCTGTAAAAGAGATGAACTACCTTGAACTTTAGGCTTTTGATTTAAAAAAAGAAAAAAAAGACCTTTTCCACGAAAAGTAGAAAAGGATCGGATTATGATGATGATGATAAAAAAAAAAGACTTAGGCTACTTTAAAAAAAGATTTATTGTAACGTGTAAAATTTATAGTATTGATAACAATAAAGAATTTATCAGAGTCTAACATTATGAATAACCCGCCTTCTTTATAACCATTCGTTAAAACCCGGAAACAAATCCTGTCCCAAAGTTTTTTGCACTGCTCATATTAAAATTGTTTACTGTTTTATATGCAGTAAAATTGTTATGCAGTCATACATAATGCATAACATTGTTATGCAGTCATACATAATGCATGTTATCCCTCTACTTCAACAGCCCGTAGTTTCCAAAAGGCAGGAGAGGGTGGTAATAAATAAATAAAATGAATTGCTCATTTTGAAAGGGGATTAACTCGTTTTGAATAATAATCGAGTTGACTCCTTCTCAAAATCAAACCAAGAACTAAAATTATTAGGATTGCGAAATTATTAGCTCCCTCCAAAGTAATATCCTGGCTACTCGACTGTGCTTGTGATAATTTTATAAAAATTAAAATTAGAAGAAATTCATTTGAAATATACAATTCCCCCAGCTCCCGAGCTCCCGTAATCGTCTCTTAACTCTTTGACTGCAGATTGTGACCATATGCTAAACATCTCCGAAACATTACAAGCGAGATATTGGTGATCTATGTCCTGGCCAAGGCTATGTTGCTTGGCCCGAAAACCCTCATATTCCTTGAATTATTCTGAATCTCCTGGAGGACCACACACGGCTTAGACTATCCATTACTTTGTTCACCCTACCTCCCAGGTATTCCAAGTGAGGCGTTACGTTTTGGACATTACCTAACCTAACAGCTAAAGTTGCACCCTAAATTTTCGCCTGACCTTCTAAATTCTTGTTGATAGGGTGTGCCCTATCAATCTTACCTTTCAGGAGGATGGCGTGTGTTTTGGCAGCGACCATCCTCATCTTTTTCTCCTTACACCATCTTACCCCTAGATTGGCACATCTTCTCTCTTGGCTCTTGGAGGCCACAACACCTGCTAGGTTATCAACGTAGGCAGTATAAGAGAGCTCTAATACTCACAATAACTAAAAACAAGTAAAATTAGGGTAATAACATGGACTCATTTACGGAAGATTTTATCTCGTAATAGATTCCTCTAATAAAACACGCCTATCTTGGAGACAAATCTTAAAAGGCCATGTAAGTTGCTGGGAGCATCGTACCTCAGCAGCTGCTAGAGTACATTTCGCCACCATACACTGTCAAAGGCGGATGATATGCCAAAAAACAGCAGCATGACGTATCTTAATATCTTTTCGTACTCTCAGCAGGGAATGAGCGGTTCCTCTGCCATTGGTTGATTCATAATACCGTGGATGGCTTGCTCTTTAAAAAACTGGATGTAAACTGGTTACCATGGGGGATCTCCAGGACCTTGCTCATCACAGGGAGGATACATATTGTTTTATATAACTTCGGGAGCTTTATATCGACTATACAGTCTACGATCGACATTTTCGGGAAGTACCTCCGATTCAAGAAATCATTAGAAGTTCGAAGCAACTGATTCTCAATATAGGGGTTACTTTTCACAAGCTCACCCGTCTGTTGCATCAAGTCCTGGAGCGCGACCATATTTTTCCTATTCACGACAATGCGGAGATCATATGTGTATAATGTCTGTACATGTCTTAGAGTCATGGGATAGTTCATTACTGGGATAAGTTGCTTCGATAAAGATATTGGCCATATCTTCCAAGGTGTTCGTCTGGGTATCTCCTTGCTTCAACGCTGCAATTATCTGCAACGGTTTGAGCTGACCCATGAACATTCTTTATAGAATTCCAGAAGAATTTTTCGAAGATTCTTTCAAAATGAACCCATTCCAGGACCTTCGCTTCTGTGAGCACAGCTGATTTCGGTGTATCCTGGTTTAAAACTTGTACTTATTACTAAGTGCACCTCTCTACACCTCTCTGCACCTTTGGTACGACGGCCAAACTTTGTGAATAAATAAATAAAATAAATAGGTCATTTCGATACAAGAAACATAGTAGAAGGTTAGAAGGAACGCCCATCTGAATTCACAGTCAAGTACCTCCATTTATTATTGAGACAATTGGAAATTACAAAATGAATATAACAGTGATAATAAGATAGTTTTGATTTACTAACAGCACTGGAAGTAACACCGCAGCACCTTGTCTAACAATCCATTAGCTAAACCAGTGCAGACACGTTTCTCAATAAATGAATAAATAGAGTCTCTCTTCAGATTATTTAAAATGTCGACGTCCGCCACGGAAAAGGTCGAGCCCTCTCCTTCCGGTGCTGAAGGGAGTTCTCAGTAGCATCACTTATAACTTCGGTAATCCTAAAAATTCATTAGTCTAAGTTGTCCCCTACGTCCAACTCTGCCTCTTTCCAATCTTAATCTGCAATCTCTTCTTCTAGCCTGCTCCGGGTACCATTCACTCATATCTTCGGGCCACATAACCATTTTTCTAATTATATTTTTATTGTTATAAAATATGAATATATGTTTAATTATATAAATAAATAATATATTTTAATTATATATATATATATATATATATATATATATATATATATATATATATATATATATAACAGTAAATTTGCGAGTTTAAGCCCCTGCCACTTTCAATATTTTCCAAAAGGCTAAGTCCTAACCATCAAGAGTAAAACTCGGTATCTTTGGTTGACATCCGTATGAAGGGAAAAGAAGGATCAATCTAATTAGGGACTGATAAATTATTTGCCACTTTCAATTATTGGCATTTGCCAATCGGTATCTTTGAGTTAAACTGTTACAGATTTTTCTATAATATATGAACAAAGGTTACGAGGGATAAGTAAACCACTTATCTCACAAATACTTCAGCTACCGCCCGCAGAGTTTGCCTTGAGAAATATTGAGCTATAGGATTGCTTTTTATTGATGATATCAATATTTAAAATGAACTTGATTATTTGTTAAATAAATAATTTGAAGCAGCATCTCAATAATAAATGTTTTATAATCTTTATACAATAGACATCATTACTGTTTTTTCAATATATTATTCTGTTATTTCAGAAACATCGAATAGATCGATGGCTATAGGCAAGGTTGTTCCGCTGTCAAAAGATTACACGCGAGGGCACCGAAAGATCCTCAGCGACCCCGTATTTAGGCTATCTAGATGGATGGGCGTCTTTTACCTCACCGAAAACCTGGAGATATCCTACTGGGCGGTGGTGACGGGGATAGTTCTGTTTGCTGTTCTGATATCCGAGCGAATGTTTTACCTGACACATATTCCCTTTCAGAAACACATGAGAACAGTTACGATCCTTTTCGTCAGCGCCTATTATGTCAACTGGTTCATCGCGTTGTTACGGCCGATAGGAGGTTTGCGGAAGACATTGAGGGAGTCCTTCGATATTACTCGGAAGGTACGATGATATCTTTACAAAAGACATGGAAGGTTGAGCATCGACCTGAAATCTTATTTTTTACAGCTGGACATTGACTATACAGCATCACGTCTTTTGTACATTCCTCTGGCCTTCATGGTCATAAAGTATGTCTTCACGACGACTATGTCTTCAAGTTCTCTCACGTTCCTCTTGGAGCTAATGCACCTCTTTAGCTCCGCACCGACACTACTGCTTCAGCTGCAGTTCGCTATGGTTGCGAGGCTCTGCTCTTTAGCTTTTGTTGGTATATTATATTTCTTCTATAAAGACTATTTATTATACTAAGCTTACAAAATAATATAAATATTTTTAATTATTATAATATTTTTAATTGATTTCACTATTGAAGGCTCGGAATGGTTTTTGCCTCGTCTGAATAGGTATTTTAATACAACATACAGATTTATTTTTAACATTGTATTTTTATTTGTGCCTTTATATCATTGTATGGAAACTAATATGAAATATTATGTTTCCTTAGAAATAAAATATTAAAAAATAGAGAAATGTGCACTGTATTCAAGAAACTATGGATAGTACTGTAGTAAGATATTAATGGATAGTACTTCATTACTAAGATTACACTTCGAGAAATCATAAAGTAAGTAACAGGTCATTTCGATACAAGAAACATAGTAGAAGGTATGCCCATCTGAATTCGCAGTCACACATCTCCATTTATTATTGAGACAATTGGAAATTACGAAAATGAATATAACAGTGACATTAAGATAGTTTTGATTTACAAATACCACTGGAAGTAACACCGTAGCACCTTCTCTAACAATCCATTAGTAAAACCAGTGTAGACAAGCTTCGCGTTTTTCTGAAAGAACCCTCATTTCACTCCCAAGGAATGCTTCTTATGAGGTTCTTATTTTTGGATTTCAGCCAGAGGAGTCAATTCACGACACCGATACTTTTTTATTAATCATGTAATTATTTATTTTAATAAAAACCTGTAATAATTATCTTTAGCCATGGAAAAGAGACTGGAGATATCAGATGAGATCCAGCTGCAAGGACTGGCTTCAATCCACTGCAGGATGTGCTGCCTTTGGACTGTATTCAACAACCACTTTGGTCCTTTTGTTCTCGTCACTATTTGCTTCTTCATCGCCTTATCTATGGCCTTCATGTAAGTTTCTGTTCAGCGTGTATGTATGTGAATTTGAATATAGAGTGGCTTCAAATTGGATGTGGATGGTTAGCATATATTAATTTATGAACATTTCAAATCTTCAAAAGTTTAATACAAATAAATCAGACACAGAGTAGATATGAAGAGTGTAGGCGTTAGTGGAGGATTCAGATTTTCGACCTCATCGAGCGTTAAAGAGTAAAAACTGTGCTCCTACCATCTGATTTATACTCAGACTAATAGGTATTCATTTTGGTTGGGTTATTGGGGCTCAGGAAGCGTAGGAGCTGTTCCCATCATGAGGACGCCCATTAATTTTTTTATGATTGCGGGTCCATTGAAAATAAGTCGATTTTACTAAAACTGAGATAGATCGAGCATAAAGAGCGTCAGTTTTCGAAAAATTATCATAGTCGTTTACATCTTAAAAGAAGCATTTCTGTGCATTTAATAAATTTTATTTTCATATCAGTTAGGCAATCCACATTTTCCAGTTACACCGCCATATTGACTGAAAAAACAAACAAACTGGAATTACTATTGATACACGTAAATCCTATAGAAAAGAAGACTAGAAAAGTTTTTTTTTTCTGCTCACATTCTATTCTTATCAACACATTATTCCATGTTCGACAGTTGCTTATTAAATTATTTATATACTCTAGGTACCTTTTCGTTTCGGACTCTGATGTCACATGGGTCGAACTGGTACGAATGGGCCTGAGGATTTCTTACATATTGTCTTCTTCCATGCTTGCGGTGTATGCAGTCTCCCGAACGAAGCAAGAGGTAAGTTTTGAAATTGAGTATATAAATTTTTATATTTATATATATTTTCTATTACATACATACACACATATATATATATATATATATATATATATATATATATATATATATATATATATATATATATATATATATATATAATAACAATCGTAAAGATTTAGTTTATTTTTTGCACTGCCATATTTTCAGATTCAAGCATAACTGAATATTTGATAGGCATTTATGAATAGGTAGCTCCAGTAACAGCATATCATTCATATTCAGTTTGAGAAAAATAAAAAGTTTGCTTTTCATTAGTTTTATATACGAGTCATTTCATGAAACATTGCAGCACAGCAGTCCATAGGTTCCAAATTATTATTAGCGTCATTTTGGAAATGATGTTAAATTCTGCAGATAAAGTTAAATTACAAACTGGCAGTTTAAAGATTATTAAATTCAAGGTAAACAGTGAAAAATAAACTTTATAAATATAAATAAATTATAAATATATAATAAACTTTATTATATTTCGTTAATGACGTGTTTTTTCCTGCCCTTAATCAGTCTGTAACATTTTTAATTACTTCTGTATAAATAAATATATTTTTTAATGATTAATATTGCAGCAATATGCTATTAGGAGAACTAGTAAATTATGGTAACGCAAGATATCCCATAAAAATTATCGGTACGATGTCATTTTATTAAATTTTAGTTCTTTCCAAAAAATCTGTCAAGAGTGCCACTTCAGGATTGATATCTTCTTTTATGTTGGTAGTCATTTTGTTTACAGTTAACATCAGATGCGTATTTTCCAGGCCATGTTTAATTAAAGTGAACAAAAAATGTTTGTAAACCACAATAACATAGACATTATTTTAATTCATTTTCTTGAATGTTGCACTAATAATTTACTGTAAATGTAATGTTTTGAATATTCACTCACTTTAGCTCCATGATATTCTTACTCGGTTAGCATTAACGCAAACCGACAAACCACAATGTTAGCTGTTTATACAATGCGCAATCCCAATTTGTCAGGAGTGTTACAGAACATTGAATAAGGAAAATCCTAATGAACCTTCTTTCATATTGTTATCTGAAGTGTAGAGGCATAAATAAAATATAAGAAACAAAATAAATTTTTTTTTATTTATTTTTTCTCAGAGCTTACACAATGACCTATATATGTATATGTATATATATGTATATGAATATGTATATATATGTATATGTGTGTAGTTATATATATATATATATATATATATATATATATATATATATATATATATATATATATATATATCGCTCTTATTTCTCTTAAAAAAGTTTAGTTTGATATTAATGAACCAATTTTTTGTTCCACGGCTCCTGGAATTTACCTTTTCATGGATTTCGTTCAGCATGATCTTATACCATGAAAAGGTATACGTTAAGGTTGTAAAGTCGTGCTTAGTTTTATTGAAATTTTTTTTGAGCTCCCTCGATTGCGGATTTTTCTTTAGAAAGCACTCTGGGAGGGCTGCTCTCTCTTAGAGGGTCTTGAAAAATTCTTACTTAAGTCCCATCTAAGATCCGTTGGGATTAGGTAATCAGTGTCCCCAAGGCCAACAATAAGCACAGACGAGGCGTCTGAAAAATTGCTTCTTGCTTATTTTACGTTCATTAATCAAATTTGTCAGGACTATTTTTCTGAAGAGATTTCCCGAAGAGTTTAGTTATTGTTAATTCTGTCCTCTAAGCAGACAACTTTTTTTTTCTTCTGCAGTAAGCCAAGAAGGTGGTTTTTGATTTGGTTTTGTCTGCTCCTACGGATATATTCCCATTATTGGACCTATTCACCATAAAGTCAGAAATTTATATTTGTCTTTTATATAACTATGCATTAACGACATTTGGCCAGGCGGCAGATTTGCATGTAAATATAACTTTTTATTACTTCTGTTTTTTTCCAAAGGCTAGTTATTTTTATTACATATATTTATATTTTTTGTTATGTAGATGATTGATCAGTAATATAATTAATTTTTTTTTTTTTAATGTTTGTAAGCACGAGTAAATGAACCTAATTATATTAAGTACACCCTACAATATGGCCATTAAATTGAGTTAACGGTGTTACATCGTTATTCTGGTCATAGGACCGATAGTTCATATAGATTTTTGGACCCGCATGGCATAATGCCTTTTATTGTTTATTATGAATTAAATAATTATTTTCATTTTTTAGTCGTTATTTCCTCGGTAATATAATATAATACTGGAATTGAAGGTCATCGGTGCGGGATGGAGATGCATTTTAAATCTGTATCTTAATTCCTAGAACAAGGTTTTGGGGGTTTCGATATATATTTAATACGTAAATTTCAGTCTAAATTTCTGCATGTTTTGTTAAATGTTTTTTTGCAATTTATAAAGATTTGTGCACCTGTAAAGCATCTCCATATTTATTGAAATGCTTTTTGGAGGTTTAAACTTTTTTTATTCCACCTCGGTCATTTTGTTATTTTTAATTTTCTATTTTAGTTATTATTAAAGATTATTTGAAATATGAACTTAGTGACGGAGCGCTACTTCTCGAGTTTTTTTTTTTTTTTTTAGGCTGATAATTTCAATCACACTCTCAAAAAAGTTTTGTTTGCCCGGAAATACTGCAATGAAGTGAGTACCAAATAACAAACGATCACCAATCATTGAAAATAACTGTTAAATTTGTAATTTTACTTGATCTCAACAGCAGGAAAACTTGCGGCTATACATAAAGATGAAAATTGTTGTAATTCCTACGGCTTGTGGATTTTTCCAGCTGAGACCAACCTTATTTGTCAAGGTAACACAATGGATTCTTTTGTACTTTAATAGTATTAGTTTAGTTTGAACAATGATACTATTCTATAGAGAGCATAAGGTGCGTATTGACCAGTGAGAAAATAATTACATATCAATTTCACAACTTAATATTTTATAAATGTGTTTTGTAAGCTGATTGAAAAGGATTGCCTGTGCAACAATGAGGGATGACTCTTGTTCTGTTTACAGCAAATTAATTCTGATGTAATTAATATTTTTTCAGATATTCGCAGGGCTGATATCATACACTGTGATTCTAATGCAGTTCTCTGGCAACAGCAAAATCCCAATACGTGCTGATAAGTGATAAAAAAATTTTTTTTCTTTAATATTGTAATTTTCGCTTATAACTATTCATTTGAATTAATTATAGGATCTAATGCATCTCATATTTGCTGGTTAAAAGATCTCATATTTGATGGAATTAATTTATATAGACTATATTTGCTTAAGTCTTACAATAACCATATAAGGTTACACAGTTCCTTTAGGCTTAAGTACAGCTCCAAAATCAATTAAAATGTACCTGATAATGGCACGAGACTTGAAACTTCGGTATAAAGAGAATAAATAGTGGTGAAGGGAATTCAGCAAAAATGAATTAATCCCATTAAAACTATTTTTCATTCATATTTCTTTTTTAAGAACGATGCGTCAAAAACTCTGTGTCGGACAAAAATAAAGTTATTATTTGTATTTTATATACATTGTATTAATTTTATATATTGTATGTATTGTATATATATATATATATATATATATATATATATATATATATATATATATATATATTAATTTTTTTTTACTTCAGAAATTAATGGTTGGTCAAATTTTACGTTTTAATATAATAAATAACCGTAAAAAATAAATAATTATATATTTTTATTTATATTAAGGTATTATTACACTGGAAAAGCCAATTTTTCTTTAATCTTCAATTTGATACCCGTTGAAGCGAGTTGGCCCCGAAAGCCTATTAGGAATAGCGTTCCTTAGGGTGAGTGAGTAAGGAGGGAATAGGAGGAGAGAATTTATATATATATATATATATTCTAAATTTCTAAAAAAAAATAATAGCTATGGGGAGGATAGTGGTCCTTTAAAGGTCCTTATTTCAAAAATAGTCAGTTTTAACATTGATACAGGCTTCGATCGATCCTGGCTTATATATTATTTTAATCAGTTTTATTCTCACAGGGCTCCTATCTCCCGGATCCGGATTCGAGTCTGGCTGTGGCAGATAATTATTTATTCTGATATATCAGCTGTGTAGGGTCGGGAGACCTTCCTGGGGCACACACAGCCTCTATAAAGTGGGTTCCCTTCATTTGGTAAATACTTGGTGGTTGTGCGTGATCCTGGCTAAATCACCTCCTAAGCACAACCGCTGGCCAAGATACAGTACGTCTTTACGAATTATTGAACCCAGTAATCATGTACGTGTTGTATAGGATTTTTTTTTTTTTTTTTTCATTGGTCTTCTGAACATTAATTTGAAAAAGTTGTATAACAAAAAAAATATACTATGAATTATTTAAAGATAAAAATTGAACCTCTTATTATGATGTATGAAGTGTATTCCTTGTATATCTATTGATAAATAAAAATTCCCAATTTAAGGCTGAATTCCGATTTTTGTCCAAAATCACTTTAACTGATTTTGTGTGCACTGTGCCTCTTGGGTTAGCAGCATTATGCAGAAATCTCGACTACTAGCCAAAACAGACTTCAATCACAAATTTTGTTGGTATAATTTGCAGCAAATAGGATTTATAAAGTATAATAACTTCTTCTTTAGAAATTTTGTTTGGGAAATTTTCAAAATCATATTCTGTTTCATCACTAATGCAACAGAAAACAATTTTAAAAAAATCAAGACTGGTGAATAAACTTTTCATTTAAAAAATTAATATAACCTAACTACCAAAGGACCACGCAATATTTCATAGTAAAAGTGGCTTCAATCAGATGCTCTGAAACTTTGCAGGGATCTAGTTTTTGACATTCTCAGCAAAAGTCTCTATGGGTACAAATAAAATTCTATGACGATTTATTCCCGAATTAAGGTCTCATTTTACCTGAACCTAAATAATAGAGCAACGGATACAATAATGTAATCAACGATGTATTTATTTCAATTCTTATTGGTTCAGATGTTTGTATATATACATCTGAACCAGTAAGCTATTACCAATATTGCTAAGTATAGTGGATAACCTAAGGGATAGGTTCTGGGGATAACTTCTCTCCGTAACCTGTGTATTAACAGGTAAAGTACGAGATATTTATACGCAACTGTGAATTGAACGAAGTGCTCATTATGACACCATTAAAGAGCTCATTTTAAAAGTTTATGAATAAGTCCCTATAATTCATAATTATTATTAAAATATAATAATATCAAAGAATAACAATAGCAAAACCCTGTATCTGTTAATTTTATGGAGTGGTATTGGGCTAAATCAGGTACTCTCGGCTGTTTTCATTTTGTTTCTCAGTCAATTTGTTGGTTCAGTTGCAGCTAGTATGCATCAGCTCTATGTTTAGTTATTTCAGTGTTGTCCAAATTCATAAATGGAAGTTATTTTAAACGCGAAAGAAGCCGAATGGGCAGATATATATTTATAACAAATCAGAAAACCTTAACAAAGAAGAATTTCATTTTGAAATTGAATGTTTCACACACCATGCGCTGACAATAGAGAGACTGCATCACCCACATCCAGTATAATTTATAAAAATAAACTGGAAGAGGAGTAAACCAACTTTACCACAAGCTTGAGAATATTTCTCACCATCCTAATTTCTGATTCTTTTAGAGAAAGTAGTTTCCGCAAGCTGAAACTGATTAAAAGATAACTAGTTTTTAATAGTTAGAAAAAATCAATATAATAAAATTTTAGATCTGTTTAATAGTTACTATATAATAATAGAATTAAATTCACAATAGAAAAAGCTGTTAATAATAAACTTAGATTCCTGGACATGGAAGTTTCTATAGAAAATAACAAATTATATACAAAATGGACAAAAAAAGATGTATATAATAATAGGTTATTAAATTTTCTGTCTAACCATCCCAAAATACTATTATATACTTGACTATTTGCAATACCGCAAGAAACCTTATTAATAGAAGCATCAAGTTAAAGGAACAAACAATTTATAAAAACTATAAAACTGAGATATATAATATATTAAAAGAAAATTTATATCCAATAAATATAATCAATAAATTATGGTATAATGAAATAAACAAAAAATTACCCCAAAAAAATGATAATATAGTAAACAAACCCCAAAAAGAGAATAATGGAAAAACTATAAAAATAAAATCGAAAAATCCGACAAAACTAAACAAAAACTCATAACCCAATTCTTCAAACATAATGCAAATCTAGAAAATAATAGCAATGAATGTATGAAACAAAATAGAAGCAATGATATAAAGACATTTCACAAATTAGCATATGTTCCTGGATTGATAGATAACATAAAAAAGATCTTTAAAGAATATGACCTTTTCAATTTAGGATTAGGTCTATATAATAATAATAAATTAGAATTTTATATTAGTAATATGAAAGACAGCTATATATATAATTATATATATATATATATATATATATATATATATATATATATATATATATATATATATATATATATATATAATTATATATATAGACCAGTTATTTACAATCAATGTTATTTACCAATTGGGCTGTGGAGATTGTGAAAGAGTTTACATTGGAGCAACTTCAACAAAACTAAAAACAAGAATATCACAACACGTTTCCTATTGCAAAAACATTAAAAATATTAATTCATCGGCTTTGGCTAATCATAGCATTAGACTACAACATAAATTCAAATTTAAAGAACCAAAAATATTAGATATTGAGAATAAAACAAGAAATAGAAAAAAATTGGAATATATATATATATATATATATATATATATATATATATATATATATATATATATATATATTAATATGTATTGATCTTGTTAAATATTATCGTTGTAGAATTTAACAATATCAATAGCGAACAAAAGAAATAAGGGTCGAGCAGGTAGAGAAGGGTAACTGACAGGCGATGACAGATGTCACCACATAAGTGATAAGGGATAAGTTAATTTAAAAACCTTACTGAGAAGTTAACACTGTAACAATGCCAAAAGCTGGAACATCTAATCAATTTTAAGAACTGGTCCCCTTAGGTTTGGCTGGCCTCGAGGAAAAAGTGGAAAAGGTATGATTAAATTAGACTACTTGGATAATAGTTCGCAGATACCGGCTGTCAGGACAAGGGGCGGAGCCATCCGATGAAATCCCAGAATTTCCTCCCTCTATAAAACTAGTAGGCCAATGAACATCGTTTTCAACTCCCTCTTAGGCAAAATAAGAGAGAAAGGGGGAAAGAAGCAAAGAGGTGAAAAGGAGGGACTTCTCAACTGATCGAGGCGGAGGGTGGACGACTAGACTAAGACCAGCTGATGTGAGACTGTTGCTCTGTATCCTGACCTTGCCTGATGCAAGCCTACAACCATCGCATTCAAGCCTTCGCCTGAGGAACCATCAACACCAATTAGTACAGATAAGAGATTTATGTTAAAACAATTAATGGCTAAGTCTAGGCTGAATCATTCCATGGTTAACTTTTTATTGTAATAGTTTGTTATTTTAATTTTGAAGAATAAAGATAAGTGGTAGCAAGGAGGTAGTTCTTTAGTAACCATGCCCATATTTAATTTGAATATATTTCATTAAGATAGCAGTAACGTTGATTAACATTAGTATTAAACTTAAAAGTAGGAACACTATCTTGGTTAATTATTAAATAATGGTAAACACAAACCAGGCCTTTGGAAAGGTACCCAATTTAGAGGACAAGGTAAGAAATTCAAAAGTATTCATAAGCTTACTTAATTTTGGGATAATCATCCTCAATGATTGCCCAATGGCATCCCTATATATATAGACTAATGTATTAGAGCTAAATAGTAATCAAGCTCAACTCAAGTTAGAGAAACATAGCAATATATATATATATATATATATTAATAAAAACGACAAAATAACAGTCAATTATAAAACAGACACAAAAAAACTTAGCACACATTATGCAGACATAATCAATAAGATAAAAATAAAACAAAAATTGTACGTCATAAATTAAAAGTATGAAAGTATGAATGAAAAAGTATGAAATAAAATTAATAATGATAACTGGTTGGAATAGAGTGATTATATAGATTAATAGATTTTTTAAAAATATTTTAATGTGTGGTAGGCTATTATTTATTTGATGGGTATTTGAATAGAACAGTGAGCTTATCATGAGTTCATAGTCTATTAAGATCAGTTCATAACTGTGCTAACAAGTATGAGCTAATTACATTTTGGTAACACTTGGACATATACAATATTCATGTATACATAACCATGCAGACTAAAAGGTAAAATAATTATTAATGTAATGTGGAGTATCGTACGTTGTTATGTTAAAAATGTGATTATTAATGATGATACAATATGGTTTTTATTTTGTTAAATTTGTAGAAACTAAACCTGAAGATGGGGAAACAACCCCGAAACGTGGATATATAAAATAAAGATATGGATAAATAAAATACATGTAAGAAAAGAAGAATAAAAATGTATAGAATATCACCATTGCTAATTGTTTATAAATAATTATTAGACTTCCTAAGTGCTTTAATAGAAAAATGATTAAAAGTTATTTGAGGAGCACGATTGCTCAATAAAAGTCAACAAATCTCAGTAAATCTCCATTCCACTATGAGGAGATCATAAAGATTTTTGTTGCAAACAAAATATTGGAAAGTGAAATTTTAATGTTATTTGCAAATAATTATAATATTCTATTTTTTTATATTTTTGTTTGTTTGATTGGAGCTTAATTCACCAAATAAAATGTGTTAATGTTATGGTATGATATTTATTATTCCAAAATACAATTATAAAACAGTTGAATTTTTAATTGGGGAGTGGGGATGAAAGAAGAAGCAGCAAAATTAAGCTCACTCCTCACAGGAAAAAATTCTAGATCCGGTCCTGCCCACGAAAGTCAGCTTATAACGGATTTAGTTAAGCCGAACTATATTTCTTAAAAGAAAATTTTATCTGCTTTTCGATGGTACAATCGGAACTTAATTACCTTTAATAGTTTTTGAGTGATCGCTTCCTATTCAATAAAAAACATAACTTACTTAAACGAATATAAAACATGAATGTCCTCATTTTCTGTGTACAATCGTACCATGTCTCCTCTTTAACATTGTACTCGAAGGACCAATTCGGGAATCGGGGATGATACAGACCATTGGAACTGTAATCAACAGGACATCACAAATCCTGAGGTATGCTGACTCAAAGCATCAGCGGGTAAGCTGGATCTGGTGGTAAATGAGCTGAAGACCAAATATATGCAGCCAAATGCTCAAGCTAGCCAAGGCCATGTCAACTTCAATGGGTAACTCTGAAAATGATGTAAAACAGGAGATTGGACACCGAATAAAAGTCGCCAATTTGGTCATTTTGGTCTTCTTAGGCAAATAAAAAGTAAGAATCTTTCCAGAACAACAAAGGTAAGGCTCTACAAGCCACTAATTAAGCCAGTTATGTCTCTGAATGCTGGACTTTACCGAAAGCACATCAAGGTGGATCGGTTCAGTTCGAGAGGAAGATCCTTCGTAGAATCTTCGGAGCCGTATAAGACCGAGTTGAGTCTACTTGGCGAAGATGCCGAGCTAATGCTTTTATTCAACGACGTAGACGTGGTATGTTTCATCAAGGTCGGACGTCTTCGATGGGCAGGACATTTGGCGAGGATGGCCTCCCAGGAAACCCCCTCGAGCTAGAAATTGGAGAGGTAAGTATCAGAACAGGAATTGCTGGAATAGACTATTAGCAGAGGCCTTGACCCCTCGAGGGAGAGTGAGTAAGGGTGAATCGTGCCATGAGCCAATTTGATCTATTATCACTCCTTTTAATATTTGACTAACGGGATTATAACACCCTCTATATAGTTCAGCCGCAACATTTTTCTGTATTTTTCATCTAAAATGAGTAATAACTTTTAAACTATTAGCTGCATCGTCATTCGATTCAAAAAAATAAAACTATAAGAACCAATAGCTTGCTCGAATTAATTTATGTAAGTTGTTTTGCGAATATTCGGCTCCACATTTCGACTCCCCTCTCCCTCCCAGGGAGGATTGCCTCTGTTAAAATTTGGGTGGATTCTGCAAATTTCGATTCTTACTATAAGACGAAGTTTCATGAATGCACAAAGTTTGTTGTTTACTTTGCCTATTTTTTCTGTACTACAATTAGCCTCTAATATCCTATCTTTCACACCGCCTCCTTCTGTAGTCTTGGATGAGTTGAATGAGGAGTGATGAGTGAAATGAGTTGAGTCGATAGCTGGTACGCCAGTGTGTTAAAGATAAGGCAGATGACAAGATAGAAAGAAGTAGTCTGATCTGATGCCACAATATGACAATCATAATTTGTCTTTATTATAAACACAAGTAAATTGTTAACACAACTGTATTCATGCTCATGAATTCGTTGATAAGCGAAAAAATAAGTGAAATAAAAGATAGAGTCGGGTTCGAATCCTGGACGCTACTTTCAAATTTTCTCGAAAACAAATACAAATATATGGGCTCACTGACAATGATCACCGAGGTTTGAAAGCCAATACCTTGGTCTACTCTGTTTTTAACCAAGGGATTTGGAGTTAACTGTACTGTTACCCGATAACATGAGATCAGAGACCTCTACTGGTTCCTGTAGGCTCTTCGTGAAATTTCAAGGAATGATTTGTTTTACATTTAATATAAAGTTCTAGATCAGGCACAGTGGCGGCTCGTAGATAAAATTACTTGAGATGCTACTCCAGAAAATTTGTAGCCTTTGCTTTAAAATTCTGTAAACGGAAACAAACGTGCATAAAAAGAAAACGACCAGAAATTTGTAGAAATCCTAAAAGAACAAAATCATTTTTTAAATTTTTTTATTATAACATAAATTGTTACAGTTCAACCTTCATCAATATTCTTATTTTGCTTTGCGCGAATAGATGTGGATTCAAGACTATGATTAAAGTATTCTTTTAAATAAATATCTGATGTGGACAACACATGACTTCCTTGTACGCAACTATAAATCGGTGGCTCAAAAGGTGATCCTGAATTTGGTTACTTGTTTCCGAAGATCGCAGTATCTCAAAAACGACATTCGGGGTCTCGACATCCATCTATTGACACACCCACACAAACACTCACACATACTCTTGTTTCTGGAGGTCTCATTCCGTTATTATATGTCGTTTTCTTTCAGTAGGTAACTAGTTTCCAAGAGATTTCTTCGTGTTCCGTGACGACATTAGAACTGTCAATATCACTAGATAAAGCATTGAAAATCGACATTTTAAGCGGAAAAACACTTTACTTCGTACAAGGACTAAACCGAAAAAAAAAATGAATCAAATAGAATAGAATCAAGTACAAGGGTAGACTGAAAAGTAATGTACACATGCTTGCATAACGCGAGCGATTCAATTTTTGAGAGAGGCAATGCGAAACTTGAAGTTTCGATTGTAGAACCGATTCTACACTCTCCTTACTCTCCCGATCTTGTGATTTTTATTTTTTTCCTCTACTCAAGAGATACCCCAAGGGTAATCAATACATCTCGGACGATGAGATGAAATCAGCTGTCTTGCTCGATCTAATTATATATTTTTGATCATGTTCTACAAGCATGTATGTGTATTATTTTTCCGCCTGGGAATGCAGCAGTTCCACTGTTTCTATAAGCAAGCCACTACTGATAAGACAATATATTATACAAAGGGAAAACTAGTACATTAATTTTCGCAAATAATAGAAATTGAGTTGAACCAATCTTCAGAACTATTTCACACCCTACCATCGATAGAAGCGAAAATCAAGAGCTTGGTCTTGATTAAAACCAAGCGAACCTTGAATAATGGCGAGAATAGGATGATTGCTCAACTCGCAGTTCTAGCAGTTCACCAGTTCACCAGTTAGTTCACCAGCGCAGTTCTACTCTCTTCGATTCGGTTGTTTTTGTTAGGAGATGACTTCTATCTTTTTACAAGGATGCATTCTCATTTTTCTACTACCTTAATACAGAGGACCGTCCAGGAATACAAAGGGATTAATTTCGAAGTTGAATAAAGTTTTAATTTATTTCAAGATAAACAGCATTTCGAATGTATAACTCGAATTTAAAAGAACAAAATCATTTTTTAAATTTTTTTATTATAACATAAATTGTTACAGTTCAACCTTCATCAATATTCTTATTTTGCTTTGCGCGAATAGATGTGGATTCAAGACTATGATTAAAGTATTCTTTTAAATAAATATCTGATGTGGACAACACATGACTTCCTTGTACGCAACTATAAATCGGTGGCTCAAAAGGTGATCCTGAATTTGGTTACTTGTTTCCGAAGATCGCAGTATCTCAAAAACGACATTCGGGGTCTCGACATCCATCTATTGACACACCCACACAAACACTCACACATACTCTTGTTTCTGGAGGTCTCATTCCGTTATTATATGTCGTTTTCTTTCAATAGGTAACTAGTTTCCAAGAGATTTCTTCGTGTTCCGTGACGACATTAGAACTGTCAATATCACTAGATAAAGCATTGAAAATCGACATTTTAAGCGGAAAAACACTTTACTTCGTACAAGGACTAAACCGAAAAAAAAAATGAATCAAATAGAATAGAATCAAGTACAAGGGTAGACTGAAAAGTAATGTACACATGCTTGCATAACGCGAGCGATTCAATTTTTGAGAGAGGCAATGCGAAACTTGAAGTTTCGATTGTAGAACCGATTCTACACTCTCCTTACTCTCCCGATCTTGTGATTTTTATTTTTTTCCTCTACTCAAGAGATACCCCAAGGGTAATCAATACATCTCGGACGATGAGATGAAATCAGCTGTCTTGCTCGATCTAATTATATATTTTTGATCATGTTCTACAAGCATGTATGTGTATTATTTTTCCGCCTGGGAATGCAGCAGTTCCACTGTTTCTATAAGCAAGCCACTACTGATAAGACAATATATTATACAAAGGGAAAACTAGTACATTAATTTTCGCAAATAATAGAAATTGAGTTGAACCAATCTTCAGAACTATTTCACACCCTACCATCGATAGAAGCGAAAATCAAGAGCTTGGTCTTGATTAAAACCAAGCGAACCTTGACTAATGGCGAGAATAGGATGATTGCTCAACTCGCAGTTCTAGCAGTTCACCAGTTCACCAGTTAGTTCACCAGCGCAGTTCTACTCTCTTCGATTCGGTTGTTTTTGTTAGGAGATGACTTCTATCTTTTTACAAGGATGCATTCTCATTTTTCTACTACCTTAATACAGAGGACCGTCCAGGAATACAAAGGGATTAATTTCGAAGTTGAATAAAGTTTTAATTTATTTCAAGATAAACAGCATTTCGAATGTATAACTCGAATTTCGGCTGATTTCTCTACCGCAGCTACGATTCTTTGAGATTAAATCATAGTGTATGATTCTGAAGCTGGCTAATTACTTTCTGAAAAGATGCATCCTTAAAAAGGTAAGAACAGAAAAATAATTTTTAGTTTTATTATATTTTTGTCTAGGAGATCATTATTAGTGAGTTAGATACAACTATTTAATGATTGCCGACGTTTAAGTCCACTTCAGAGCTACAAAAAGAAGGCATAAATTGCAAAAGGGATTTTCTTTTCTAAGTAAAAAGTTAACGTTAAATAAAGTAAATTAAAAGTGCATATGACAACACCTAATACTGACAATAAAATCATTCAAATAAAGAAATTATGTAAAACCCAATAGAGTTAAAATTGCAAAAATAAGATTATCCTGTAAATTTGACATTTGACATTATTCATATATTTGAAATTTGTTGAGTATATCGCCCTATAAAACCTAATAAAATTTCACCGAAAAAAAGGTCAATTGTAATGGTTACCCGAAATGAGTATGTTCGATAAAATATCCAATTCCAAAAACTAAATCAGAACCTTTTAAATCGAATAAACGGCTCTCATAAATGAAGACAATAAGAACAGTAAATCGAAATGCGCATGGGGGATCAAAAATTGGATAGTAAATTCGAAAACATAGTGATTGAAAACTTCATAAACGATACCTGTACCATAGAAATGTCAACAGTAATAGTAATTCGAAATGCCAATGCTCAATAAAAATTTCAATTTGAAAAACGGAATCAGAACCTTCGAAAACATAAAAACGATCCATTATCATAGAAAAATGTATTCTCCTGTACTGTTAATCTATATGTGTGTGCGTTGGGACATTGATGGTTGAATAGTTTCATAAATTTTCAAATTGTCTAGAGTTTATATACTGGATTAAGAAGGGGTTGGTTGTGAACTGGAAGGGAGAATTATGGAGAGGTGAGAAGGTAGTTGGATGGATGAAAATAAATAAGGGATAGTCAAAAATAAAAATAAAATGGTGTGTAATCAAATACAGACGAAACGTCTATGAAATATGTGTATGAATGGAAGAAAAAAAAAGAAGAAATAAATGTAAAATTGTGTATATATAAATATTTTATCCACTATGGATTGATTAGTATGCTGTGTATTATAGCAACCCAATGTAATTGGGCAGCATTGATTTTTAATAAATCATTTCTCTCCCTCTCTCGAAATGCGCATGTGCGATTAAAAATCCAATTAAAAAAATGGAATCAGAACCCTTGAAAACATAATAAACGATCACTATATCATAGAAAACTCCAACAGTAAAGGAAAACCAAAATGTATATGCGCGATTAAAAATCCAATTAAAAAGATGATATCAGAATCCTTGAAAACCTAATAAACGATCCCTATATCATAGAAAACTCCAACAGCAACGGAAAGCCAAAATGTATATGCACGATTAAAAATCCAATTAAAAAAATGGTATCAGAGTCCTTGAAAACCTAATAAACGATCCCTATATCATAGAAAACTCCAACAGTAACGGAAAGCCAAAATGTATATGAGCGATTAAAAATCCAATTAAAAAAATGTTATCAGAACCCTTGAAAACCTAATAAACGATCCCTATATCATAGAAAACTCCAACAGCAACGGAAAGCCAAAATGTATATGCGCGATTAAACATCCAATTAAAAAAATGGTATCAGAACCCTCGAATACCTAATGAACGATCACTAAATCGATGAAATACACTCCTCCCCTCACTAAATAAATAAAAAATTATAATAATTTAAAAATAAATAAACAATAATTTTATTTCAAAAGTTTGAACTACTTGAAATTAGCACTTAATATCAATTATCTAATAAACGAAAAAAATGTCGGAAAAATATGCCCAAATTATTTCAAAAGTCATTATTTTAATTAAAATGATTATTTTCAATAATAAAATAGAATTAATTAATGTCCAGTTGGATTACAATTGAAATGAAAAAAGTTACAGTTGAAATGGAAAAAGTTACCACTGAAATGGAAAAGGTGACAATTGATTTAGAAAGGATTACAATTGAAATGGAAAAGGTTATATTTCAAATGGAAAAAGTTACTATTGAAATGGAAAAGGTGACAATTGATTTGGAAAAGGTTTCATGCTATATTTCAAAAGTCATTATTTTAACTATAATAACTATATTTCAATAATAAAATAAATAATATTGAATTACTTCATGTCCGGTTGGGTTACAATTGAATTGGAAAAAAGGTGCAATTGAAATGGGAAAGGCTACAATTGAATTGGACAAGGTGACAATTGATTTGGAAAGGGTTACATTTGAAATGGAAAGGCCTGCATTTGAAATGGAAAAAGTTACTATTGAAATGGAAAAGGTGACAATTGTTTTGGAAAAGGTTAAAATTGCCGTAGAAATGCTATAAAATGAAACAGCAACGAAAAGTCATGAATACTCAATAGATTATGAAATATTTTTTCAATACTGTTGGAGATAAAGAGACGAACTTCTCAATGGACAACAGCTAATCACTTGAGATAATTACAATAGTTTAGTTTACAGGTACATTTCTGATCTATTTGTTTCTTTTCTTTTCAAATAATAATACAGTCATTTTCCCAACAGTGGGACACACAAAAGGAAATTAATAAACATAGGTAGGTACATAAAAAGAAAAGTGAATCCAAGAGTTTTTATTTTATACTAAATAAATAAATAAGCTGATCTTTGCCGTCTCATAGAAGCAGCGTGTTTAGTAGGACTTAACCATGCATTCCGTACTTTAAGTTTACCCACTGAGCAATGTGAAAGAAAAAAAAATAGATCGAAACGGTTCTCGAGAACCACTAAAAATAGATAAATAATAACTTTTTAGAAAAAAACAAAAACCGACTTCAATAACTGTACACAAGAATCACTAAAGAGATGGAAATAATTTTTCAAACAAATGTGAATTGTTATGTAACATTAGTAGCTGTTCGAAATCAACCTGAACAGTACAATAAGTTAATATTTTTTGATGCCGGTAGCAATACCACACCTCAACTTTTGAAGAGTACTTCAAACAATATATTATAGTTGAAACGGACGAGTTCTGCTCCACTCTTGGCACCTACATGAAAAACTATTAACTTATTATACTGTTAAGGTTGATTTGAAACGGTTTGTAATGTTACCTAATAATTTACTTTTGTAAGATAAATTATTTCTTTCTCATTAGTTTTATAGTTAGTAAGTAAATTTGCTGTCTCATTGAAGCAGCGTGTTTAGTAGGACTTGTCCATGCACTTCGTACTTAAAAATACGTAAAAATAAATAAATAAGAACTTTTTAGAAAAACAAACAAAAATCGACTTCAACAACTGTACACAAGAATCTCTAAAGAGATTCATATTTATTTATCTATATATTTTTGTTACATCTAAATAATCTTTGTCATTGTTTTTTGATCCTTGTGTACAGTTTAGAAATCGGTATTTTTTGTCTGAAAGATTATATTTCTCATGCACTGCCAACTGCCCAACGTTTACATTACTTTGGTCGAGAATCTCATTCATAGTATTTTTATTTCTTATTATTCTTATATTTTTATTTTCCTTCAAACCAGTAGGTTTATTTTACCTTAATATGCCATGACTTCCACATATTGTCAGTATTCATACTATAAGTAAGGTTATATAGTTTTCAGAACAAACACGGTACATTAATTAATTAAACATATCTAATGCAACAAAAACTTCAAGTATTTTTATTTCCGAAATCCTTCGTTTACAACAGTGGTTCCCAACCCGTGCAGATTTGAGGACCACAAAAAAAGAATTATACACAAATAGTAATTGTACCATAAGCCGACCACCTCCACTCTCTACATAGGAGATTATGATGATTTAAAGTGTATTTTGAGGCACTTTTATAGTGCATTCACCTGTAAAAACTTTTTATCTAACATTCAGACCTTAGGAATGTCATGTTCATGTAAAGATAAACAGTAAAACAGTTCTCGCAAATTCGTACAAAAAATACACAGGAGAAAAATACCTTTTCGCGGACCCTCTTATTGTGAAATTTGTGTTCATCCGAAAGATTTGACAAGTTACCAGTTAAAAGCGCTATTAATTTCATATACACATTTAAAAGAGCCATAGATTTACTTTCAGACAATTTTATTTTCAATCATCAGAGTCAACCAATGAAAGCTCTAACATTTATAAACTTTAAAAAACGCTGAAAATAATACACAATGGTTTATTATTTCCACTTAGTAATATTTCAAAAATATCTATTCTGTACAAGTTAAAGAAATTAAGCAGTAGGCAGCAAAGGAAAAGAAATTTGAAGCTTGTCCCAAGATGATTGCCGTGAGAGTGCCGAACTAGGAGTGTTAAGAAAAAACTGTGTCAATGCAAGTAGGCTGTGATGGTTAGCACATGTAATCAGAGGGTAAAATGAAACAGAGGAAATATTGGATGTGTACTTTAGTAAGAAAAAACAAAAGGAAAGACAAAGGAAGCTAAAGGAAGTGCAGAAATAATCCAAAGAAGGATAAAGCAGAGAGCTGCGAGGAAGTCAGAAGTCTAATAGATAAGTCAGGAGGCCTTACGCTATATCTCAGCTAATACCCGTCCGATTTAAATGGGTTTTTTTCCTTTAATAGGGAATTTTATCGAATTTTATATTATATTTGATATTTGGATTATCGAATCTCAAGAAAATCGATCCAGTAGTCTCGGAGAAAAGCCGCGGACGGCGTACGGCGTAAAACCTAAAATTTTGAAGGGGGGGAGGGTTACAAAAATCATTTCCGTGGTCGATTCCAAAGGTCTATTGTTGAAAATAATAAGCCAAAAGCATTTATAGATTTTTATTATTTTTAATTTTAATGCCTTTTTATGCTGATTCCAAAACGCCTTGTATTTCTCCTCTATCTTTATAATTGGCCGAGCTTATAAGATCTTTAATCGGCAATTACATAGATTTTTTGTTTTTCATTATTTTATTTATTGGATTTATTTTTTTTTAATTCAATGTTAGGCAGATCCAAAACACCTTGCATTTCCCCTCTATCTTTATAAATGACCGAGTTACGTTTCCACGTATCTTGAAACGTAAAATCTCAAATTTTGAGGGGGGTTGCAACAATTTTTTTTTTTGGTCAATTCCAAAGGTCTATTATTGAAAATAATAACCAAAATTGAAATTTAATATCATAATTCATATCAACTGGATGTTCTAAAAACGTACTTGTAACAGATTCGTTGGTTTCTCCAAATTTGAAAATTATTTTGTCTTAGTGACAGGAAGTGAATATAGAATGGTAGAAAATATGATTTAAATTAATATTATTTTGATCGTGGAGGGAAGAATTAATCATAACTCGTTATTAAATTAAACTAAGACTTGTTTTTCGAATTCGAAAAAAAGAAAAATTTAAATATCCTAACGTTTTTGGTCAACTTTTTATTTTTTATATCAACAAATGAAGGAATGATTCCTCACACCAATGAAAAAGACAGCCATAAAATTTATCTATTCTATAATTATAATTTATTTAGTTATTCTTATTTGAATCCTTTAAATTTAATAACATCCCTTCTCTCTGCACCGACGATTTTATATTAAAATTAAATGAAAAGTGTGCAACTGGTGAATCTAAGTGATTGATCTCTTGATCTTCTCACCTGAACTGTTCCGAGGCACGCAATTAAGTTGTATCGATTGAAAAAAAAAATAATACAATTGACAGAAATGGGAGAATATCGTTTATGTCTCACCCTACTAATTATCAGGAAATAACAAAGAACGAAACCAAGGTTAAGATAAACAATAAATTAAATAAGATATAGATAAAAAACGATAAAAATACAAACAAATAACATACTTCCTCTGGCTTAGACGTATGGAAAATTAAAACAAATAGTAGCACACAGGGAAAAACGATCAATGCCAATTTTTTTTTTTTTAAAAAACGCAAAGTTTTCAATTTTTTTTAGGTGTTTGGTTTACAGATAAAATATATTTTTTCTCACATAAATCCTTCCTAAAATATTATTTTTTAAATCTAAATTTTAAAAATGAAATTACTACATATTTGATATTGATCGTTATTTCCCGTGACCCTTCAAATGTTTTACATCAACCATATATTAAAACAAATGTAGGAAAGTCCTGCATAATGGGGGACGTCTGGTCATTAATATCAATAGATAATTAAATAGGCGTATAAAATCTTTGTGTGTGCAAATATTACTGAATGTGAATAATTAAAGTTGTTCAGAACCCCTTAATGCATTAAAATCTGATACAAATATATGGTTTGTACGAAATTTTCGCACGGTTCAGCCATTAAATTTATTTCAAAAATATCCGTTCAATTATCTATTAACGTATATAGTTTATTGAGTCCATATTTTGAATTTACTGAAGTAGCTATTGCATTATTAACCATATTTTATTCTAAACTGAGCAAGGCATATTAACGTTTGTTTGTAGATTTATGAAGTGAATAAGACAATCTACAATTGATTTTCTTTTCCCTGAATCACACTAAATTGGTCCAAGAAATACATAAAAGTTATTAAAAAAAGAACCTCATCTGAGAACGAGATTGGTAGAAAAACTCTGGTGCTCTTCAACGCGAACAGTTCTTTCAGAGATGAAATATTAATTCCGACCACGGAACCTCCATCTTCCTCCAGTTAATTGAGACCTGGAGGAGCCGGAGAGTAATTTCCAGGGATGTATAAAAGGCAGCGAGGTATAAAAAAGCCACGTGCCAAAGAGGCAGTGACAAAGAAAAATAATTCAGACTCCTTTGTAAAGGGCGAACAATCTGCCACCGACAGGCGCGCCACCAATTTCCCTCGACAAAGCTCCGTTTAGGCCAGCTCTAATTACCATTCATTCCTTCAGCTACCACTTTAGCGTCTCCTACAGGGCTACCAACTTGGAGGAATTTAATCTCGTTTTAGTTCTGAATAATATCCACTGCCTCCTTTATTTAGGGCTGGAAGGCTATGTAGAAGTAATCCACTTTCAGAGCCATTATTACGCTTTTTGAGCAGCCCTCCACTGATTCCTGCTTTGTCTCTTTGTTTACTTTTCTCCCGACTTCTCTTTTTTACTCAGATCATAGGATCAACAGTTTGTACTGCCTGTATGTTCTGTGAAACGTTGTTGTTTGGTGTTATAACAATAAAGGCTCTGCTATATAAAGTAGTTACCGTGCAATAATGATTTTATTTAATTAATCTGCTATTAGAGAAATAAGCTTGGTTGTTTTGATTTAAAAATAACAAAAACTCTCGGTATCAGTTTATTTACAAGTGTTCTGGTCCCTTATGTTCAGAAATGTTATATACAACCTTTTGACAATAGCGCCAAAATCGATTATTTATTAGGTGAACAACTAAAATTGAAAATTTATCATGCAAAAAAAGTATTCATACAGTAGCAGTTATGAAAATAACTTGTTAGTTTGTTCTCATCTCATGATTTTCACTTTGTATTTAATCTCTTATTCAAATCCAAATCCAAAATGGGTTAAATGATCCAGATTGAACGATAAACCTATAGTTTTAGAAACCAAAATAAATAAATTTAAAAAATGGTAAATTTAATGATATCAACACGAACGAGAATCATAAATTGCTAACATCACTTACTTATCGATGAAGCGTAAATGGTTATTGAAATATTGGTGAACAGTAGAGTTTTTAAACTTTTCTAATAAATTTATTATATTCAAATTGTACATGCTAATTATATCCTTAATCATAGAAATTGTTATTTTTATATTCCAGGTTTTCATTAATTAAATTTTTAATGGCTGCCAGTAACTTGACGTAACAAAATGTATTTAATAATACAAACAATATGTCGCACATTTCAATAATAGGTAGATTAGAACTTAAAAAAAAGAAAAAAAAAAATGCCTGTTTATTCACTTAGAAAGATTTCGCAAATAACAAATTATAAGTGTTCTCACAATATCTCATTTAGCATGCAAAATCGAGCTTCAATTCTATTTGACGAGTTTCAACAATAGCATGCTAAATATCACAATAAAAAATAAGCCAAAAAAACAGCCTCATATGAGTAGGCCAGATTATATGCTAAATGCAGTGTCATTCTGTTAAATGCCCGCCATATTGTTTTGTCAACACAGAGGTATCTGCTTGAGGTTTCAAAGTGCCAAGTGATTATTTGGTTAATTCCTGTATTGGTTACAATGCCTCCAGCAAATGCTGCTCTCTGATTCATATCTGTAAGTTGGCCTTTACATAAATTTTGTTAGATAAACTTATTTGTGCCATCCGGAACGCAAGATTGAAAATTGAACTATTGTGAACTTCAGATAAGATTTATTTGAGACGCGTAAAGACAGCCTTAGTAAAATCTATAGCAGCCATGAGGCAGTATCATTCTAGCGTTTCATCTATATAGTTACATCATTCCATTTACAAGTATTATAAGTACGCCAATTTTAATGGTCATTTGTACTTTATTATATATTACATAATATATATATATATATATTATATATAGGAGTAGTTTTAAAACAATACAAAAATGTATTTAAAAAATGGATTGTAATTTGTTTTTATTTTTCTGTAAGAAGATGGAAGAAACAGGTTTCATTTAATAAATGTATAAATATATTACTTTATCCTATTGTTTGGGTTTTTCTCTTTACCCTTTTATTCAAATGCTCTTATTAGGGCACCGATATAATTTTCGGAATGCGAATTTAAATAAAACAATTGATCAAATCAATTGAATGTACAACAATAAGTCCACTTAACACAGACATTTGCTGCAGTGATCTTATAAAATATAGCATGGGATGATACAGCTACTCCAAATTCACGATGTTACTGGGCCAATAGGACCAGAAAAAATAAATATTATATTTAATATTAAAATCATATAAACATATATTTTTAAAATACACCTTAAATGCTATATATCATGTTGGTCTCTTTATTGCTTAATTATCATGCAATATTTTGAAGTCAAAAATTGCGTTTTAGTTGTCCAAATATATAATTTTATGAAGGCAACAGGGGGTCAGGTAGTAATATCATGGTCCCGTTATCCCGAAGCATCTTAACTTTTCTTTTCTTTTTTTTTTTTTAGTTGATGCTACAACGGGAAGTTCATACCCAGATTTTCGCGTCAGCGATGATGATGATGATAATACTCTTCTACATACAATTTCAGTTTTCACTCTTTCAATTCAGACGATTCTTTACCATTTTTGTTTAAAATAAAAAAACTTACAGCTTAATGTCGATTTCTAACTCTTAAACAATTTATTGTTATTGCTGAACTTGTTTATTTAGTTTGTAAATTGTTACACTGATTATATTAATCACCGATAACCTTAGAATGCCAATAAAAAAGTTGGTGGTACTAAATATATATATATATATATATATATATATATATATATATATATATATATATATATATATATATATATATATATAAAAAGTCACTGTACTAGAAAATGGCTTAAATTTTATCAGCCTTCCTAATAATTTTGGCCTAGACTGTTTTTGTCTGTCTTCTTACTTAATAATCAATGATTCATTTGGTATTTAATATTTTTGAAATATCTTACTAATTTATGGGCCAGTAAGTGGCTGAGTATATTGAATAATAAAATCCAGAGATAATCAATTATTAACTCGACAACTAATAAGTGAGTAATATTATTTGATTACAGTCATCTAGAGATAAAATCGGTCCTTTTCAAAGTCATTCGTTTTAAAGGACACCATTAATAATAAAAGTTAGTAAAATAATCTTTGCAAACTACAACAGATAAACATTAATCAGTGCTGTTCTTTAATTTAAACTGGGTAAATACTTTAGTAACTTAATAAATACCTTAATAAGTTATTTTTACAAGTTAGAAAATTTATCTTTTAATTTATCTTCGTTTAGCATCCTGTTAAGGAATTTTATTCGACGCTAATTAAGGTCTGAATTGGTTAAGCTTTAATGGATGCAAATGAAAAAGAAAAGGAATTTATGAAACTTGAACAATTGGTGGTGCTTCAACTACCTCTTAACTATTATGAAATTATTATGATACTAATTACTGTAAATGAAAAAATAAACATTTTTGCCAAAAAGTTCAATATGATAAATTCCATTCCAAAGAACTCGTAATAATTTAATTTTTTTTTTAAATTCTGTTACTTAATATGTTTGACTTTGGAGAATATTATCAAAACTCGGTAAAAGAATACATAATTTTTACATATAAGCTTGAAACTCGCAAAAAATAAATAAATAAAATATGTTTTTTTTTTGTAGTAATTTTTTCATGAATTCATCTTATTATTATAGGCTTAAGGAGCATTTTACTTGGAGTTTGATTGATGAATGATTTGAGATGTGAGTTCAGAGAAAGAAGCTTTGGCAAAACTCACGCACTCATAGTAGAAAAAACAATTTTACATTTCTTATGTTCATTTTTTACAAGACATGGAAAATTATATAATATTTATATTATGTACTATGTTGAATGAAGGATCTTCCTTTATCAATTTTATTATTGACGCTTACAGATTCTTGTCTACATTTCAATGTATTCTCTCATCATCCGAACATTTCTTATAATCTTCTGTTATTTAACATTATTTAGATAATGTTGTAGAAATAGTTCTGTGACGATGAAGATTTTTAATAATTAACATTCATTTTTCGTTAACATTTTCAGTTTTTTTAAATATTGAAGAATATGTATATTAAGGAACTTGAGGACTAAAACGCTGTATTCAACTACGTTAATTAAAATGAAGTTATAAGAAATGTCCTGATGATGGAATAATTCGATACTTAGACAAGAATATGTAAACATCGATTGTGAAATTGATAGAAGATGATCCTTCATTCAAGCAGTAACTAATAAAAATTTTAAATTGCTGTATTTGAAAATATTTTCGAAAGGGATTATTAAAAAACATAAAAAATGATACGTTTCATCAGCTAGGTATCACTAACATCAGTTGCAATTTTCAAATGTCTAGGAGAACTAATATTTAGAAATGGAGAATAGCGAGATTTTATTTTATTTTATAAGAATACGCATTTGGATTAAGTTTATCCTAAAGCTTGAGCATCAAAACATATTTAATCACCTTAATTAACTTAAAAACTTGAGGAGGTGTAATGATTATTATTACTGCAACCATTTAAAAACTGATTACTTTTTTACAAATGGCGAACTATGCTATAGAGAATTAATAAATTAATTTCGATATTTCAATGATCATATAATATTCAATTCGTTATTGCAAGCAACAATAATAATTAAAAATAAGGATGCTTTCTGATAGGTATTGTTATAATAATAGCTATTTCGATTTTGCGTAGTTTTAAAAGTGTAATTCTCAGTTTACAAATCTATTACATTTAATATACATAGCTTCCGTATTACAAATCAAATCAACGCACAGTAGACCAAAACAGTGAACTTATTACGTAAAAAAAATTGAATATTTAATATGGGAGTTGCTTATATTCAAATTAGACTTGATAGTGACCTTGAATCCGTGAGATTAGCCCCCATTGCTGACAATTGTTATTCATCGAGACAAGCAAAAACAAAAACAATAAATTTTCGTATTCTCTTTCATGTTTATTCATCTGAGAGTACAGGTGTTCTACTATAATGGAAGTTAATAAAGGTATGTAACTTTTAATACAAAGTTGGTTGTTACTTCGACAATCAAATGTGTCGAAGAGACTACCAACGAACCAAAGGGTATTACCCCTCTGACCCAGTTTATAGGAATTCAAAGGATAGAATAAGGGTAAGAGGATGATGAATGAGAAATAAGATAAATAAGGGAAGGATGATTCTTAGATTTTTATCGATATATATTCTTTAACATAAACATTGGTATGATGAAGATGTAATTTATTTTTAATTAAAATTTCTTCTCTAATTTTTATAGATTCTGCTATCACTTGTCAGTTATCGTACAATGCTATTTTATTCACTAAAATAAAACATTTAGTTTATAAAACCTAAGCCTAAGAAAATTACCACCATAAATTGCACATATTGAGAAGATAAAGAGGATATTATATGTTAGTAATATTATTGTTTTGTTTTTAATATTTGAACCTTTTAAATCATTTTATTATTCCTCACATTATACATTTTTTTACATTTAAATTTGACTTTTTATGTTTTCATGTACGTACTTTATAACTTAACTTCATTGTTAAACAAAATATTTGACGATATCCGTGGTTAGAATTTCTTCGTTGCGAATTCGCGATTTGGCCCAACTTGCAATGCCATTACGTGCGATTTGGCACTATATTACGTAATGAGTGTTAGTTGGAATGAATCCTTTTCCGAAGGTCCGGAATCATATTCGTAACTAGGAGATAGCGGTTATCAGGAAATGTTTAAAGATAGTGGGTTCAGTCTGTGTTGGTTGTTTTAGTCAGAGTTGGGTTATATACTTGGTTTCACGCTGGTGAGTTTGTTTGCTTGTAATAATAAAATCATTGTGTAACGTCATTAAGATTCAGTAAACTTCTGTCTGATACCAGGTTGAGTTAAATGATACAGTTCATTACAGATAACATTTTCAGCCGACGAGTTAAACATTGTACAACGCAAAGAGAGAGATATTTTCTGGATTGTCAATCGACTCTTCGTCAAACGTTTCCTCAAGTAACGATCGATTTGAGTAGCATATATTCCTCTGTCTGTTAATGAAATTATGAAGGAATATGATAAAACTCTGAATTGTAATATTCCTTCAAAGTTCAAATTTTAGCAATAGGATCAGTGGAAAGGTAGATAGATTGATAAAGAATATATTCATTGCCTGGTCTGTAGCAGGACCGGTTCTACGGAAGAAGGATGGGCAAAGAGGGCACTTGCCCCAGGCGGTGGAGTTTAGGTGGCAGCATTTCAAGTAAAATTGTATATATATATATATATATATATATATATATATATATATATATATATATATATATATATATATATATATATATTTAATAATTTTTTTGGGCACAATTTTAATTAATACCTAAGGACAAAGCTCAAACTTACAGACGCACGGCTTTGTGTTTGGAATCTTCCAATTCTAACTTCTCAATTCTAAAAATAATAATTGTCCTAGATCTACTCGTAAGAACATGTAAGACAATTGGAATCAAGAAGCGATAATATTCAATATTCCCCTTTTTAAATGCAAGACACGAGACCATGAGACAATTGTTAGACAATGTTGAGTTTCGTTTTGTTGTGTAGAGGCCTGAGAAGGCGATATTTCCAGTTATTCTCTTCGAGCTTCCTCCACCCGATTTGTTTTTTAATATTATGACTTGAACTACAGGGATAGTGCTGTTATTTATAAAAGATTTTCACATTGCACCTTTTTTTGTGGGAAGTGACTAATCACAAATATAAAATCGTATAAAAAAAAAAATTCGAAGAGCTGGTCCCAAAATATAAAGTGTACGTAGTTATGATACAACTGCACCCATAACAAAGAATCTTAAAAAAAATGCCACACATCGACCAACGCCTCTTTATCTTCTTTTCAACTCATAATTAGAACTACGCAAACAACGAACGAGCTCAACAAGTTCAGCCAAATATAGCAACTTATAGTTATAGAATACATGATATCCAATCTTGTAGAGGATAAAATTTTCTAGGAGATTCATACCAAACGTTTGTAATTACTCTCAACAGAAAATCTGAAAAAGTGACGAAAATGCCGATTTCGTTGACTTTTATAATTTGACAGCAAACAATCTAGGGCGGCACTGTTCATATTTTCAGTTAATGGTGAGAAACCTACTCGATATATCGGTCTACACGATAAAAAAAATTCTTGAAACCAAACATGTTTTTTGGCCTCAGCTCCCGGCCTAAATGGAAGATACCACTGCATCATCCACATTAAGCTTAATTTATAAAAATAAACTAGAAGAGCTTTATGCCGGCCTTACTACAGCCTTATAATTATTTCATACAATCTCAGTTTCTTTTTTTTTTTCTGAAGAAAAACTATAAAGAAATACTGGTCTCATTAAAAAGGCACTATAATAGAACTAATTTTACGATTGAAAAAAACAGAAAATAACAGTATTAGACTTTTGGACATGAATACCATGCAAAATTAAAAAAAGATATAAAAATGGACCAACAAAAAAAATGTAATATTAAATTACTGTTCAATTCACCCTTATTCGCAAAAAATCAATGTAGCTGAGAATTTAATTAAAGAAGCTTAGGAATTAATTGATAAATAGCATGTAAAACTGATAAAAATGATAGTTTATTAATAGTTGGGAGAGAATTGTCCTAAAAAAAAATAAAATATAATAATAATAATTACAATAATAGCAATAATAATATGGATAGCATTAATAAAAATGGAAACTAAGAACTAAGATGAAAGTAGAAATATGAAAATAGAAAACTATCACTGAATACTATACGAGAAATGATAGACAAGATAAAAAAAAAAATAAAAAAAAAATACAAAGGATGATATGCATTTCTATAAAATATATTAAATTGGAGCAATTGCGAAATGGCGTATATAAGAGAAACTTCTAAAATATTTATTACTATAATCAAACTGCACATCAGTAATTATAAAAAATTAAAATAAAAACATCACTACTTTGATCGTGCACTTAGTAATTATAAATTTGGTATTGATAATTATCAAATATTGGAAAATGAAAAAAGTTCAAAAATAGGAAAACAATAGAAGCAATATACATTACAAAAAACATTAATAATGCAGTTCATTTTTAAGACAGATGCAGTTAATTTAAAAAGTTAATTATATTTAATATACTATGACCTCGAAATACTAAATATTACACTTGTGCACCACCAATATAAACATTATTATAGTAAACAAAAAAATTAAAAAAAAAGTAATATTCGGTATTAGAGTAACCAAATTTTTCGAAATGATATAATTAAATTATAATTCAGTAGAGTTAATCAGTCTATTTTTTTTTTCAGATTTAGATTCTTTACTGGAGCTGATGTCGACCAGAATCAGGAATAATACAGAAATCGTCGAAGATCTAAAACATCTTACAGAATGGTTAAGCAAACAGCCTCATTTACCGAAGAACATAGGTGGGTTGTTTTATTGCTTAATGGAATGTCCTATATCGTACGATTCATATGGTTCGAAAACATATATTGTTCCCAATATATATTCAAAACTATTCGTAGAGAATGAATAAGGCTAGAGTTGAAATATTGAAGACATAAATAATTTCACTATAAATTAAACTGAAACCTTCGTGCACTGAATACACTACCAGTGTTATTTTTTCACAGATAATGAAATATTGACAGCTTACGTACATGGAACTAAGAGCCTGGAGATAGCGAAACAAAAGTTGGATGCTTACTATTCATCCAAGTCCAAAGCCCCACATCTTTTCACCTTCCCGGCTAGAAATACGGAGGATGGTGCTTTCAAAGAGGGTTGTGAAGCAATGTAAGTGACGTAACATAAAATTATAGGTAGGTATATAATAAATTATCAGTGTGGTAAAATCATCGACTGACTTAATATGAGTCAATTATGGATAATCAATAAAATTTACGTGACCGATGAAAACCTTAAAAAATCATAATTATTAATCTGAAGTTGAATATCAGCGTTTTAAGGGTAAGAAGTTAATATTCGCTAGGGAGAAATCCTTGGGTAAGTTATTTAAATAAAGTAGTATGTATTGTTTCATTCAACTTTAGCCTCCACATTTTACATCAATGCGCTACTTAAATTTGGATGAAATTTGTTGCTAGACACAATATGTAAAATCAGCAAATATGTAAAACTTAATCGCCCGTTCAAAAACAGTAGAAAGAGTTGCATTTCAGGTGGAATATGCACTTGGGCTTTTGACATAAGAATCAATTAAGCCATTGAAGGCAGCAGATTATCATTTTAACAATTGAAGAAAAAATGTACTTGATAAAGTTTTTAAAACAAACATTTATTCTAGATACTGTAAATATTTCAGAGAAAAGGTAGATGTTTTATTTCAAATATTCAGAACTCATTTTTTTTTTTTTTTGTTTGTAAAAGCGTTGACCCTAACAATGGGCCGTCATCAGGGCTAAAATAAAATTAGAGATACAAAAGATATAGATATGTGAATAGTAAAAAGACAGAAGTAAATAATATAAGGATAAGAGATAAATATTAATTATTATTTCTATCTTAAAATTCTTATTATCTGAACGTAATTAAATATGGGAATAAGTGATAACCAGATGAAGAGAATTAGAAGATTGTTGGACGGAAAACAGACAGAGACCCTACAGTTTAATGTTTTAGAAATTAAATCCTGAAAAAGTGGCAAATCCACGAAAAGTTGGTTGGATATTGTTCAGTTTTGGGTAAAGCCATGTAGGAAGATATGGAATTTTCAAATCTTATTATTTATTATTAATATTCTACCAAATTTTAATATATATTATTTAAATGAATATCATGAAAATACCAGACGGTGAAAAAGAAATTGATAAACTCGATCTTTATGTCATTATCGTTGTTTTAGTTTAAAAATTGTTTGAAATAGAAAAAAATATACAGGCTTCAGACAGAAAAACTTTTTCGATAATAAAAATTAGTCTGGATGAGAGGAAAATATTTCTTAATAAATGCCCTGGCTTCCAGACTTTTGTCCCTCTAGATTCTCAATCGACCACACTGTGCGTCGGAACTTGAGCGTTATCATCAAAACACAACTTCGGCATGATAACTTAAACTGGAAACGCCGTACTGTCGACCTAAGACATCTTCGGGAACAGTATGGATTTGACGTCAGATCTGGACTGCTGAGCAGTAACAACGAATATGCCCAGTTCTAAAACTCTCAGAGCATTTGTCAATTGCCAGTGTCGCTGTCAGCCGCTGCGATAGACAGTACCAGAGAAAGTCTACCTTTACAGTATTCACTCTTGAGATACTCTCTATAATATATATATATATATATATATATATATATATATATATATATATATATATATATATATATATATTGTAATTACAGCACGCTATGAATAATTATAAATAAGTATTGATATTATAACAAGATCCAGGATGAATAAACGAATGGGCATACACTTTCCTAATATCTGAGTTTCGAAATTTTTAGCCTTTATCCAAAACTTTTCTATACTTAGTAACGTCATTTTAATTTCATCATGAAATATATTATCTAATTGTTTTGATATATTTACAAGAAACTCCAACTAGGAAGATCTTCTTTCTGCCAAACATGACCCCGGAGAGATATATTGTTCTATTCGTCACCTTCGATTTGGACTTCTCTAAGTTCGACCACGCCCAATATCTGGTGAGAATAATGATGATGGTAGAGCTGGGGATGTTACGGTGGCCTGACGCAGAGGGCATTGTTTTAGCTTCCGACCTCAGCGGAATGGACGCTTCCATATTGACCAAAGTCAACGTCACCATTAGCGGCTTTTTCGTTCATTGGTTTCAGGTAACCAAAAACTTTATGTTAAACAGAAATATAGTGCATGCAGTAGTACACTGGACCCATTTTCTATGCGATGATTTGGAAGCGTATTAAATTATCACAGAAATCATAATCTAAAAATATTATATGTTATAACGAAAATTTAATATAAAAATAATAGCTGTAGCTGTAAAACAAGTTTCACATATCAAATATTCAGTTTATTAAATAACACAGGCCAACGATGAAAAAACTTTTGTACTGAAAATACCTTATTCCTATAGTATTTAGCGTGCTGAATCCAAATATGATATTAAAAAAGCTGTATCACCCACAATTTCTTCACATTTTATAGTTAAATTTATTAAATCAAGCGATTTTAAAAGAATTGAACAGCTTTAATATTTAAAATAAATAACTGAAAACTAGGTCTATTGGTGTGGATGAAGTTGGTAGCACTGCTGAAACACATTTGCTGGCCAAAAAAGGTTGATTCTGTTTTCTGTTAACAGCTGATGTTTTGTTTACTGTCAACCTAACCTCACTTTTACGTTTCCTGTACATCTGCTCAGGTACAATGTCTAATCGCGGTTGTAAAAGCTCTGCTGACAGTTTTTGTTATATTTGTGGTGAGTTTGTGATTAAAAAACACCAAAGAAACATTACAGACTTTGTCAAAAAAATGTATCTATCATACTTTGGAACTAAACTTGGTGATCAGGATAAATCTTGGGTCCCGCATAAGGTATGCTATGTATGTGTCGAAGATCTAAGAAAATGGTCAAAAAAGGAGAAAAAACCTTTGAATTTGCTGTTCCTGTGATATGGAGGGAGCCAAGAAATCATTCCGATGATTGCTACTTTTGCAGTGTCGATATTACTGGTCATAACTCAAAAACCAAGAAGGTAATAAGCTACCTTAACCTTCCGTCCGCCATCCGACCAGTAGGGCACGGTGTAAATTTACTGGTCCCTGAACCACCAGATGGTTTAAATTCTATTCCAACGGAAGTATTTTCTGATGTACAATCGGAGTTAAATGAACAAGATGATGAAGAATTCCAATGTTTTACAGAAAATGTAGAGCCTAAACTGTTTACTCAAATCGAGCTTAACGACTTGGTTAGGGATCTTGGCTTAACGAAAGAAAAAGCTGAATTGCTTGGCTCTAGACTAAAAGAAAAGAACTTGTTGGCGGTTGGAACCAGCATTTATGTGTAAAGGAAGAGAGAGCAATTTTCCAAGTTTTTTGAACAAGAACGTAAGACCAAAAGAAAGTATAGACCAATTCCAGTTGACAAGTGAAACCTGTATTAGCACATTATATCACTGTTTTATGTAGCCACTGTAAATACAAACCATGCTTATGATGTAACATAGTGTTTCATTAATTCCCTCGTATACCGTATAGGGGTTTAGATAGGTGTTTATACTATATAATACAAAACATATTGCTGGAAAACTATGTGTGATACAAAAAAAACTAAGGCCAGATTTAGATTCAGCACATAAAAATCTATAAAGATCAACTATTAAAGTTAAAAAAATTTTCAAAAAAATTTTTTTTGTTGGCCTGTGTAATTAGGCATGAAGTATAGATAGGAATGGATGTTTTTTGGACAAATGAGATTTTTTGTTTTACAGTTTTTTGTAAATAAAAAATAAATTTTTCGTGTACAAAAATTGTAAAAGAATGTTTACTGCTTTTTCATTGATGAACTAACCATATTGAGATGATATTTTTTTAATAAATTTCACCATCTATATCAAAAAATATTTCAAACTTAAAAATTATTTTATTTATTCAAAACATTTTGTAATAATAATAATGTTTTTCGAAATAAATAAAAAATAGACATAAATTTAATTTAACTAAAAACAAAAAAAAAAATGAACGCTAATGTGTTTATTATGTTCCAGAAAACGATTCCAATGAAATTGAAAAAAGCAGTCGCTGTGAATGCACCAAAGTTCTTTGAAACAGTGATGAATAGTTTTGTAAGACCGTTTTTAAGTAAGAAATTATTTCAAAGGGTAAGTAAATCATATGTAACAATTTATTAAAGGAACGTTACTGTCATAAAATTTACTGTTAATGATTAACATTAAACTTGCTTTATTCGCGTAAGTGAACATGAATCATAGATAAGTGTTTGATAATTATAATTAGATAGGCAATTTGGTAAATTTTAACAAAACAACTTTTTGTTGATATAATGAATAATGATTTGGTTAAATCTTATTTTTTTAAACTGTTTATCGTTATAGAGTAGTTGAATACATACAATAATTAATAAATAACGTATGAATACGCTAGATTTCAGGGAACTTGTAACCTTTCAAACTTTATTTTCTTTATTGCTCAAGTTAACGACGCTTCGGACAGAACTAGTCCATTTTGAAGTCTACAAAGGTAGTCTGCAACAAATTTTCATCAAATATTACTGTACAGTAAACAAATATTATATAATAAATAAATTTTCTCTATTTTCTTCAACTACTATTTAAAAATTACATATCACTCATCTTCACTAAAACATCTCATAACATCACTATTGGCAAAATAATTGAAAAGTAGCCAAATAAAACATTTATAATTAAAATTTATTTCATAATTTAGGTACCTGCATCTATTGTTTTCATCACTTTTTATCTGATCCAAAGATAAGTTGCAAAAATGCGGTTACATTGATAAATATACTGAAAAAAAAAACTTTTGCATTGAACCTTTTACAATTATTAAATAAAGAATTATTATTCTATATTTAAAGACATAATTATAGAAGATCCAGTATATAAATAGGGATTTTGATTCACTTGTTTCATATATTATATTACTTGTCAAATATCAAACCTATCCTTATTTAATTACATTTTAGATAACAATTACATGTGAAGGCGTTAAGGCATTTAAAAAACATATTCCTGAGCAGCTCCTGCCTGTTGATTTTGATGGCAATGAAAAATCTTCAACTGATCTAAACAGTGAGTATTAGTATTAACTGCTATTTAGTTGTATGAAAGAAAACATTCGGAAATATTTTGACTATTACGATTCTGTTGTGTATAATTCTTGTTTATTTGTAACCATGTCTAAATGAAGCTTTTTTTTTTTTTTAATTTACTTTAAAATAACACTATCACTATTTTAAAACCATCCTCCTTTTTATTTCTCAAAAGTAAATTGTATATACTTTTTCTTTTAATTAAAAATGAAATGAATGCATTTATAAATAGTCTGTTTACTGTAAATTAAGACCGGGATTATTCGTAATGTGGTATGGTGGTTTGTATTTTTTTCTCAAAAGATTAGTCGCAACATTCAAGGCTTTCATTGGATATTGGCTTCCTTTCATCTATTGTATGAAATGTACTTATGAAAATAAAATATATTTTTTTTTTTATTATTAAAAATCTTAGCCCCGTTAAGGGCGTGAGCGATACTTCGCCGCATAACAGACTATCACGTGAGTCTTAAACCATCATTGAATATTGAAGTAATACAGTTCGGGTTTATTTGGCTTTCAAATTAAAAAAAAATATATATATAAATACTGATTAATAGATATTTGTTTAATAATAATAATTTAAGAATTAATATATAAAAATAAATTCTGAAATATTTACAAGATTTATCATTCCTTTTCCTCTATTTATTTTCTTTTCCTTAGAATATTGGCTAGAAGAACTTCACAAGAAGAGAGACTGGTTCGTGAAGACTAATCAACAATTAGTGGATGAGACCAAACGGCCAGCAGACAAATCAAGTACCTACGGCGTCGATGGGACATTCAGGTCCCTAATGGTAGATTAAATGTCAAAAAAATGTAACTCAGTAACTATAAGCGAATCTATAATTGTTTATATGATGTAAATATATTATTATAAGCACTAAAATAAATAAAGCCATTGCAAATCAAGAAGTTTTTTCATAGATTAACATAAAACGTTTATCTTGTAATCCAATAACCGTCATTCAGTCAATAACATAATAATTCAACAACTTGTTACAGTCATCATCGGCATTTAAAAAACTGATAACTTAGAAAGTATCTCTAAGCTATCAAAAATGTGGAGAAGAGAATATGAAGATAACACCTGAATCGTTGCTGCTTAAGTTGAAAATCTGCCCATACATATTTATTTCTACAGCATATATGTTTTGAAGGTTTCTAAAATGTGTTTTCAAATTTAAATAAGGTCCTTGAATTTAGATCCGCTTATTAAAACCTAAAATAAAGAAAAAGGTGACATGTCTCTTTTTGAAGAAGCGATAAGAGCAAGTCCAAAAAAGAAAATTCCTATCGCAGTCGACCTGCGACAGGAAGCAGTGGACTAACATACAAATAATAACGAATGTAGTACACTCAAGCATGGTGGGTAGATTGACTTACTTATAAATAAATGAAAAGTTTAGTAAATAAACAAATAAAAAAATTAATTCAAAATTAAACTCTCAAAAAAATAACGACAAAACAATATATTTTCAAATATAAATTTATATTTATAAAATGTTTAAATCGTTTTTTTTTGTTTTAAAAATTAGGTGGTTCATTTCTGAAATACATGTTATATATAGCCTTCTCGTAGGGCCCCCCATACCGACAAGAGTAGGCGCAAGGCGCATTAAGTACGCCAACCTCATATTCATCTAATTTCTTTTATTTAAAACAAGATTATTTTATTAATTAGAGATTATTACTCCTATAAGAGATGGGAAAATGAAAATGGCAGAATTAAAAATATATTAGATTGATCCTTCTATACCATCATGCGGATGTCAACTGATTAAAAATATATCTGTGGTGTTTGGGTAAAGAGTTACAAGTCATATTTTTTTACAACTATGTGTTTATGTTATATTTTGAATTTTAAATAAAAAGAACGGATGATAAGTTTGATATTATTTGCATATCCCCATAGATAAATTCGAAAAATCCCTAAATTACACCGAAATAAAAAAAAAAAATGAATATTTCATGACCATGTTATAAATTACTATTTGATACAATTCAAAATATACAGGTAAATGAAAAAAAATATATGATGTGGGCAACACATGACTTCCTTGTACGCCTATTAAACTATAAATCGGTGGCTCAAAAAGTGATCCTAAATTTGGTTACTAGTTTCCGAAGATTGCAGTAAAAACGACTCTCGGCGTCCCGTCATCCATCGACACACACACACACAAACACACACTCTTGTCATTGGCGTTGACCGCAACTCCAGTACCGAGGAAAGGAAGCAGACGTTGCCGAGAGATGGCAACGTAGCTGGGATACGACATTGAAAGGGAGGTGGACCCTAGGCTGATACCTCAAATCCAACCTTGGCTGGATAGAAAACATGGAGAAGTAGATTACTGCCTAACACAGATGCTCACAGGACATGGCTGCTTCAGACCCTACCAAGTGCGGTTCAAGCTGGACATTACCGCTGTATGTCCAAGGTGCCCAACAATAGATGAGATTGTAGAACATGTATTCTTTAGCTGTCCCCGCATTCAAGAAGAGAGGGAAGAATTTCTAAGAATCTGTGGCTCAGGAGCCACAGCAGACAGCATCGTCAGCCTGATGCTGCATTCACAGGAATGTTGGATGGCAGGCCAGCGCCTAGCGGCAGAGGTCATCAAGAAGCTGAGGAAGGAGGAGAAGGAGAGGTGCGCCTAAATAGTGGCAGCCTAAAACAATGAGTCGGCCCACAGCCAATCACACAACCCTTTAGACTCAATTTTAACACTTAAAACAAGTATAAAAAATTGGATTGGAAACCAAATTGCGTTTGTAACCTTTATTACCGAAACATATGATTTCTCTTTTAATTTAAATATAATTTTTGATGTAAGCTTATTATGACCTTCAAGTAAAGTACCCTTTTCCGCTCAAGAATCTTAACCAAAATCTAGTAAATACATTTATATCGATATAAAAGTCCTATTTACCAAATTTGAGATGTTTTACATTATATTTCAGTATATTTTTTGACGAAAGTCTAATATGACCTTCAAGTAAAGTACCACTTCCGGTTTTCCAATTTAGACCAAAATCTAGTGTGTTATTTAAATCAATATATAGGTCATAAATACTTAATTTGAGAAGTTTTGCATAGTATTTAAATATCATTTTGATAAAAATCAATTATGACCTACAAGTAAAGTACCACTTCCGGTGATCAAGCAGTGACCAAAAAGGGAGGTTCACAACTAGATTTTACAACAATCCTAAATACAAAATTTCAACTTTCTACGGATAACCGTTTTTGAGTTATGCGAAATACGAACGTACGTACGTATGTATGTACGTACGTACAGACGCACATTGCGGTAGCCTGTGGACAAAAGTCGAAAATGCAAATATTTTTTCCTACTTGTTTTGCTTTAGTAATACTTTCATAGCGACCTCTGTGGTATGAAATAGGAACTTTTAATCCAATATTATAAAAACGAAAGATAGAAATCATGCTTGAACAAGTGGCAGATCGTATATCTGTCTCAACGAAACAATTTCAATTTAGTTGATCCTTCTTTCATGCTAAGGGCATATCAACTGCAAATGAATTTTTAGACTGGAAGGATCGAGGAAGATAAGTAATAACCATTTTTTTGTTAATACTTTTGAATAACATTTTTTGGTTAATATCTTTAAATAACATTTTTAAAAAAACTTCAAGTAAACATTTTTCAATTTCGATCCAAAACATTCTTAGTTTCTGAAATGTTTTGATTTAGTAACAATTATACATCATAAATATACTAATCTTTCCTGCTTTAATCTGCTTTGAATGGTTCTGTGTTTGTTTGTTTCAGAAAACTATGATTGGTATTATATGCCATCTAGTGTACATAATGTTTTATTTCATTAGAAGGCCTCCCATAAAGTCATCACAAAAAATAGATCGAATCACACGTGGAAGAACAGTAGTGCCAGTTCCAATGCTGATCTTTTAAATCAACTTTTAATATCTTCGGACCCTCCTGCAAGCAGGAAAGCGAGCAACTCAAATTCGAAGGTTTATTCAGAGGACATTAAAAAATATCTTTTGGACGATGACGACTCTTCTCTGAATTCACTCCAATTTGAACTGGAGAACTTATCCCCATCTACTTATACTTGAAGAGAGTACTTCAATGAGCAGCGACTCATTATAATTTTTCTGATGTAATTTAATCAATTCATATATTGTAAAAAAATTGTTTGTGATATTAATTATTAGTTTGTTAACTAATTTTTTTTCAAAGATCCTTAATAGATGGTATTTTAGTGGTCAGTTCGAAGTTTTCTTTAAAACCCGTCAAGAATGACTTTAGTCCACTTCGACCGTAAGAGCGCCGCACTGTGAGACGCTACGACGAAACTATTCAAAGGATTCAGGGATGGTCAAAATGGATATTTCCGTTGAAATCTGAAAACCGAAAATTTTCGCGAATACAATACTTCCTTTACTTCGTACAAGGAAGTAAAAATGATCAGTTTTACGTTCAATCTCTATAAACGAAAATAAGAAATAACCCACTTACATTGGTCTTGTTTCTTCAAATTATTAATATAATAGAAATAATATTATCCTCTTGAAGTGAAATAAAAAACTCAACACATGCACAAGCAAAACAATCTAAAGAATTAAAATAATTCACGAAGAGAAGCACGGCTTACTTACTATGTTTTTCGTCGTTTTCACGGAATAACAAATAATGTGGGTTACTGAAAAACTTCCATTTCTCCGAAAACACGTATTGGTTTTGAACGAATAGAGAGAGGGGATGAAAGTAAATTCTCAGCCACCGAATGAATATACTGAAAAATCTCCAAGTGGCCCACTTTATACTCCAGCGCCTGCTGGAAGGTTCGGCATAGAATGTACCAATCCATAAACAGTTCCTTCTACAAAAAAAAAAAAAAAAAATATATATATATATATATATATATATATATATATATATATATATATATATATATATATATATTGTTGATTTGTTAAATGTATTTATAGAATATACTTCACTATATCAATATATTTCGTTGGAACTAGTAATAAATTGTATAAATCATTTGATTCTGCAAAATTAATTTAATAAGTAGTAGAAATAATACATATGTTGTTTGAGAACTCCTTTATTTTATCTAATACTAAATAAATCCGTATATAACCATAATTTTGTATTGAATTTTTAACTTAAAAATGAACAATCCTATATTATTGAAAAATTAAATCATCATTTAACATCGTTGGGAATAAGAAATAGAGCAAAATTTGTACGTCGTCCAAAATACGGCTAGCGCCCGGTGATGACTGTTGGCGAGCGGTGGAGGGTTAATAAAAGAATATGAAGAAATAAATAGTATTTTTATAAACCTTAAGTTATCGATTCATAGAATATTAAACCGAATGCAACACACAATAAAGGGAAATAGTCATAATACAAATAAATATTTTTAAAAACGCTGCCAATTATAACACAATGGTTTATTATTTCCAAATAGTAATATTTCAAAAATATATGGTCTGTCCATTCCAAGGACTTTACATATAGCTTTATTTTACTGTTCAGATAATTAGATTATCTTTCAAATAAGCGTTTGGAATGTTTCGGGAAAGGAACATGTGCAGAATACTTGATAAAAGATATCTGCCAAGTTCAGCACAGAAATTAAGCAATAGAAGTATATGGAACAGAAATTTGAAGCTTGTCCCAAGATGGTCGTAGTGAGAGTGCCGACGTGAGAGTGTTAAGAAGAAACTGTGTCAAAGCAAGTAGGCTGAGATGGTTTGGATACGTAATCAGAGGGTAAAATGGTATAGAGAAAACTGCTGAAGGTGCACATCATTGAGAAAAGAAAAAAGGAAAAACCAAGAAGCTGAAGGAAGTGGAGAAATAGTGGAGAAATAATTCCATGAAGGATGAAGTAGTGAGATGCGATGAAGCCAGGAGGCCACAACGATAAGCCTAGGGCCACACAGACCTGTAGCAGCGTGGAATCAGTCTTCACAGTTCATAGGCTATATCTCTGCTAATACTGGTTCGATTTAAATGATTTTTTTTTTATATTGAAGGAAGTCTTTATCAGCTTTCTATTGATCATAAAATCAAATAAGCACGGCGAACGGTAGATGGCAGACGGTGGACGGATTTTTTTTTTATTTGATAATTGGATTCTATGTATCTTGAAACGTAAAACCCCAAATTTTAACCCCAAACTTAATTCCTGTTTTCCCTCTATTAGACATAGGGCCCTGATGAAGTTCCGTCATCTATCTCTGTCTGGAGCCATCTCCTTGAGGTTTGCCCAAGTATGATTGTGTTACCTTGCCTACTCCAGAACAAAACTCCTCCACATACTCCTCGGCCTGCCGATTCGACGCTGTCCCTGAGGGTTCCACTCAAGAGCCTCCCGTACGATGCCTTCTTTTATCCTTAAGGTGTGCCCGATCCACCCCCATTTTCTTAGCCTGATTTCATCTTCTATTCCCCTCTGCTTTGTCCTTCTCAGTAGTTCTTCATTGGAAATGGTTCTGGGCCACCTAATTCCCAGGATAGACCTCAAGCATCTATTGCAGAAGCTTTGCAGGCGGGCTGTGATGGATCGGGTCACCGAAATATACGGAGCCTTATGCCCAGACTTATTTCCTTTCCACGCCACAGGTTGAGCGCCTTTTGCCTTTCTGACCCTGCTTTAAATTAAAGAGGTTATTTTTTTTTTCTATATCAATTACAGAGGTCTATTATTGAAAATAATAAAAAAAAGCATTTATATAGATTTTTTGTTTTTACTTCCTTGTACAAAGTAAAGGAAGTATCGTAATCGCGAAAATTTTCAGGTTTTCAGATTTTAACGGAAATATCCATTTTGACCATCCCTGAATCCATTTTGACTAGTTTCGTTGTGGCGTCTGTACGTACGTACATACATACGTACGTACGTTCGTATTTCGCATAACTCAAAAACGGTTAGCCGTAGAAAGATGAAATTTTGTAATTAGGATTGTTGTAAAATCTAGTTGTAAGCCTCCCTTTTTGGTCACTGCTTCATAACCGGAAGTGGTACTTTACTTGAAGGTCATAATTGATTTCCATCAAAAATTATATTAAAATACTTTGGAAAACTTCTCAAATTTGGTATTTAGAATTTATATATTGATTTAAATACCATACTAGATTTTGGTCTAAATTAGAAAATCGGAAGAGGTACTTTATTTGAAGGTCATATTAGACTTTCATCAAAAATTATATTAAAATATAATGTAAAACATTTAAAATTTAGTAAATAGGACTTTTATATCAATATGAATGTATTTTCTAGATTTTGGATAAAATTGGTGAGCCGAAAAGGGTTGAAGGTCATACTAAACTTACATCAAAAATTATATTAAAATTAAATGGAGAAATCATATGTTTCGGTAATAAAGGTTACCAACGCGATTTTGTTTATACTCTAATTAAACATTTTTATTACTTATTTTAAGTGTTAATATTGGGCATATAATACTGGTTTTCCTCCCCACTTGTGCGATGAACAAGCAGCAGGAGAATAAGATATAAGTTAAGTGGGTTCTTCCGCTTAAAATTTAGAAACTGTCGATTTCTAATGCTTTATCTAGTGATATTGACAGTTTTAATGTTGTCACGGAACACGAAGAAATCTCTTGGAAACTAGTTACCTACTGAAAAAAAAACGACATTTAATAACGGAATGAAACCTCCAGAAACAAGAGTATGTGTGTGTGTCAATAGATGGGTGTCCCGACGCCGAATTTCGTTTTTGAGATATTGCAATTTTCGGAAATTAGTAACCAAATTGAGAATCACTTTTTGAGCCAACGATTTATAGTTTAATAGGAGTACAAGGAAGTCATGTGTTGTCCACATCAGATATTTTACATTTTTTTTTTACATGCCTTGGTATGCTGATTCTAAAACAGCTTACATTACCCCTCTATCTTTATAAATGACGGAGTTATAGACTTATGGAATCTCTATTCCGTCACCATTTTGAAACCAAAAGACGGATAATTATGTTGATTTCCGAGGATCATCCTGGGGTTACCTGTGACTTTAGAATGCCCTCGACGGTGTACGGCTGACGGACAGATTATTTTTTATTAGATAATTGGATTCTACTTATCTTGAAACGAAAAACCTCAAATTTTGAGAGGGAGGGAGTCATAATTTTGTTTTCTTGTTCGATTATGAAGGTCTATTATTGAAAATAATAGTTCCCATATCTAAATAATAAAACAATGCTGGGAATTTTCCTTGCACATTAACATTTATTAAAATATACGAGTATACACGTACACATTTCATTTTGGAGCGAAATCTTGAGGTGGTGTGGTTAGTTGGCATTGGTAAGTAATACATGATAATAGAGCATAGGTTATTAGTTAATAGCTAATTAAACTATTGTATTTTCTTTGCCCGCTCAAAGTTTGAAACTTGGCATGCATTTATTTTAAGTGTGTTTATTTATTTATTGTATTTATTTACTTGTAGTAAATTAGTAATTCATTTAGCCAATATAAAAATTAAACGAAAAATGTTAGGCAGAGGTTTAAAGAATAAACTGGAACTTCAGTCGATTGTTCTCTTTCATAATACCGACAAAATTGACTCAACATTTGGCATATTAAAAAATAATTCACACAGTAAATTTATGGTTGTTAGAGTAAAATATATAAGCGCTGAAAATTATGACACAACAGTTTATTATTTCCAAATATGGTTATATATAAGAAATACTTACTCACATATATATATATTTAACATATATATATATATATATATATATATATATATATATATATATATATATATATATATATATATATATATATACTCACACGACAGTTTGGCTTGAAGTTCAATACAAGATATTAGTCCGATTGACATTTTTTTTTATCTATAGCTTTGTATACTGTTGAATTATCTTTCAAATGAGCAAGCATCTGGAATGTTCCGTGGGATTGTCAAGTTATTAAAAAACTATTCAAAGATGAACCAATTTCCATAGAAACATGTGCAAAATACTTTATAAAACATATTTACAAAGTTCAAAACCCTATATCTCTGCTAATAATGGTCCGATTTCGATGATTTTTTATTTGTTTTTTTAGGAAATTTGATCACTTTCCTTATGTAATTATTTTTTTCATATTCTATTTTATGCGTACGTATCCTGAATCGTAAAACCTCTAATTTCCACAATTTTCAAGTTTTTTTTTTTCACAATTATCACCAAACATCAGTTTTTTTTTCTCCAAAACTACTGATACAAGATGAAAATTCATGGTGTCATTATTTTTAAAACAGAAATATTTAATAGTAAAAAATTGTAGGAATAAGTAAGTAAATTATTTTTAGAAAAATAAAACTTATGGAATTATGCTATATTCTACTTTTTATTATGATTGATTGGTGTTTTTAAATTAAATACACGGTTTAAAGAAGGAAGTAGATAATCATAATTAATGATATTTGGAGAGAACGAGTAGAGAAAGCACATAATTCATTTGAAAAAATATTTTTTTTCTTAATTTTCAACTTTTGTTTTATTCGATTCAAACATTCCTATCATTGCATGATCTCACATTGTACATCATTGGATGTTTTTGTTTTCATTACCACCAAAATTATACTGTAATTTGTCCTTACGTAGATGTTTATATAATAAGAGTTATCAGTTATGAATTTCAACAGATCAGTCTACAGCAGTCTACGCTCAGGTTGATATTTTCTTTTGTATAGGTGAGCTTAATGTTTTCTTCTATACTACATAATTTTTCAGTAATAAAATTAAAATTGGAGTATAAATTAATATACTTGTTTATTGTGATTTAAAAAAAAAAAAAATAGTTCTTGATACAAAACGTACGTACGTACAATAGTTGTAAACTCCAATAACAATTCATTAATTTTTTTTTTCATTTTCAACTTTCTTTTTTAATATTTTTAAAAATAAATCCAAAAACTAGTATCAGTCAAAATTTTTAATAATTTTCTTTTCTTAAATTTACTCATTGTCAATAGTTTTTTCTAGTATTTTTTTTTACAAACTTTTTATGATTTAGATATTTTATATTATATTATTTCAAAAAATAAACTATCGCGTCTGGACTATTTATACCAGATAACTTCAATACCTGGGATAAAAACCCTATGGTCGATCATAAATGCTGACCATATCACCTTTTGTTTTAAAAGTTGTTTAGGAATCAGTACCTTGTAGTGAATACAGTAAAACCTCGTTTATCCGGACTAACAGGGACCGAATGTAATCCGGATAATCCGAGTAATATGGGAAATTAGTTAACTTACCGTTTATTGCGATAAAAACTATTTATAGCTGGTGAGTCAATCGACGTCAACGCCCTGTGACACTATAGTAAACCTTTCTTAAATTCAACAAAAAGTATTTGATTGCATAATCTTTGTAGGAACTATTGATTGAATCAAACTAAAAAGCGAAAATTTGGCGTATTTATACATAGTAACGTTCTTGCTATCATAGTTAAAAACTATTGAAAAGTGTGAACATTAAATAAAAAAAAATTCTAATACTCTGATCCGGATAATCCGAAGATTCGAATAAGCGAGGGCCGGATAAACGAGCTTTTGCAGTACAATGCATTCAATGGATAGTAATGTTTTTTACTTCCTTAGTAAAGTAAAGGAAGTATTGTAATCGCGAAAATTTTCGGTTTTCAGATTGTAACGGAAATATCCATTTTGACCATCCCTGAATCCATTTTGACTAGTTTCGTCGTGGTGTCTGTACGTACGTACGTTCGTATTTCGCATAACTCAAAAACGGTTAGCCGTAGAAAGATGAAATTTTGTATTTAGGATTGTTGTAAAATCTAGTTGTGAACCTCCCTTTTTGGTCACTGCTTCATGACCGGAAGTGGTACTTTACTTGAAGGTCATAATTGATTTCCATCAAAAATTATATTAAAATACTTTGGAAAACTTCTCAAATTTGGTATTTAGAATTTATGTATTGAATTAAATACCATACTAGATTTTGGTCTAAATTAGAAAACCGGAAGAGGTACTTTACTTGAAGGTCATATTAGACTTTCATCAAAAATTATATTAAAATATAATGTAAAACATTTAAAATTTAGTAAATAGGACTTTTATATCAATATGAATGTATTTTCTAGATTTTGGTTAAAATTGGTGAGCCGAAAAGGATTGAAGGTCATACTAAACTTACATCAAAAATTATATTAAAATTAAATGGAGAAATCATATGTTTCGGTAATAAAGGTTACCAACGCGATTTTGTTTATACTCTAATTAAACATTTTTATTACTTATTTTAAGTGTTAATATTGGGCATATAATACTGGTTTTTCTCCACATTTGTCAGTCTGCAGCGAATAAGATATAGGTTAAGTGGGTTCTTCCGCTTAAAATTTAGAAACTGTCGATTTCTAATGCTTTATCTAGTGATATTGACAGTTTTAATGTTGTCACGGAACACGAAGAAATCTCTTGGAAACTAGTTACCTACTGAAAAAAAAAACGACATTTAATAACGGAATGAAACCTCCAGAAACAAGAGTATGTGTGTGTGTCAATAGATGGGTGCCCCGACGCCGAATTTCGTTTTTGAGATATTGCAATTTTCGGAAATTAGTAACCAAATTGAGGATCACTTTTTGAGCCAACGATTTATAGTTTAATAGGAGTACAAGGAAGTCATGTGTTGTCCACATCAGATATTTTTAATTTATTTATAATTAGTTTTTGTTTATCAAAAACTGTTCATACTTAACCGAGCAAGGTGAGTGCACGTTGTGCCCGTAGCCGATTTCAATCGCAATTTTTTTAGTGATTCAACATTGAAAAAAGTCAACTCACATCCAACCGTTTCGTCCAATGGAAAAAAATCATGAGAAATGAGAAAAATAAATAAAACGTATTGAAAATGCTTCATTTTATATCTCGAGTTTGAAAAATGATATCGAAATGCTTTTTCCAGCAAAACATTAGTTTTTAGAGTATATAAATAGAAAAATATAAACATTAAAAAATAATTGATTTTTGGACAAATAAATTAAAAAGAACTGTTCAAATTATTAAGTGAACTAGCCAAATAGATATTTTTTACGCCAAACTGATGGCAGATTATGATTCAGCATACCAAAAAACGTGTATGTTGAAAAGAATCATCGACAAAAAAAAAATTTAAAAGCAAAAGATTACGTTTCGGTTTTGATATCGAAGTTCTTGGATTCGTTAGAAAGAGGGGAGCTTCTTCATTCCATACATTTAAACAACTACTGCATTATCTTAGATGGTTTGTGTGAAAAATATGATAACTAAATAAAAACAATATTGAGGTTTTTTGTAAATAATGTTGGTTCTAAAACACGTAGAAACACTGTCGCTAAAGCAAATCGCCTATTTTAAGAACCTTTACCGATGCCTCAAATTTAGTTTGAATCGTTCAAAGGATTTCTGATTTATGAGCGCTGTTATGAATCTTAATAAATATTTGAAGGATCAAAATTTTAAGTCAAAACAGATTTTTTTTTAAAGTTCTAAAAATAAATCTGACGCCAGTTTTGAATAAAAAAATTCTGATAATTTACTTTATTCCGTAGAAGAATACTGTTTTCATTACGTATAATTAAATGAACCGTTCAGATCTCTTTAAAATTTAAGTATTTAGTTTGAAAAAACTGTATCACTCTAAAATGGTTCATAACCATGTATATATTCTAATATGAAAAAAATATTTGCGATCAAGAAATTGTAAATATTACAATTTTACACCACTGTTGTAAAAGTTACAAAAACCTTTTTTCACCCTATAAAATACTGTTCGGAATACATATCGACGTAGTTTTTTGAAAAATGCTTAAGCGCTAAAACTCCTAATAAAACAAATAATAAAATTAAATAAAACAATGTATTGTTTTTAGAGAAAATCCCGTTCATGTGTTTCCTTTAAAGCTTTCTATATGGACTTTTTCAAAAAACGATGTCGATATAATTCAATAAAGCTATCAGAACGCTGGATTATTTTGAAAAATCTGGATACTCTTAATTAGTATTTTCGTGTGGCCATGCAACGTTGAAAAAAAGAAGAGACTGCTAAGTTTTGTGAATCCATGTTTTGTTAATCCACAGCGCAATTGCGTGCCTAGTAAGTTCTTTTATCGTCTTCAAAAAAATAATAGATAACCGTTTTAATTTTTTTTTAATACATAAAAATTATCTTCTAACCTTCCGAAAACATTCTCATCACTCAGGTGTTAAAAAAAGAAAGAATAATTAACTAATTTCTTTTACAGCTATTTAAGGTAAGGAAAGTATGACACTCAGGGTTCCCTCTGACAAAAAATGTATTTTTTAGATACAGTGTTGTAATATGGCTGCCGTGGATTACTAAACCGTTTTAAACATCGTAGAGAACGCTGGAAGTTCCAAGAAAATATACTCTTGGGCATAAACAAAAACATATTTAGTCTAGTAATTACATAAGAGATACATTTTATTCTTGTTTCATATCCTCAAGAACACGGTTTTGGAGGTTTCGGGGACATCTGATATATATATTTTTTTTCTCTACATTTGAGCACTTTCACAGAAGCGCATTTAAGTACCTCTACAACCCCTCTGTATCAGGGAATGAACAGGGATTCCTGAGTACGCTTCTGTTTTCTTGGCAGTATTGTTCTACATAGAAGTAGAAGTAAATACAGTCGAAATATCGGCATGTTGAAATGTATTTAAAGTTTTGCGCACTTTTCCCGCTACATTTAGATTTCAGTGGGTCGATACTTTCTAATCTGAAATTAGGTAAGTGTGGTTGTTTTCTAGGCAGGAAAATGTCCAAAAGCTTTTTCGCGGTTTTTAAGGCCGCTACATTTGGGCACTTCCAACGGCTCTCTTCGGATGGAATGAGCCAAAATTCGATATGTATGTTGTTTTTATAGGCAGTACAATAAAATAGAAGTGACGGTAAATTTCTGTCACAATTGTGGAATGTCCAAAAGTTTTTTTCGCGGTTGTAAAGGTTTTGCACACCTCTACAGCCCCCTTAAATTGAGTTAGAAGGATAAAAAATTTTATGTGAATTTAGTTGGTGAAGTGTCTTTTGGGGAATAAATTTTGTATTTTAGTTACTACTAAGGATAATTCAAAATACGAAGGAGCTTTGCTGCTCACGTTTTTTTTTTTTTTTTACATATCGACTTTGTAAGACATTTTAAAGAAAAAAGAATTCTCACAAAGACGGGATAGGCGCCGAATGTGAAACAATCGTTCCTTGATTTTATATTTTGTAAATTCCTTATTCTCATCATTCCATGAGGACGTGACGGCCGAGTTCATTAGGGCGAGTCCAGAGTGCTCGGTTTGGGAGGTTGTGGGTTTGATTCCCACCTGGGTCAGTTAATATTTATTTCGCGGTGGTCTCTCGAAATGTATCTTGACACTCCCACTCTAGTTAGTACGCGGCGGAGACTTAATGATAGCCGTCAGGGGTTGGCAAAAAGGACCACAAGGCCCACTTGCTGGACTAGTTCTCCCACCTATACCAGCACCAGTACCAGTATCTTTCCATGTACCAATCTCATGAAGATGCCTTGCTTTCGTAATCATATTCACAGTATCATTTAATTTAATTTTTTCCAACAGACCCAATTCTTCTTCAGATGTCTACCAGAACTGATCCTAAAGTTGAAGATGAAGTTGAACGCTTAAGGGAATGGCTACGGAAACAACCACATCTTCCTCAGGATATTGGTATATTTTTTATAGAATTGTTTTGGTTGTTATACTAAGCTGCATTCATTTAATTTTATAGTATCCCAATTTCATCTTATTAGAGACAACATTTGATCAGCTTCGTCAGATATTTACTGTTTAGTTTTGTTACCATTTATTTGTTTTTAATTCAGTATCTAATTTTAGTAGATACATATATTTTAATACGAAAAAAAAATTGGACCTTGAAATATACTAAAAAGGTCAATATGAAAGCGGTAATTAATGAAAGACGAATCGCTGGCTGATAATCATTTGATAACAAACTTGCTGAAATGCTAGTATATAATAAATAGTCTTTGAAAAATAAGGAATATTCCAAAAAATAACTCTCAAGTCCTTTCTGCTTAAAGGAAATGTTCTTCATAGTAGTCTGTTGTCCAATTTCTTGTAGAATAATGGAACATCCGAAATACTGTTTACTGTTCCATCTCTTAAACTAATTAGTTTAATGAATGAAGAGACTTAATTTAAAATGACAGGTGGATCTGAGTGATTACTCTAGGATTCATAGACCAATGTTGGACGTTTGTAAAATACAATTGAAAAATCTAATTATAACAGTACTATTACAGGAACGTCATTTAGTTTCAAACAATCAATGTTCAACTGGTAATAAATAGAGAGAAAAATTAATTTTAAAAAAAAACCCACAGATTTGTACACATTTTTATTTATTTATAATCTTTCCTGTTTTTCACTTTTTATTTCCGGTTTGTTTATTTTGTGCTTTGTCTCTCTTGTATATTCCTTTGCATATTGTATTGAACATTGCATATTCGTTTTCGATAATAAAAATGCCTTATATAAAGTACACACGAAAGCTAAACATTGTGAAATGTTAGCCGCGTGCATATATATTATTTAATCCTTTCTAATCAAATGGGATAAAATAATCTATAAATGACCTCTGATGAATATTGTGACAGTCAATAATCTAATAATTCATTTCGATGTTATAAATTAGATAATTCAAAAATAGCTTGTGCAAATAATAAGTCCTTACCAATGAATTTTCCAAATTCCTTACCAGAACCCTAAAATACTTAAGGAACAATTATGATAATATAAAACATATTGTAAAGATATCCAAGCACGAACTATTTAAGATGGATTATTCCTTTATAAGATCTTCAGTCAATCTTAAAAACCATCCTCTTCTAATTACGAATAAAAATAAACTTATATCCATATCTCAAGAAAATTTGTTGATTTTTTTTAAAATCATTATTTTGCTTAATTATTTATAACTAGATAAACTAGATAACTAGATATGTTGTGTCAGATTAAGATGACACACAGGCCAAAATTACGTATAGAGGGGGCAAAGGGACACTCAGGGCGGTAAAGTTCGATGTAGTATCATCCCTTTGTATCAGCGCAGGATCACTGTATGTGTATATTACGGATACTGCGACTGTTTTAGAATCACAAAATGTATTCATATATTCTTAAATTAGAGCATTTTCTGAAAATGTCAAGAGCTAGGAGTTGTAAACCACTGTGTTATTATACCTGAAATATAACGAGAAATATGCCATTATTCAGAAGAAAGAGTCAATGGATAACAATGTTTTAGTTAAAAAAGTGGTTTATTAACTAATTTTATTCAAAGAAGTTTTAAATAGAATTGGCTGTATAACTTTTATTTTCAACACTTGTTTTTATTAGTCCTATCCGCTTACCCTTTATTTATATATATATATATATATATATGTGTATATATATATATATATATATATATATATATATATATATATATATATATATATATATATATATATATATATATATATTAAACGAATTGAATGATTTTATCCAGAATCGTAGCGTAAAATCTTTTGTCATTTATCGTAATTGGCTAAAACAACAATTGGCAAAATGATCAGCTGATAATGTATAAATATTTACAATGAATATTATATACAGAGTCAGAAATTCATTGTAAATATGTATACATTATATATTTACAATGAATTTCTGACTCTGTATATAATATATTAGTAATAAAAGAAAACAACGAGCTCGTAAATCGTAATCAGGCTCGTTATTGAAAAGAAAAAGTTACTGAAAAGATACTTCCTGAAAGTCATAAAACAAAGCCGATCACCTTGGCCAATCTGAAAACTTTTTGCAATGAAAAATATTCGTTGTACCCTCAAGTGTTTCTCCCAACGTATATAATATGGAGTATTGACGATTTCACGAAGGATTTTTGGTTTATAGGGAGAAATAATATTTACTTCAGAAGCAGATATTAACATTTATCGGGTGTGGATTGTACTTTTGAAGCTTGATAATTTTTTGAAAAAGAAACTTATGGCACATGAACAATAAACACACATAGAAATTTCCTTATTTCTGCAAATTCTAGTATCAAGTTATATTGTCAGCAAGGAACGCTATTATAAAATTTGGACCGAAATCACTAGCTATAAGGTATTTATTGTATTTTCAAAATTTAAAATTTTTTAACCGGAAGTGTTCCTAATTCTATTTATACGTCTATTTAAAGTATTTAGCCCTCATTAATGGCGCCTGTTTAATTAATATTAAATCAATTAAATTAATTATACCATTATTAATTATTATACCTTTCACACCATTAATTATAGTGTGTGATGTTATAGATAAGCGAACTCTGGCAGCCTATGTCCTTGGAACAAAGAGTCTGGAGATAGCGAAGCAAAAACTGGACGCCTATTTCACATGCAAGTCCAAAGCGCCTTACTTCTTCACCTTCCCAGGAAGAGACCCAGATGATTCAGCGTTTAAGCGAGGGTGTGAAGCGTTGTATGTTCTGACTCAGGACGTCATCTTTATATTTTAGTATCTTAGTCTAAAACTGAATGATAAACTGTAGAGGACAGGACTGTATGAGACAAAACGGATTAAATAAATCTAATTCTGGGCTAATTTAATGTTCTTTGAATTCAATGGAAAATAAAATAAAATAAAAATGTTTGTGAAGAACGCCGATACCTAGAATATATTTTCTGAAAATGAAATTTCATTGTCATTTGGCCAAAAATCTGTTAGGACAATCCTCGATTCCTGGAAAAAAAAAAGAACAGAAAAGTACTTAGGATTCTATTTAATTCATAATGTTAAATTGATTTTGCAATGTTGTTTTTCTTGTCACCATAAAGTTTAAGTTGTTCTAGTAACTATCGGAAATACAAATATTGTAACTGCTGACACTTTCACGTAAGTTCATTCAAAAGTTGTTTTTTTTTTTGTTTTTTTTTTTAACACTTCTTCCGCACGTTTAAGGATTATTATTTATTAAGGTGTTGGTTGGCATTTTATTTTTATCTTCTTTTAGGAATTCGAAGTCTTGAGCTTGAACATCTCATTATCCTTCTCTGAAATTATTACTTACACAAGTGACACGTCATTATCATTGCTCTACACTGTTAATCACTACTAATTTCTAAGTGTGCGCAGTTTCGATCAACTAATTAGAGACTTCTTCTAGGAAGCTATTCATCCTACCAAAGATGACCCAAGAGGGATACGTTATCGTGATGGGAGTCTTCAATTTGGACCTTTCGAAGTTTAACCATCCTCAGTTCGTGGCGCGTGTGACGATGATGGTAGATTTGTCCATGGTGGAGTGGCCTGATGCAGCGGGTGTTGTGTTCATCTGTGACTTGGCGGGCTTAGATGCTTCCATCTTAAGCAAGCTCAGCATACCAACCAATGTATTTTTCCTTCCCTGGTTCGAGGTATTACATAAACATATTTACATCTTATATTTTAAAAAAATGTTATGATGTAGTTAGAAAATTTGGCTAAAGCTTCACAGTTTATTTACAAGGGCAAAGACAAAACATAAATCGATATTTATATTTTAAAATTCATCACATAATTTATTTTATAAAAGTAACTTTTAAATAGGATTTAACATCGTCGAGCGTTAATGGTAGTATAATTCTTGATGATGCTGCAAATGAGGATGTAGGAAATGAGTAAATACTACAGTGAACCTCGACCATGACCTAGTGTTTAGCTTGAGTTGTATGTTTCATGTACTGTTATTGTTGTCGATCCGAAGAAAGATGTCAGGTATTATCGGATTCATCAGGATTGGTCTGATGGTTTCGGTTACCAACTAGTGTTGATGGAGGGAACTAGTCCGGCATGGAAGCCTTTTTCCGTTTACCGAACATAGAATTCTAATATGATGTGTCATCCGATCGATCCTTGTGATGTGGATTTCCTGACGTATCAAATATTTAATATTTTTCCTGATGGTAAATATTGTTAGATTGGTTGGAAAGAAAAATCGTCAAACAGCCGTGATAAAATCCAAGTGAGAAATGTTGACCTGACTCAAGTGTCTGAACAGAGAGCGTTTGTAGATATGGCGGATAATGGCTTTTTGCTTGATGCACTCCGGCGCGACGGATCTAAAATTAAGAAATCTCTCAGGATATCCTTGCTTAAACTCTTTGGTTGTATGAATCATCATTTCAAGACATGCCCACTTCGAGATTCCTTTAAGAAGAACTATCGGATCAAAATTCGTCATTGCATTCCAATGAAACTTTTTGAGGAGATGAGGTGGCCAGAAGGTTGGGCAGAGTTATCCATTTCCACACATTTTTCACAATCACAATATTTATGGATCGTGTAACTAAGAGCTAAGAACTCAATCCTGATAAATGCATCTAACACCATTCACTAACTTATTCTATGAAGAAAGACGTTTTAATCCCTAATAAACAAACAAATCATTTTTGAATAGAAGGCTGTCCTAGGATTTCATTGTTATAGTGGTTTCCACCCAGTATATTGAGTTTGTTGAAAAGTTTGCCACAACACAAGTCCCTAAATGTACAACGGGCAGCCGGTCATAAGTTTTCTCCGCTATTTACAGTTTCAAACCAAGAATGACTGAAGTAAGGACATTTACTTCTCTCTCCTGTTGTAAAGGATTATTTTCAGATAGAATAATTTGACTCCAAAAGGTCAACAGAATTTTCCTATTCCTGATAACAACTAAAATGTGTGATTGCCGTTAACAGCTGAGGGATAACATAGCATAATATTTCAAATCCAATATACAAGTTAATTTAAACTATAGCAGATCAAAATAATAATCAATAAATATAAATAGAATGCCAGAATTTTCCCTTCCACCAATTATAATAAATAATACTACAACTATAGTAATTATTATTGCATTAGAACTGGTAAAGTAGGTTTACGTTAAATCTAGTTTAATAATGTACTAAAATGATTATATAAAACAAGCGAAATACTTTATTTATAGAAGATATTTAATAAATTGTATGAATATTGGCATTTAGCTCTATTACTCATTGCTCTCATCAGACAAAAGAATAAAAAAAAAAAAAAAGAAAAAAAAAAAAAAGAAAAAAAAGTTAGGCCATCACAATGGTCCTCTATTTTCATCAAACAATTTTTCAACCATGGACCATTCTAATGTATGTACATTATTTAGGTTTAAAATGATACTGTATTATTTAAGATCATGTGTTCCATTTTACATCATGTCATTATTTTTCAGAAAGCGATCCCAACGAAAATGAAGAAATTAATTTTTTTTAACTCTCCTAAGTTCATGGATATTATAGTTAATTCCTGTATAAAACCATTTTTAAGTCAGAAGTTATATAGCAGGGTAGGTTAAATATTATTTACTACTACAGTCACATAAATCAGAAATAATTAGTCATTTAGAAAAATAAAAAAAAAATAATCTGTCAATTTATTTATCACATTATATACAATTCATACCTCTTACTTTAAAAGTTAATTTGCTTCAGCATCAAAACTTATTTATTTTTATGGATTAAAGTTTCTAACTTTTTTTATTTTAACCAGACAAATACTCGTATATTCATTAAAAATAGAAGGTAATTAGTAAATATTCTTGACAGATTTGTTTTATTGAACAGGATATAATTTTTCCAAATAATATTAGACAATATATAGGTGTTCAACCTACATATGTAAGCACAATTTGGTCATCACAGCACCCAGAGTTAGAAACTGGAAAATGTCAAATCTGCATTACATTTCTGTTTGCAACAAGTTTTATAAAAACATCAAAGTATCTTAATATACATAAAACCTAAGCGAATTGATAAATAAAGAATTGCTGGATGCAATTCATATATTTGCAAAAAGAACAAATATATTTTTTACTTAAAAGTATAAAATTTGCACTTACAACATCTATGAGGTTGACCATCGATAATTTATATCATACTTATACTTTTTCAAATATGAGTTGTACGTTTAATAATTAACAGAGGATTAGGGATATATATATATATATATATGTATGTATGTATGTATATATATATATATATATATATATATATATATATATATATATATATATATATATATACATATACATATATATACATATATATATATATATATATATACATACATACATACATACATATATATATATATATATACATACATACATACATACATATATATATATATATATATATATATATATATATATATATATATATACATACATACATACATACATATATATATATATATATATATATATATATATATATATATATATATATATATATATATATATAATATATATACATATATATACATATAATTATTATAATAATAATATATTATATATATAATATATAATAATTATATATATATATATATAATATTATATATATATATATATATATATATATATATATATATATATATATATATATATATATATATATATATATATACGGGAGTCTTAACTATTTTTTTCATTATATCTATTATATATTATATAAATATGTGTGTGTGTATTTGTGTGCGTGCGTGTGCGTATTTGTGCTTAATATACGTCCTTATTAAATTATAAATGTATATTTGTAAAAAATCGGCAATCGCAGATGTAATTTGTATAATTTTTCAAATAAGTGCTATTGATCGTTCAGCTTTGTTTTCTTAAACCCTAAAAAATTACCGTTGTTCCATCATTAACCCAAAAAAAATTTGCCTTTGATATTTCTTTAGACCTAACGAATAACCGTAATCGTTTTTATCCTGAAAAGGGTGAACAATTGCAACATTTTTATGTATCGAATTTTATTCAAGGAATCTTCATGTTTGATACATAGAAGTTCGACTGTATATGTGTATTTATATAAATATACACTTATAAATTAATACTTATAAAACATCTAAAGAAAAAAGTTGTTGTGTCTCTCAGTTTCAGTCTCCCCCTCTCTTCATGCACACACACCCACAGCATTGCTAATAATGGTGAATATTTACATATACATATAATATAGCAGTTTCTATGCTTTTATATTTCAGATGATAGTTACAACAGAAGATGTCGCAATTACAAAGAAATTTTTTCCTGAGCACTTGTTGCCAAGTGATTTTGGTGGTAAAGAAAAATCATCGACTGATTTGAATAGTGAGTATTACAAATAATTTCAAAGAATACCATAAGATATATTGGGTCCCTCTATCTCAAATGCGGTAGAGAGACTGAAAAACCAGTCCATGTGCTGGAAAAATGCCCCAGAAACTCCCTCCTCATAACAAGCCGGCACCATAGGGCCAAGCACGAATTGAAAGGCTCTCTAAGGAAAAGGACCTCACCTTCTTTGATAAGGATCGATGCAGATGGATCCGTGAGATATGCAGATGTTGCATTCCCTAAGACTGGAAAGACAGCACTGGTCTTGGATCCGACAGTGAGGTTTGAACGTAATGACCTTGATCAGGCAGGTTGGGTGAAAAGAAAAAAAGAGAGAAATTTATGAGAAGTGCATCCCTAAAAGAGAAATTCTACGAGAACTTCGGAGAGAGAGAATTAACCGAGAGATACCTCTGGTTTGGGTCTTGTGGAGCAATCCCAAACAGAACAAGGAGCTTTCTAGAAGACCTAGGTGTTAGCAAGAGGGGTGTTGCGATATTGGCCGAAAATATTATACTGGACTCCCTGGGAATTAGCATCATCAATTGTGATTAATTGAGCCAATATTCATTATTTATTAATTAATTAATTATTTATTTATTATGATTATTGCTTATTTTTTTTGTTTATTTTTTTTGTTTCTCTAAGTATATCTGTTGTAATAATTTTGATGATTAGGTGTGCGTTGCTAAAATGTGGGCATTTGATTAATTTTAATTAATTGTTTTTTTATTTTATAAAAAAAAGAAGAAGGCGTTATTTCAAGTTATGTAATAGTTGAGGGTCACTGGGAATGAGAAATATGGGACAGATTAGAGAGTGATAGAAGGTTTACAGCAAACAAAAGGAAAATATAAAAAAGAATAGATATAATGTGGTAATGTAGCGATAATAATAATGTATTTAGAGTTAAAATGAAAGGAAGAAAAAAAAAATATATATATTATGTCTAGCATTTGATTGATGAATATGCTGTGTGTATAGCAAACCAAGGTATTTGGGTAGAAGTGCTGTAAATAAAGCATTTCTCACTTGAATTTTACAGATTTTACAAAAGAATATACTAATAAATTGAAATAACAGAATATGCTATAGTTGAATTATATTTTACATAAATAATGTACTAGTCAATAATTTAGAAGTATATGTTGGAGTTGGACCATGGTTTATTTAGTATATGAAAACAAGGGACTTTTGTTCATTAGGCAATAGATTGGTAAGACCCATTTAATGAATGAAAAATGATTTTTATTTTGGGACCAAGTCCCTCAAGAACATAAAAGTACTATGGTCTAGCTGCCAGATTATTTTAGGTTAAATCATCAAATAATTGATACATACATTTTACATTCGATCAGAGGATTTTGATTTAAGGAGGCAAAGAAATAATTGATGCTTGAAGAAAGATAGCGAAAAGGTTTTACGAATAGAGATAGGCAAGGAATTTCAAAAGCAATTTGGGACTAGTAAAGCAAGAATTCTTATATGAAATGCTAATTAATTACATTTAAAATATAATTTAATCATATGATATAAGTTCATTATTTTTAAAATGTTAAACCTTAGATCCAAAACTCAAATTTCTATACTAAAGTGTTTTTACATAACAAAATAGCATTATCAAGTCTTCTTTTACCTTTAACGCAATATGAGGAATTGTTTTTAGAATAAAAAAAATCAGGATGAATCCTATAAAATTGAAACAGAAAAATTAGAGATACTTTTTTTTTTTAATTTTTTACATTAATTTATTTATTCATTTTTTGTAAATCCTATATGAAAAATAATATTTCATTATCATCTAAAAGCCTTCTAATATACTCACTATTTCTTATTCCTCATTTTCAATTCTGAAACTTTATTTACGTTTCCAACCAAATTCTTTTCTTTTACTTCATTAATAAAGTTTCACCTATAATATTGTTCCACTGATTTTTGATCAGCATAATTATTCGGTTCATTTGTGTATTCATTGATAAAACTCATTCTCTCTATGATATAAGAGACTAAAGCTGGGCAAATAAGGCAGTATATATATTAAAAACAAATTAATGAAGGATTTAATAAATGAAATACATCATCTAAAATGGATATACAATATTTTAAGTGTTTTAGAAAAGTTTTAATTGCAGATTTACTTTAATTCTATGAGAAGTTTGCCTGATGTTGTGCCATGGTTAAATCAGGAACATGAACTTGCTTTTCTATTAAAAGTGCGAAGATACTTCAATGGATAAGAAAAATTTAAACATATTGGACGATTTTGAAGTCACTGATTTTCTTGATCCCTGTTCATGCATATCAGGATCCAAAGTTTATTTATAACAAATAAATCTAATAATTAAAATTAGACTGACTCACAATGCAGTTGTTTACTTAATTAACATTAAGTTATGTCCATTGAGTATGCTAAACTTCAAATTGAAATAATAATTGAGGTAAATGCATTTGCAATATATTTTTTTTTTTTTTGTGAATGAATAATCAATATTAATGTAATGGTTCAATATTTATATAAAAAAAAGTCTATCCATGTCTTATATATATATTAATATTAATATATTATATTAATATTAATATATATATTAATCTACGTTTACAATTATGGTACAATTCCGTATACAAGAAATTGCCAGCAGGATTGAAAATAAAAAACAAATGATCTGGATGGCATATGAACAACCTAAAGTACGAGTACGTTATTATGATATATCTACTTTTTAAATCATTCCAAAATATTTATTATCCATTTTTAAATTTCATATTTCAATATTTTTTATAATGCAACAATTACCTGCAAACGTTTTATGATTTTGATATTTATCAATTTTATATTAGTATTAAATAAATCAAAGAATTTGTATCGAATTTAATGCAATAAAATTGAGAAAAAAAAATCGACTCAAGATCAGTTTTTACAGAATCATAAAATAAAAAATTAATGAATAAATTATTTGAAATGTTCAATGCCAACAATGATGGGCACCAAATTACTTTCCTACCGCTAGTAAGAATCAGTAATCTGGTGAAATTTCCTATGTGCAGTTTTCAACGGATCTATGCATTTCATAGCTCCCTGCGTCCAAAAAAATAATAATTGTTATTCTCAGGAAATAGTAATGTGCTGAACCTATTATGCTTATATATTGTGTTTCATTGGTTTCTCTATGCTCATCAACAAGTATCCCACTGCCTGTAATTTCCCTCCAATTTTTAACCTTTTAATTATTTTAATATTTGTAAATATTTTTAGTGCTGAGATACTTCCTATCTTTTCCATGGCCAAATCCTTCAACACTTCTGGTAAATGTACTTTTTTTATTAGGCACGTCAGATTTAAGGTCAGAAAGCTAGGTTAGAGATAGGCTATAAATAGGATTTTTCAAGAGAACGTATGAGTATTTAAAAAGTATATAAAAATATGTGTATTTTTAAATATTTATTACCTCTGAAGGGTGAGTTTCGTTGTAATATTTTGATATTTAAAGAAAGTAAGCCAAAATATGAAAGGATGGTCGTTTTCCTTTTGTATATTATTAATTTTAAGAAAGAAAGCGAATTTTAAAATGTAGTTGAAATTTTTGGAGTAATATAATAAAGTATAAAGTAATATAATAATACTAAAATAATTTTGAGGATTTCTCCTCTATCTTAAGAAAGTTAAGTTTTTTAAATTATCTACTTGAAATCTTCTTTTACATCGCAGTGAAGTATGACTGAAATGTTTCGAGATATTGAAATGGATTTAAAAGTATGTATCACAACATTCGAGAGATTATTAATTCGTTGTTGAACAATTGTTTTCTTTTTAGAAGGTGGTATGTTGTAATATACCATAAAAAATTAATTTTATTTACTTTTATTTGTTAATTTCTTCCAATCTAAAAGGATTTTTAGAACTACACAATTTTACGACGAATGCTGCAATCAAGATGTATCCTAAATTAGCAATAGGTATCAAATGATTAGGAATGAGACGATTGTGTATCACAACTACGCATTTTAGTGAGAGAAAAGTGTGGACAATTATATAGAAAACGAACTACACATTGACAATAAATTAATCCTTCTTTTTCAAACTGTATTGGGCTTTAAGGGGACCGCTGGAGGTTCTCACATGGGGAAAAAATAAATATATATATATATATATATATATATATATATATATATATATATATATATATATATATATATATATATATATATATATATCAGATATCTCCAAAACTTCCATAATCGTGCTCTAAGGGTTATGAAACGGATGGAAAACGTAGTCCAGCCCCTCACCACCGACCTTCGGCCCAGTGCAATTGTCTATTTTATTCGGGAAAAATACCACTAAAAATAAAATATCTTCAATATAAAAAAATTAAATATCTTCAATAGAAAAAAATAAAATATCTTCAATAAAAAATACATGGTACTTATTGGTGGACATCATCGCTTCGCTTACGTACATACGGTGCAGCTCATTTTCACCCCAGTCACTATGGGGCGTAGAGAAGTCCCTATTGGTTCTTATCTGCCCCACAAGCTCATCTCTCATGGTTTGCCGTACAAATCTTACAATAATAGGCCCCGCGGTTCCTTCTTGCCTGGACCTGAGCCGCACGCTATGGTCCAGATCGTCCGAGAACAGCTTAAAGCCAAGGGTTGCACCAACACTGAGTTTAGAACCTACCAAAGTCTCTTCCTGCTTCTCCGCCAATTTATTTTGTTCTGCACTATTTAGAAGGCCCTCTAGATCCGATATTTTAGCTTTCAGATTAGTATTTTCTATAGATTGTTTCTCTATATCTTCTCGGCTAACAGACCTATTACAAATTTTGCAATTGACCATTTTAAGTTTGGAATAAATTAAACAACTTTTAAGGAGCACTCCTCCGCTCAATAATAATTATAATATTATACATTTTTGTTTCCGCGAAGAGGCTGTAAGCATACTATCCCCACCTCTTCAGCTGAGCGGCACTGATGACCAGGTAAACTGTTTAAAATGTCGAAATGTTTTCTCACTACGTCTTCATCGTTTCCAGAGCCACTATATTTTGATCCCGGGTTAATTTGTGAGAATATTCTGTACCTAGAAGAGTATTGAACAGATTTTTCCACTAATAGCTATTAAAACAGAAAGATGTACTAGAGATCCGCACCTAAGTAGTTGGCAACAAGAGAGATACTCTATAACTAACCCTTTACTGCGTACAAGGGAATACAAAAAAAACACTAGTACCGTTTCGCAAGTTTAAAATTTTTTAAATAAAAAGATATGCATGGTTTATATGCAAAGAATGATCGAAATTTGTTTGTTTAGAAATTATATCTTTATGATTTCTAAGTTTCATCTCATAAAACTGTAGTAAATTGGACTTACACAGGTTCTACACTATATTTGACTATTTAATAAATAAGATTTACGCATATTTGGTTCCTTTCATTTTCACCTGATTATGTGTTATATTACTAATCGATATTATTACGTTTTTAATTTTTAATATGGGCATCATATACATTATTATTATTGTTGTTTATTATGATATCATTTATTGTAAATTTGTAGTTTTTATTTTTATGCTTTGCAAGTATATATTTAGTGTACTGTGCCAGGATGTATTATCATGTTATTTTTAGAATAAATTATAGATAGATAGCTTCAATTTTTTTTTTTTTTCAATATGGTAAAATATGATGACAGTTAATTCCAAATCCAAAATCCATTTTGGTCTAAATAGTGATATTTAACAATAAAAATTTATATCTAAGTAATAGAAAAAAAATATTTATCAAGGTTTAGTTGAATCTGTATTGTTGATATCTGTTACGAGTATTAATTGAAATATTAATATAATAAAATAATAAATATTGACTTACTGGGAATCCAGAGACTGCTGAGAGTAGTGACAAGCAGGATGAAGAATCACAGACTGAGACTTTAAGAATCTAAGGGCGACCTTTAAAGATCTGGTCTGGAAGTATTTTTTTATTTGTCCTTGCCACTAAACGCAAAATACGCATTTTATATAATTGTTTCAAAAGCTAACGAGAATGATTTTATATAATTTGCATACATCTTTGAAGAAAAAGTCAAGCGTAAGATGTTTATAAACAAATATAACAAAAATCAATAATCCCAATGAATACGAATTTTAGAATTGAATGAAAGGTAGTAAGTTAGCACAAATGGCGCTAGAGAGTGCTTTTGCAGCAACATTCGGATTGGATGTTCAGGGGCAGACACTGATAATGCAGCCGCATTGCAAAGTTATACCGAAAAAATAATATCTTTATGTTATATATTGGATGAGGTGAAGTAATTAAATTAATAGTTTCAGTCTCTGTTACTCTATTACTTATAAACGATAGTTTTTTTTTTTTTTTATACATAATTATGTTGTGTGCCTAAATATATATGTAAATAAAAACTGCAGGCCTAATTCATATATACCGTTTTAGATTATTGGCTCGAAAAGCTTCAGAAAAACCGAGACTGGTTTGAGAAGACGAATCAACAAGTTGCAGATGAGACGAAAAGACCGCCAGATGATAAAAACACCTACGGCATAAACGGCACATTTAGAGCATTGAATGTTGATTGATTATAAATTATTGTTACCAGTTATCAGGGAATGTCAATGTTAGGGGGAATACACAGAACGTTGCCTATTAAATGTAAATATATTATTGTAAACCCTTTTATGTGCCTTTGATGATTTCTATAACGAATATAATTTAACCGTCACTTGATTTGTAACGTCTGGAAAATATTAATGTGAAAATTTGCAATGTCTCTTGAAAATATTTTTAATCACTAAAGTCAGAAAACGTTTAGGAAGCTGACAGGTTAAGTGTGTAATTGTTACCTCGAATCTGGTACGCTTTGACAAATGTAGATTTAAGATGGTACCGCTTGTCCTGTTCTTCATGCCTGACATGTCATTTGTAACATTACCGACTGGAAATCTTCTGATTGTCTATTTGGTATTTAATAGGTGTGGATAAAAACGTAAAGAAACTAAAATATTTTAGATCTCAGGATTCAATTGATTTTGTAGCTGTAATTGGATCATTAGATGGTGGATGATATCCAAACCAATAAGTTACAGCTCCAAAATCAATACAATTACCTGATGATGGTATGATAGATCCGAAACGTCGTCAAAGTAGAATGAAAGAAGTGAAGCAAATTTTAGCCTGGTTCAAGCGATCTCACAACTAATGATATTTTGTTATATTTGCTTGGTAATCAGGTTTGGGTTTTACAATAAGAGCTATTAAAACGCTTAGCGTCATTCAATTGTTGATAAGTTTAATGAAAATTTACCGTTACCCGTTGTCGTAATTACTTACGTAACGTTCCATCAATAGAGTGAATCGAGGTTTGATCAATCGGTAGATACGTAGATTTTATATTAGTGCTTCTCAAGCAAAAGACTAAACTGAAATAGCCCTCCTAATACAGACAAGATTATTTCGGCGTTCTTACCATAACAACGTGATGAGTCTTTTCTTTCCATACCTACGTAATATGATTAACATTCTATTTTTAGCTTAAAACTCTATATTGCCATGATTGATATTGATAATAATGGATATCGGAATAATTAAGTTGATAGCGGATGCACTAAATAAAAATTTCTTATCTTTTAATTTAAAACAAGAATGAATTAAATTAATCATTTAGTACCGATTCGTTTAAACTTAAAATTAAATCAAAATAAAAAACTCTGCAAATTATTACATAATGGTTTATTATTTCCACTTAGTAATATTTCAAAAATATCTATTCTATCCAAGTAAAAAAAATTAAGCAGTAGGCACCAAAGGAAAAGAAATTTGAAGCTTGTCATAAGATGAACGCCGTGAGAGTGCCGAACTGGGAGTTTTAAAAAACTGTGTCAATGCAAGTAGGCTGTGATGTAAAATGATACAGAGGAAATGTTTAATGGGCACTTCAGTAGGGAAAAAAAGGATAGAATAAAGAAGCTAAAGGAAGTGCAGAAATAATCCAAGGAAGGATACAGCAGAGAGATACGAGGAAGTCAGAAGCCCAATAGATGTCAGGAGGCCAAGGGCCACGATGACTAGCCTTGGTCGATTCCAAAGGTCTATTATTGAAAATAATAAACCAAAAGCATTTACAGATACAGATTTTTTTATTTTTCGTTATTTTTTCTTATTTTAATGCCTTGTTATGCTGATGCCAAAATACCTTACATTTCTCCTCTATGTTTATAAATGGCCGAGTTATGGATATATGAGATCTTTAATCGGCAATTATTATAGATTTTTTTTTTTTAAAGCCTTGTTATGCTGATTACAAAACACCTTACATTTTCTCTGTATCTTTATAAATGGCCGAGTTATGGGCTTATGAGATATCTAATCGGCCGCCATTTTGAAACAAACAGACGGATGGTAATGTCGAGTTCCGAGGATCAACGCGGGGTGACCTGTGACATTGGTACCGAATCACAAAATGGTTATCAGCAGGGTTTGTTACTATAGACCGCCCACAAATTGGTCTCCTCGTATACAGCCCAGTCTCAGCTTTGCCTGGATTGGTAGTGTACAGCTCAGTCTCTCTGATGACCCTTCGTACAGTTGTTCTGGCAAAACCCGAAACACAATAGTTTTAAGCTTCTAGCATCTTCGACAACAACCAAAACTCTTGTCACCGTTTCCAAATTAATTACCATGATTTGATGTTAGATCGGAAAAAAAGGAAAACAATGAATGTGCAAAAACTTGTGAAAAAAGAAGAAAACTGGAGAGACGTGTTCCCATGAATTATTACAGTTCAACTAACTCGAAGTCTAACTGTCCTTTTCGCTAATCATTTAGAGGACTGTGGGATGTAATTGAAGATATATTGCCTTAGGACACTAATTAGGCCCATCATGGAGATTTAAAACATAAAAATTTAGGTAGGCCTGTTTTTTTGTGGGTCAGTGTATATAGACAAAACACCTGAAAGAAATTAAAAAAACTGTAGATAAGTAGGTACTTACCACAAATGATAATTTAGCAAGCACTCCGGCAATAAAACAGAAGATGAATGATATTATTCTGAATTCAATCGTCCAACTCAATTAACTCGGACTGAAAGTTAGCTGAATCCATTGTTCTAGGAAGTTTGGAAATGTTGGCTTCCTGAATTTATAATGTTGGCCATATTGAAGGTTAAGATGTGACGCAGGCGAGTTGTAGAATCATGACCAAGGCCTGAATCTGAATGCCCTACTTATGTCACTCTACTTCGAAAGACATTTCGCCACATAAGTATATACATACCTAAAAATCTCCAATTTTTTGTTTCTTTGCATAGCATAATTGTTGTTAATTTTTATTTCTAGTACTTATTTTTCGTCATTATGTGGGTTTGTTTCTTTCTATGTCCAAAATAAACAAATGTTTATAATATAAATATGCAAGAAAATGCTTAAAGCGGAGGTACATTTAAATAGAAACAATCAATTCCTCGTAATAAATTTAATGAAATTAATATTAAATATATGTAATATATATATAAATACACGCACACTCTATCTTGCGCGCGCGCGTGTGTGTGTGTGTGTGTGTGCAGGCATGTCGTCAGAAGAGGTGGGCAATATCCCGGGTCTCGGACTTCCAGGGAGGAGACCATAAGCGTTGACAGTAAAAAAGTTTGTTGAATAAAGTTGTAAGAATTGTAAATAAGTAAGTCGATTTATGACGAATATGAGTTAGGTCCACCACTTTTTAAAATTCACTTCTAGATACTGTATAAATGATTAAATCATAAATGAAAGTGGTAGGAAGATATCCTTTTTTTAAATTACAAGAGTCCTGTAAAGCCTCACGTTTGGTTAAATTTGAAACTGCCGTCTTCAAAAGTTATAATTTTCAACTAACACACTTATTGGCAATTCTTACCGAAATATAACCAAATGAAAAAAAAAAAAATTGGAGATGTGCGCGAATCAGACAATTTTTCTTATCGGTCTATTGTTATTATCCATTTTTAAAAATAATTTTAAAGAGTTCACATAAACGCTACTTGAAATATCCTCAGTTACATGTACTTCGTGAACTCTCACAAAAGTACAATAGAATAGTTTTCTAAACAATTGCATTTCCACAATTCTGTGCTCTACATATTTTTGGTTTGTTGAGATGAAAATAACTTTTAAAAGTTTCCATGTTATTACATCACATTATTACAGAGCGTGTTGTGGAGAATAGGGTGAATAGGCGTCTAATTTCGGTCACATTCGGCTTTCCATCTAAAGTTTAGTCTTCCAGTCCTTATAAGATACGCTGTATCTTTACTAATACTGGTCCGATTTAGTTGATTTTTTTATTTATTTTTTTGTAGAGAATTTTATTACCTTTTCTATGATTTCATACATGTTTTATCATAATGCATACTTTTTGAGTTGTACGCAAATAAAATTTTTTTTTCGTCATTAATTTTTTCCCTGAATTTTTTCGATCATATACTGCATACATGAAAAGTTAAAGGGCTTTAAGGAGAAGACTTTTGGGAAGCTTCATCAAAATCGTTAGGGCCGCTGTCGAGAAAATTGTAAGAGTAAAATCGACTATATATACTGGTCCGACAAAGTTTTTTTTTTTTTTTTTTTTTTTTTTTTTTTTTTTTTTTTTTTTTTTTATGGAATTAAGTTACCTTTGATACATAATTTACCATTAGAGGCATACTTTTCGACATAATTTTTTTCTCAGCGATATATTATACATATCAAAAGTTAAAGGGCTTTAAGTAGAAGACTTTAGGCAAGTTTGATTAAAATAGTTTGAGCCGTTTTCGAGAAAATTGTAAAGTATAAAATCAGTATAAAATAAGTGGCATTTCTGGTTAGTTGATTTTTCTCAAAAAAGGCACTGTAACATTCCAGGCATACACCCATCTTAAATACTTAATTTCAGTTTCATAAAACTTATCGTTTTTGATCTAGACTTGCTTTATGCAAGTAGCACTGGCACACAAATAGACCATTTTAAGAAACTTGGTTATTTGGACTCAGGACACCTTAAAACGTGCATTTCCGTTGAAAACTCAAATTAGAAATTTTTCACGATTTCAATACTCTCCCTTACTATATATTTCAAATATAGGTAAGGGAAAGCAATAAGGAAAAGTAAAAATAATTGCAACTAACAATGGAGACTAATTTATAAATATGTATGCTGTTTATAGTTTAAAGAGAAAAGAAAGAGTCTAGGTATGCATGCACATTGAATTTGAGACCACTGTTTCTCTTAAAAAAATTGGTATCTGTTCGTTTCAGACCTCAGGTTTTATTCCGAAAAATACGTTTTCCTAACTTAGATTTAACTCTGCGAAAAATAAAAAAAAAATTTAGTTTCACTTTATTATGTTTACACTTTAAAAGAGCTGCTGTAGAAAAAAATGAAGAAATTCTCAACACCATTTGACATAAATCTCTAATTTTTTTGTTTATATATTTTATTTTATAAAACTTGATAATGTTTGGCATAATTTGGAATTGAACGTCCTGAAGATCTTACCTTTCAGCTAAATGCAAAATCAATATAATTTAGTCCATCGGTCAAAACACTTGGAATCTTGTCCGGCTAAATCCTGCTATGGCAAATCCACGTAATTTACTTGTCATTTTTCCATTGGGAACGCGCTGGGAACTAATTGCCTTCATAATTTCCTCCTACTTTGACTGCTTGGCCCAATCAATAAATTGTTGAACAATTGCCTTATATGATTATTATTCCATGCCAAAGGATGTCAAAGGGTTTTGTCCTGTGTTGAAGTAAGCTCTCTATCTCTCCTACATTTGTCATAATGGTTTAGCTGTCCTTCCTCTACCACAGAGTTTCCCAGACCGTGGTACGTGTAACACTGTTGGTACGCAAAGAAAAGTAAATATTAAATAAATCATTAACACGTTCAATGTTCCGAAAAACTTGTAGTGGGATTAGGAAAAATTAAGCGAGCCGGAAAGTTCAAGTACCTGGGCGAATGTATAGGGCCCAACAGCTCGGAGAAAAAAGCCTTCACATCACGAATCAGGAAAATGGAGACTCAATACCAGCTGACCAAGGGCGTCTACAACAAGAAGTCCTTGAATGCCAAGCTCAGACACTTTAAAACAATCATTCGACCGGGAGCCTTTTATGCAGCAGAGTACCTTACAATGAATTGGAATGGAATTTCAATGAAGATGGAAAGCATGGAAGTTAGAGAAAAAAGGGTTTTGAAAGTTTTGGACCCAATGAAGGAAAATGGTGAATATATATAAAAAAAAAAAAGAAAAAAGAAAAAAAGACGTTCAGTGAGGGATAACAATTTTTAAAAAAAATGTTAGTGAATGTATCAATTTTAAGACGAATGAACACATTCTACAATTAATATAAATAATTCAGGATGGTTACCGCAGTAAAGGCAAAAGCACTCTTAGTCAGTGTTGAAGAGAACAATCAATTTGAGCTTCGCCAAGCCTACATTGATGCTGTGACGGTAAGTAAACAACTAAAACATATTGATGATTTATAATCATGTCCGAATTTCTTTTGATGGATAAACTTTTATTTACAGAATTTTGGGTGTAGTTATATGAATCCTACTATTGCCGTGATGCTAATAAACTTTGATTTTAGATTTTTGAACTTTATATTCAATTTATTATTTTCTTAAGCAAATTTACTGTAATATTTATTGTTTTTTTTATGTTAAATAAATCTCTGTAAATCAGTTTGTATTTAAGACGAAACTTAGTACTAATATCATAGATCAGGTAGTGAATACACCCAGTTATCTGAAAAGTCGTGCGTGGTACGTACTAAAGCCTGTGAATAATGCCTGTGAACCCTTGCTCTTTCATGATATTCAATCCCACTGTCTAATACTACCATAGAAGTTTTAAGTTCACAGCATCGCGCGACTTGACAGATCATTCCTAATTTGGTATTGGTCGTTCTAGAATTTCATTCTTTCCTCCATTCGACATTGAAATACCCTTCCTACTTCTAACTCTTACCTTTTATCCTATCTCTTAACGGTCCAGTTCTCAGTAATTCGAAAATATACAATCCCATCCTTGCTCTCTAATTTGTAAATTCGCATACATTTTTGGAGCAACGTGTTTTTCTAATTTTGTGAATGATTTATTTTTATTGTTAATTTTTATCCTATTATTTTCTCTTCAAGTTTCCAAGTCCTCAACTTGTGAACTATGTATTATTCAAAAAGCCCTAGAATATGTTTTAATGTTTTCTCTCTCGGTGCTACTGGGGGCAAGGACAAGGCTCGACGAGCTTAACTCTTGATATTTATAAATATCCTTGACATTTTCTTACAATATCCAAAGTGACGTTAATTCCTTAACAGTGTTTATTTTTATATCTGAAATCAAGGCATAAACAGAATCAGTCAACGGCAAAACCTCCATATTTTCAAGATCATACGGTTCCTTAATTTCTTCTTATGGATCCTGATATTATCTATTTTTATTTTGGCCTTAATTTTGCGAAGATTATTTCGGTGACCAGTTTGTAATAATTGTTTCCAGTAATTATTATTAAACATTTTATAATGTTGATTATTATTATTAATTTCCAAACATGTCATTAATTGGCTTTGGAAGTATTGGATCAAATAGTAAAAAATAGAGTTTGAACTTATAAATGTATCTTCAGGCATAAGAGTTCCACCAATACAAAAAGCTTTATTCTGTCATAACTAGCAAAAGCATACGGAAGGATCCTGTACATTCTCAAATCATCTAAAAAGGAATTAAATTAAATTTACAACTGAATAAGCATACATTAATAATAATCTGAATTAGTAAAATAATCTACCATAAACATTAAATGTGACTGAGAGAATAATTCAAGTAACATCATAATCTTTTATTACTGCATAACCAATGTTGAAATAGTGGTAAATAATTCGATTTACGATAATCGTAGGCACGTAAGTTAATAAAAAAAAATTGTAATTTGTAAAAAATCCTCAATAACATTTTTTGTTTTTTGACTGTTAACTGTACATACTAGTATAATTAACTTTATTATTTTTTATTCTCGTTTCAACCTAAGCCAACAATGACCGCTCTTTGAAATCATCGTGATGATAAAATTTTTGTAATTAACTCCTTGCTATTCCATATTATCTCATTTGAAAAGAGCCTGATTCTGTAAACTTGAATTTTTCTTCACAACGCCATGAGTGTTATACAACTACTACGCAGTCATTATTGTTATTTTTTTTTATTATTAATGGCATTGGATTTCTTCATACAGCCAGTTTTTGTCATTAAGGAATATTGTTAATTATTTAAACGCAGCGAGAATACGATAAAGACAAATAATTTTCAGAATAAAAAAATAAAGGGGATCACGGTGTGTGCGCACGGATCAATCGTTTCATCTTCCTTTTTTCTTGAACTTGTTGTGTTTCACGTTTAATAAAACTTAACTACTTCAAAGTGTGTGTTGGCGCAAATGCACTTCTTCTTGTCTTGCTTTCAGTTTTCTCTCTTAAACCACGTGGTCATCCCCTTGAGAATAATCGTGCGAGAAATCTCGAGAGTAGGCCTCCAACAGTAAACAACCTGTTTCTGGACGACTCTCAGAGCAGTATCCACCAGCGAGTACAGATCTCGATAGTGAACAACTCTCAATTGGACAACTAGCATTATTTTCATTGGCTTATCCTTTATGAAATTGGAGATGTAATTAAAACCTGAAACCAAACCAGTTGTAGTAATTTAGCATTTTCTATTTTTTATGAAGCTATTAATAATTAATATATAAATACAAAATATTAGTGGCTCTATTTAAATGTTGATGGGCCAATAAAGCATACTAACACAAGGTAATTTAAAACCACCTGTGCTAAGGTTGACCTTAAACATTAGACTGAATTAAGGTTTTGTGTATGAAAGAGGAACGAGAGAGACGAGAATGATATAAGTAAATTATGATAGCTTATCATGAACTCTTTATAATTAGACGATAAAAAAAGATAAATGCAAATACAGGCATGTAATGCATAACATAACCAGCAAATCTTATCAATGTCCAAGTGCTGGTGAATTTAACCTTGATGAACCCTGACATAAACTTAACTTACCTGTGAACGTAATAAAACTTACATTTAACATAAATTAATAATTAATTATAGAAGACACATAACATAGTTTAAATGTCTCTAACCTTTGATTTACAGTTAATTTTTTCTTAAAACTCTCATAAATAATATAAAAAAAGATTCTTTTATTTATTATTTTATATCAAGTTGACACAAATATATATTTTAGAGAATATCTTTGAGATTTTCTCTTCTCTCCCTTTTTTTTTATTTCTTATACTGACAATATAAAAAAGGAACGAAGTACAGATAATTTATCAAAATTTAGATAATGTTCATAGTAAGTGTTGTGATAATACTAAATAAAAAGACCAACACCACCACCAGGGTAAGTTGGCTAACTAGGCCAACCTACCCCAGTCAGAGCGCTCCAACTTATCCAGAACTGGATTTAGAAACAAAAATGCCTGTCAAAGAGACAATACTTTATAAAAATGAACAAAGATACACATTTTAAACATTACTAATTTGTAGACATTCTATTGTATGGATTGATTGCTAAGATGATTTGCTATTTTAGGCAATAAATAAAAAACAGAACAAGAAATGAAAAAATTACAAGATAGAAATTTATTAGTATGTCCCTCCTCCCCCTTAAGGAAAGGTATACACTTATCATAAATTTCTTTCTTTTTCTATTCATCCTACTTGCCTGGTCAAGGTCATTACTTTCGTTTCTTACAGTAGAATCCAGAATGATTGCTGACTTACCTGACTTTGGAAAAGCTACTATGTCAGCAAATCATGTGGATCCATCCTTATCAGAACGATAGCTCGTTTTTATAGATACCACGCCTTTTGCTGAAGCTATGAGAGAAATAGGAGATCGTAGTATTTGTACTTGATTTTTAAAAGTTTTGAAATGCCGAAGAACAGCCTGTATATTTTCTATTGAGTTGATTGTAGCCGTCAATTCGAAATTGTTCTCTTTTTTTTTGTATAATGCAGTGAAATTGTTTTCACGTATTTTCTTTATTTTTTAAAAGAATTTGTTGTTGAGAATTTTTAGGATAAAAAAGGAGCAATATCGCCTCAAAGGTCACTGTTCTCATTAAATTGAGAAAAAATGATGTAAAAGCCAAGTTATGCTGAAAAACCGAGATAGGGGCAAAATTGATCTGAATTATTTAACTGATTAATTGAAAAAAAAATGGGGAATGGATATGGTCACCACCTCGTAGTGTTCCCTGGTTAAATCATAGCGGCCTAAGGCGTTTAAATATTACCTCAATCGCAGTTATGGTAAACCTTTGGAATCGCTACTAACGACCTTGAAGAGGTCTAGATTTTCAGACCAGACTATACTTTCACCAACTGCGCATGCGCAATTAAATACTCAAACCGATGGATGCTTTTCACTTGGAATAGTCACGCAGGGTTAGGTCAGACTTCCCGTCTTTTACCGAATAGATCTCTTGTCCCCACCGCATTCTTTCCTAGACCATCATTAAGTTTAAATATCATGGCCAATCTCTTCAACGTTCTATTAGATTCTGATCTGGGAAGTTTAGTCCAATTGGTGAAAAAAATTTACCAATTATGTGTAAAACTAAGTATCAATAGATTTTCGTCCATGAAGTTTTAGAAAATTGCATTCATTTTCTAATGAAAAGGCGGCGTTGAGCTTCAACGAATCAGGATGCGCCACTGGTCAGCAATCGTTTACTACACCTCGTTTACATTACTATACCTCTGGCTTACCATTCTTCCGCTCCCTGACGTATGATGGTTCGCAGTTCCTGAATTGGTGCTTGGATAGAAATTTTTAATAGCATAACCCGAATAAGTTGGTCATGGATCAAATTAACCTTTTTCCTCTGTAGAGAGTCTTCTTAGCATTGCAATACTCCTTCCTAAAAATGCTGGAAGTCTGACCTAACCCTACACCAGCGTTCCAACTGAGAAGGATCCGTCGGTTTGAGGATTTGATTGCGCATGCGCAGTGGGTGAATGTATAGTCTGGTCTGAAAATCTAGACCTCTTAACAGTTGTTAGTAGCAAGGTTTACCGCAGTTATTATTTCATATTAGGTGTTGAAGATTTTGATTAAGAGAAAATCGATTGAATATTAGAATTTATAAATTTTAATCTCGAATCTTATTTCTATGGTTTTATTTATTTTAACCTAAAGACTTTTACTGTGCAAGCCTACTTCCTCCTCTCCTCCCCTCTCCATCCCAGATCCTTATAAATTGCACATCGTTGCGCTCCTTCTAACCAATGATAAAAAAAAGGCAAAGTAACCACAAAAAAAAGTGGCCCCATCTTGCCAAAATGGCATCCAAAGATGGCGACTACCGATTTTGACTTGATTTAATTTTTTGGTCACTGTCATTCAGAATTTGGTCATAACTGATCTTGTTTCAAGGTGAATAGTAAGAGATTTATAGGGCATTGAATTATTTTAAAAAAATTATTGGCTTAGACACTGAAAAAACACCAGTAAATTCAATTTTTTCTAGTCGTTCACACGAAAGTTGACATTTCAAGAGCAGTGGGTCTTCAAACATCTTAAAACAGAACATCTTCAATTCAAGTGTAGCACTTATTCTTCTTTAAAAATCAATAGTGAAAATGGTTTTAAAATATTCGAAATGGTTCCTTAGAAAATCCACTAAATTAGCGGTAGAGACCTAAGAGCTTTCAGTCTTCTTCCACATCAATGAGCATTCATGAAAGCAATAGTTATTAATTTGATCGACATAATTTAGTTTAATTACAATAACGAGCTTACATTAATGCTATAATTTAAGTGCCAGTAACAATTATACATATACATATATATATATATATATATATATATATATATATATATATATATATATATATATATAATATCATAGATCAGGTAGTGAATACACCCAGTTATCTGAAAAGTCGTGCGTGGTACGTACTAAAGCCTGTGAATAATGCCTGTGAACCCTTGCTCTTTCATGATATTCAATCCCACTGTCTAATACTACCATAGAAGTTTTAAGTTCACAGCATCGCGCGACTTGACAGATCATTCCTAATTTGGTATTGGTCGTTCTAGAATTTCATTCTTTCCTCCATTCGACATTGAAATACCCTTCCTACTTCTAACTCTTACCTTTTATCCTATCTCTTAACGGTCCAGTTCTCAGTAATTCGAAAATATACAATCCCATCCTTGCTCTCTAATTTGTAAATTCGCATACATTTTTGGCGCAACGTGTTTTTCTAATTTTGTAAATGATTTATTTTTATTGTTAATTTTTATCCTATTATTTTCTCTTCAAGTTTCCAAGTCCTCAACTTATGAACTATGTATTATTCAAAAAGCCCTAGAATATGTTTTAATGTTTTCTCTCTCGGTGCTACTGGGGGCAAGGACAAGGCTCGACGAGCTTAACTCTTGATATTTATAAATATCCTTGACATTTTCTTACAATATCCAAAGTGACGTTAATTCCTTAACAGTGTTTATTTTTATATCTGAAATCAAGGCATAAACAGAATCAGTCAACGGCAAAACCTCCATATTTTCAAGATCATACGGTTCCTTAATTTCTTCTTATGGATCCTGATATTATCTATTTTTATTTTGGCCTTAATTTTGCGAAGATTATTTCGGTGACCAGTTTGTAATAATTGTTTCCAGTAATTATTATTAAACATTTTATAATGTTGATTATTATTATTAATTTCCAAACATGTCATTAATTGGCTTTGGAAGTATTGGATCAAATAGTAAAAAATAGAGTTTGAACTTATAAATGTATCTTCAGGCATAAGAGTTCCACCAATACAAAAAGCTTTATTCTGTCATAACTAGCAAAAGCATACGGAAGGATCCTGTACATTCTCAAATCATCTAAAAAGGAATTAAATTAAATTTACAACTGAATAAGCATACATTAATAATAATCTGAATTAGTAAAATAATCTACCATAAACATTAAATGTGACTGAGAGAATAATTCAAGTAACATCATAATCTTTTATTACTGCATAACCAATGTTGAAATAGTGGTAAATAATTCGATTTACGATAATCGTAGGCACGTAAGTTAATAAAAAAAAATTGTAATTTGTAAAAAATCCTCAATAACATTTTTTGTTTTTTGTTTAAAGATATTTTAGCCCGATTATTTGAAGTGCTTCGAAGCATCATGAAAAATATAATAACAAAAATCACGACGGAAAGCAATTTCATCTGTTTACGTGGAAACAATTACATCAATTCTTGATGTAAAATTTATCAAACTGCCTCAATCATCAGCTAGAGCCCTAGAGTTTTTAGCGCCCCTAGACCCAAGATTTTTTAGCGTCCCTAGGTCCAAGACTTTTTAAGGTCCCTAAGCCAGTGGTTCTCAACCTGGTTGGCGCGCCCCCCTAAAGAGGGGGCGCGAATATATCAAGAAAAGAAAAGTTTCTGACATGAAAAAAAATGAAATACACTTATAAATAGGTATTGCACAATGTATTTAATAATTAACTTATCAAAATTAAATTAAAAACAAGATTAATACTTATTAGTGACTCCTTTGGGCCTGTCTTGAAGAGCAAAGTTTTTCAAATAAAGGTTTAATATTAGAAATTGCCACTTTAAGCTCTTTTTCTATATTTAACTGAGATCTATATTTTGTCTTTAAAGTAGCCACAGCAGAAAAACCGGTTTCGCAAAGGTAGGTTGTTGAAAATGGTAATTGTATACGAAATGCTTTATTTTTTAGTGCAGAAAACTCACCATCCCAACTTGCCCAAAATTCAAAAAGTGATTTATTACTGCATTGTTTTTTTATGTCGCCAATTGCCGTGAAGTCTGTGTAGATTTCTTCTTCGGTAGTTGAGAGATCTTGGGGAGTATTTCGAAATGGGTCTCTAACCCTTGCTATCAAGCTGAAGTAAGCAAGAAAATACTGTTTAAAATTTTTTGCCAATGTGGTTAAATGATTTTCAAAAATAACTTCCACGTACTGTTCTTCAGTCTTGTAAGTTTTAACATATGCACCCACATTTACAAACATTTCTAGGTTTTTTTGCTTTACATTTCTGTTCAACAATTCAATTATTCTAAAAAAAACATTAACTTTATCACTCGTATCAAGCAAATGTGTATTTGTTCCTTGGAGTTGAAGATTCAAGGTATTTAATTACTCGAATATGTCGACCAAGTAGCTCAATTTCATCAGAAATAAACCATCTCGAAACATCTTGGCTTCCGATCGGTTTTCCCTTCTAGAAAAGTGGCTATTTCATCTCTTATTATATAGTGATGTCGTCTTGTTTTGCATGGAACTGGTACCATTTAATGTTTCTTTTTTTTTTTTTTTTTTTGTCAGATAGGCATTGAACACACCACCACCAGTTGACATGTACTGACCACCACCACTGACAGCCAAGCGTACTACTAGAAGGGTAATTACGCACTACCCCACTGTCTACGTGCCTGCGTCTACTCTAACTCATTGCACAACTATGCACAGCTTCAAACAATAATTACAGACACCAATACACTGTTTATAAGAAAATTAAATGAAGCCTTTTCTTAAGTCATCATAAACATTTTCTATGTTGTTTAAATATTGTTTTTGTTTATCATTGCGCGCCTCCTGACATTGTGCGCCCCTAGATAAGTTCGGTCCTGTCATTCACAATACTTGTTAGATTGACTGTTAACTGTACATACTAGTATAATTAACTTTATTATTTTTTATTCTCGTTTCAACCTAAGCCAACAATGACCGCTCTTTGAAATCATCGTGATGATAAAATTTTTGTAATTAACTCCTTGCTATTCCATATTATCTCATTTGAAAAGAGCCTGATTCTGTAAACTTGAATTTTTCTTCACAACGCCATGAGTGTTATACAACTACTACGCAGTCATTATTGTTATTTTTTTTTATTATTAATGGCATTGGATTTCTTCATACAGCCAGTTTTTGTCATTAAGGAATATTGTTAATTATTTAAACGCAGCGAGAATACGATAAAGACAAATAATTTTCAGAATAAAAAAATAAAGGGGATCACGGTGTGTGCGCACGGATCAATCGTTTCATCTTCCTTTTTTCTTGAACTTGTTGTGTTTCACGTTTAATAAAACTTAACTACTTCAAAGTGTGTGTTGGCGCAAATGCACTTCTTCTTGTCTTGCTTTCAGTTTTCTCTCTTAAACCACGTGGTCATCCCCTTGAGAATAATCGTGCGAGAAATCTCGAGAGTAGGCCTCCAACAGTAAACAACCTGTTTCTGGACGACTCTCAGAGCAGTATCCACCAGCGAGTACAGATCTCGATAGTGAACAACTCTCAATTGGACAACTAGCATTATTTTCATTGGCTTATCCTTTATGAAATTGGAGATGTAATTAAAACCTGAAACCAAACCAGTTGTAGTAATTTAGCATTTTCTATTTTTTATGAAGCTATTAATAATTAATATATAAATACAAAATATTAGTGGCTCTATTTAAATGTTGATGGGCCAATAAAGCATACTAACACAAGGTAATTTAAAACCACCTGTGCTAAGGTTGACCTTAAACATTAGACTGAATTAAGGTTTTGTGTATGAAAGAGGAACGAGAGAGACGAGAATGATATAAGTAAATTATGATAGCTTATCATGAACTCTTTATAATTAGACGATAAAAAAAGATAAATGCAAATACAGGCATGTAATGCATAACATAACCAGCAAATCTTATCAATGTCCAAGTGCTGGTGAATTTAACCTTGATGAACCCTGACATAAACTTAACTTACCTGTGAACGTAATAAAACTTACATTTAACATAAATTAATAATTAATTATAGAAGACACATAACATAGTTTAAATGTCTCTAACCTTTGATTTACAGTTAATTTTTTCTTAAAACTCTCATAAATAATATAAAAAAAGATTCTTTTATTTATTATTTTATATCAAGTTGACACAAATATATATTTTAGAGAATATCTTTGAGATTTTCTCTTCTCTCCCTTTTTTTTTATTTCTTATACTGACAATATAAAAAAGGAACGAAGTACAGATAATTTATCAAAATTTAGATAATGTTCATAGTAAGTGTTGTGATAATACTAAATAAAAAGACCAACACCACCACCAGGGTAAGTTGGCTAACTAGGCCAACCTACCCCAGTCAGAGCGCTCCAACTTATCCAGAACTGGATTTAGAAACAAAAATGCCTGTCAAAGAGACAATACTTTATAAAAATGAACAAAGATACACATTTTAAACATTACTAATTTGTAGACATTCTATTGTATGGATTGATTGCTAAGATGATTTGCTATTTTAGGCAATAAATAAAAAACAGAACAAGAAATGAAAAAATTACAAGATAGAAATTTATTAGTATGTCCCTCCTCCCCCTTAAGGAAAGGTATACACTTATCATAAATTTCTTTCTTTTTCTATTCATCCTACTTGCCTGGTCAAGGTCATTACTTTCGTTTCTTACAGTAGAATCCAGAATGATTGCTGACTTACCTGACTTTGGAAAAGCTACTATGTCAGCAAATCATGTGGATCCATCCTTATCAGAACGATAGCTCGTTTTTATAGATACCACGCCTTTTGCTGAAGCTATGAGAGAAATAGGAGATCGTAGTATTTGTACTTGATTTTTAAAAGTTTTGAAATGCCGAAGAACAGCCTGTATATTTTCTATTGAGTTGATTGTAGCCGTCAATTCGAAATTGTTCTCTTTTTTTTTGTATAATGCAGTGAAATTGTTTTCACGTATTTTCTTTATTTTTTAAAAGAATTTGTTGTTGAGAATTTTTAGGATAAAAAAGGAGCAATATCGCCTCAAAGGTCACTGTTCTCATTAAATTGAGAAAAAATGATGTAAAAGCCAAGTTATGCTGAAAAACCGAGATAGGGGCAAAATTGATCTGAATTATTTAACTGATTAATTGAAAAAAAAATGGGGAATGGATATGGTCACCACCTCGTAGTGTTCCCTGGTTAAATCATAGCGGCCTAAGGCGTTTAAATATTACCTCAATCGCAGTTATGGTAAACCTTTGGAATCGCTACTAACGACCTTGAAGAGGTCTAGATTTTCAGACCAGACTATACTTTCACCAACTGCGCATGCGCAATTAAATACTCAAACCGATGGATGCTTTTCACTTGGAATAGTCACGCAGGGTTAGGTCAGACTTCCCGTCTTTTACCGAATAGATCTCTTGTCCCCACCGCATTCTTTCCTAGACCATCATTAAGTTTAAATATCATGGCCAATCTCTTCAACGTTCTATTAGATTCTGATCTGGGAAGTTTAGTCCAATTGGTGAAAAAAATTTACCAATTATGTGTAAAACTAAGTATCAATAGATTTTCGTCCATGAAGTTTTAGAAAATTGCATTCATTTTCTAATGAAAAGGCGGCGTTGAGCTTCAACGAATCAGGATGCGCCACTGGTCAGCAATCGTTTACTACACCTCGTTTACATTACTATACCTCTGGCTTACCATTCTTCCGCTCCCTGACGTATGATGGTTCGCAGTTCCTGAATTGGTGCTTGGATAGAAATTTTTAATAGCATAACCCGAATAAGTTGGTCATGGATCAAATTAACCTTTTTCCTCTGTAGAGAGTCTTCTTAGCATTGCAATACTCCTTCCTAAAAATGCTGGAAGTCTGACCTAACCCTACACCAGCGTTCCAACTGAGAAGGATCCGTCGGTTTGAGGATTTGATTGCGCATGCGCAGTGGGTGAATGTATAGTCTGGTCTGAAAATCTAGACCTCTTAACAGTTGTTAGTAGCAAGGTTTACCGCAGTTATTATTTCATATTAGGTGTTGAAGATTTTGATTAAGAGAAAATCGATTGAATATTAGAATTTATAAATTTTAATCTCGAATCTTATTTCTATGGTTTTATTTATTTTAACCTAAAGACTTTTACTGTGCAAGCCTACTTCCTCCTCTCCTCCCCTCTCCATCCCAGATCCTTATAAATTGCACATCGTTGCGCTCCTTCTAACCAATGATAAAAAAAAGGCAAAGTAACCACAAAAAAAAGTGGCCCCATCTTGCCAAAATGGCATCCAAAGATGGCGACTACCGATTTTGACTTGATTTAATTTTTTGGTCACTGTCATTCAGAATTTGGTCATAACTGATCTTGTTTCAAGGTGAATAGTAAGAGATTTATAGGGCATTGAATTATTTTAAAAAAATTATTGGCTTAGACACTGAAAAAACACCAGTAAATTCAATTTTTTCTAGTCGTTCACACGAAAGTTGACATTTCAAGAGCAGTGGGTCTTCAAACATCTTAAAACAGAACATCTTCAATTCAAGTGTAGCACTTATTCTTCTTTAAAAATCAATAGTGAAAATGGTTTTAAAATATTCGAAATGGTTCCTTAGAAAATCCACTAAATTAGCGGTAGAGACCTAAGAGCTTTCAGTCTTCTTCCACATCAATGAGCATTCATGAAAGCAATAGTTATTAATTTGATCGACATAATTTAGTTTAATTACAATAACGAGCTTACATTAATGCTATAATTTAAGTGCCAGTAACAATTATACATATACATATATATATATATATATATATATATATATATATATATATATATATATATATATATATATACACATATATATATATATATATATATTTTACATTCTTTATTCATTTCTAAGAAGGACTTCTAAAACGGGTCCTCTCGTAAAAAAATACAAAATTACAGTAACAAATCTTAATCCAGGATCATACTTTAACCACATCATAATTTAACATCGATACAGCCTGGAGCCAGGTCCAAAATACAGGACTCATATTAGGACGAAAAATATTCATTCATATTTCATTTCGGTCTCGATATCTTGAAAACTACCAACTATGCGAAAAAATTATAATAGTATTTTTTAAAGAAAATTGAATTAGCTAAAATTTGAGCCCCAATAGAACTCTTTAGGTTTACTAGTTTTCGAGATGTTTTTCAAAAAACGCATTTGCTATAAAAAAAAAAAAAGAAGGGAAACTACCGTTTTATTATTTTATTTTGGAAAACATCATGGAGTCTCCTCTTCCTACGAAGTTAATCACTATAATCTACTTTTTTGCTTATTCGCCCAGCTTTAATTTGAGCGGTCATAGCCAGACATCTGTAGTTCACGAGATAAATTGTTTCAAAAAATAAAAAACATTTCCGGAAAACGACAAATCACATTTTTATAGATAGAAAACTTGCTTTATTCTGGGACTAGGTCCCTTAAGAATAACAAAATTGAAGAAATAAAAAGTAAACCACATCTGGCCAAAAACTACAATAATAAAAGTACATAAGTTTTTTCATCAATAATAATAAAAATAAACAAACAAAAATGAATTCTTTTTTTTAAAAGAATGTACAAGTATAGAACAAAAAAGAAAGAAAAAAAAGGAGAGAACATAAAAATTATATATAAATTTCCACTTAATCCTTGCTTTTGATCAAATTGTTTGCCTTGAATTAAAATTTGTTTTATACTTTTATTTTGCTGAATATCATGGAAACCGTTCTTCCTTCGAAGGCAATGATTTCAAATTGGTTTATGTTGCATTGAATTAGCTCTAATTTGAGGGGTATATTCAAATAGCTCTCGAGATAAAGATTTTTCAATTTTTTTTTAGAAAAACTAGTACTATGTGTTTTTTTTTTTTTTAATCTCGAGAATCATTTGACGAACAATTATGATTATGTAATCATTTTCTTCGTAGGAAGAACGGTTTCCACGATATTCAGCAAACCGGTGATTTCTCGTTTTCCGAAAATATTTTCATTTTTTTTCAAAATTTATCTCAAGAACTATTTGACGTTCAGATTTCTATTACCCCTCAAATTAGAGGTAGTTAAATGCGCTATCATATTCGAAGGAAGGACAGTTTTCATGATATTCAGCTAAATAAAGTTAAAAAACGGTGATTTCTCTTTTTCCGGCATTTTTTTTTCTTTTTTTTTTTGTGAAAGACTTTATCTCAGGAACTATTAGGCGTATAGATGTCAATTGCCGCTCAAATTAGAGCTAGTTAATCAAATCGTTAAGTAGATTATAATAATTATCTAAGAAGAGCAGTTTCCATGATATCAACGTCGTTTTTACTTCCTTGTACGAAGTAAAGAAAGTATTGTATTCGCGAAAATTTTCGATTTTCAGATTTCAACGGAAATATCCATTTTGACCATCCCTGAATCCATTTTGACTAGTTTCGTCGTGGCGTCTGTACGTACGTGCGTACGTTCGTATTTCGCATAACTCAAAAACGGTTAGCCGTAGAAAGATGAAAGTTTGTATTTAGGATTGTTGTAAAATCTAGTTGTGAACCTCCCTTTTTGGTCACTGTTTGATCACCAGAAGTGGTACTTTACTTGAAGGTCATCATAGATTTTTATCAAAAATTATATTAAAATACTATGCAAAACTTCTCAAATTTAGTATTTATAACTTATATATTGATCTAAATAACATACTAGATTTTACTCTAAATTGGAAAACCGGAAGTGGTTCTTCACTCGAAGGTCATATTAGACTTTCGTCAAAATAATATAGTGAAATATAATGTAAAACCTCTCAAATTTAGTAAATAGGACTTTTATATCGATATAAATGTATTCACTAGATTTTGGTTAAGATTCGTGAGCGGAATAGGGTACTTTACTTGAAAGTCATAATAAGCTTACATCAAAAATTATATTTAAATTAAAAGATAAATCATATGTTTCGGTAATAAAGGTTACAAACGCAATTTGGTTGCCAATCCAATTTAACATTTTTATTACTTGTTTTAAGTTTTAAAATTGAGTCTAAAATACTAGGTTTCCTCCCCATTTGTGAGATCAACAAGTCTACATCATGAGAATAAGATATTAATTAAGTGGGTTTTTCCGCTTAAAATGTCGAAACTGTCCATGTCTAATGCTTTATCCAGTGATATTGACAGTTTTATTGATGTCATGGAACATCCAGTGAGAAGTGTGTGTGTGTGTGTGTGTGTGTGTGTGTGTGTGTCAATAGATGGGTGACGGGACGCCGAGTGTCGTTTTTACTGCAATTTTCGGAAACTAGTAACCAATTCAGTATCACTTTTTGAGCCACGGATTTATAATTTAATAGGCGTACAAGGAAGTCATGTGTTGCCCACATCAGATATTTTGAAAAAGGCTTAGGCACCAAAAATTCAAAATTTTGGTTTTAAGTTATTATGGGACGTAAACGCCTCCTCTATCGATTTCCAGTCACGATATATAGAAAAAATATTGGAAATGGTCTAAAAATCGACTATTGATGACGTAAGCACCAAATACTAAAGACTCTCAGTCGACAACCTTAACCAGTGCTAGAAACCTTAAAAATATATTGCAATTATAAAGGTTTTGCCACCCTAATAAACTCCTAATGTATAAAATAAAGATTAAAATAAAAAAAAATGTTATTTGGGGAAAATCGGTTAATGTGTTTCCTGTAAAGTTTGCTAAATGGCGCTTACGCCTTTATCAAACAACGGCGTCGCTGTTTGCCAAAATAAATTGACGAAATGGCCATTTCTCTTTTTTCGGAAATGTTTTTTATTTTTTGAAAGACTTTATACCGTGAACCATTAGACGTATAGATCTCTATTACCACTCAAATTAGAGAAATACGGCATCAAGTAGTTTATAAAGGTTATAAACAGTCATAGCATGCTTATGGCCTGCCTTTTGATCCGAATATTTCACTATTCATTTTTAGGATGATGAGTGAGTAGTTCAAAATGAAATTAACTTAGTAGTAATGCAAATTTGGATCAAAATTTGTTTATAGTATTAGAAATTAAGCACTTCTTTGGACGTCAGTTACCTCAGCATGTCAAATTATTCAATTATGCTAATTCCCAGGGTTTTCAGTACTTATTGAGTTAAGGAACTCCTTTTAACAATTGTATATAATTTTCTCTTTGATATTATACCAAGTTTATTTCATGAAAAAAAAAAAAAAAAACAAAGGCATACATGTATACATATATTGTAAAAAAAAATATGGTAAAAAACAATAATTTCTCATACTGCTCTTGATAGCATCACTCTCAGTCACATTAACAATGTTAATAAGGGAACTGTTGTTCTTGCGGGAAGTCTGCGAGTGTAGTCAGAATGGCTTCATAGTGTTGCGTCATTTTCATTTAGGTAGCCAGTCCACATCGTTGTTGATTGTGATTTTAAAACAAAATGACCAAAGTGATTGAGTCCCAAAGGGTTTTCTTCAAAATCTTGGCACTCTTTTTCATCATAAGCATCGCTTTTAGTATCTTAGCAGGTTTAAAGGTGAGTAATAAAATTGTTTGATACATTTCAAGTACAGCTTACAGTTCAAAAATTAAACCATTAGATCAATGGCCATAGATAGAGGGGGTCCGCCGGTCCCATCTCCCCCGAAATTACAAAATACTTTTACTTATTCTTATTTGTAAACAAAAATTATGTAAACCTATAAGAATGTCATTTCAAAAATGAGATATTATATTTAGATCCTAGATCCTAACATGACCGATTGGGGTGGGTTTATTTTAAGTAGATGCTTGGATGTCCTCGAAATGAATTCGTTGCTACGCCACAGCATTAGGCTAACTTTCATTTCAGGATATGCGCAATACATTCCATATATATGAGGATAATATTGCCAACGGTATATATTTGTACAATAATACTTTATTACAATAATTAATGATAATATTACAAAGATTATTAATAACATTACAAATGATTTATTTTTATTGTTGCTAAGTAGAACTTCTAAAGCAATGCCTGGGAATAAATATATTTTCCTTTGAATTTTATTTTTTATTAAAATATATAAGTTGATTTATGGATCACTTATTAAAATCAATAAGAAATGTGAAAAATTCTTCCGATTTTTCCGTAAAATTTATGCAATGCGGAATCTAAAAAAAAAAAAAATTAGATCTCGTGTAATTTTTATTTTTATTTTCTTTTTTTAAATGATGAAATACAGCTAGGGAATTTGATGAATAAGTGCAATAACATAACAAAAAAAGAGTAAAAGAAAGCTTTTTCTTAAGAAAATTACATGACGAATAACTTATTTAGAGTACTAAATAAGTTATGCGTCATTAATTTTTTTTATCAGTTGACGTCCTTATGATCAATATGGGATTCATAAATTAATTAAGTCGAAGTTGCAAATAATTTATCAATCCCTAATTAAATTATCATTTAATCAGTAGGTTTAAAGGTTTTTTATTTTCTTGCACGAAGTAAAGGAAGTATTGTATTCGCGAAAATTTTCGGTTTTCATATTTCGACGGAAATATCTACTTTGACCATCCCTGAATCCATTTTGACTAGTTTCGTAGTGGCGTCTGTACGTACGTTCGTATCTCGCATAACTCAAAAATGATTAGCTGTAGAAAGTTGTAATTTTGTATTTAGTATTGTTGTAAAAGCTAGTTGTGAACTTCCCTTTTTGGTCACTGCTTGATCAACGGAAGTGGTACTTTACTTGAAGGTCATAATTGATTTCCATAAAAAATTATATTAAAATACTATATAAAACTTCTCAAATTTAGTATTCATAATTTATACATCGATTTAAATAACCTACTAGATTTTGGTCTAAATTGTAAAACCGGAAGCGGTACTTTACTCGAAGGCCATATTAGACTTTCCTCAAAAATTATATTAAAATATAGTGTAAAACATCTCAAATTTGGTAAATAGACTTTATATCGATATAAATGTATTTAGTAGATTTTGGTTAAAATTTGTGAGCCGAAAAGAGTACTTGACTTGAAGGTCATAATAAGCTTACATCAAAAATTATATTTAAATTGAAAGAGAAATCATATGTTTCGGTAATAAAGGTTACAAACGCAATTTGGTTTCCAATCCAATTAAACAATTTTATTACTTGTTTTAAGTGTTAAAATTGGGTTTAAAATACTGGTTTTCCTCTCCATTTGTGAGATCAACAAGTCTGCAGCATGAGAATAAGATATTAGTTAAGTGGGTTTTTCCGCTTAAAATGTGGAAACTGTCGATTTCCAATGCTTTATCCAGTGATATTGACAGTTTTATTGTTGTCACGCAACATGGAGCAATAATTTGGAAAATAGTTACCTACTGAAGGAAAACGACATATAATAACGGAATGAAACCTCCAGTAACTAGAGTGTGTGTTTTTATGTGTATGTATGTGTATGTCAATAGATGGATGTCGGGACGCCGAGTGTCGTTTTTACTGCAATCTTTGGAAACTAGTGACCAAATTCAGTATCACTTTTTGAGCCACGGATTTATAATTTAATAGGCGTACAAGGAAGTCATGTGTTGCCCACATCAGATATTTCATTTCAAATTTGATACTGAGGAACGATTCTATTTACTAGTCCAGGGTACAATTTTAATAAACGCCTCACGCCAATAATTAGTGAGACATTCTTTTGTTTAGTGTAGAAGAAAAAAATCGGAGGTCAAGCCCTTGAAATTAGTATGTTAAATTATTTTGCCATTGATTAATTATCTCATGCTCATAAATTAATTAATAAATTATAACAATAAAAATGAAAGACATAAAAAAATAGTAAATTTAAAAATATGGTAAATGTATGTAAATTCTAAAAAAATGGTTTGTATCACAAAAGCCTATGATGTTCGGCTGTACAAGATTTTCCAAAATCACTTAAAATAGACCAGTGGGCCACATAAGAGTAAAAATAAATCCAACAGCGATATTTAAATTCTATTTCTCCCCTCCCTCCCCCTTTTGTTCTACTTTTCTTTGTGTTTAGTAAACCATAAAAGACTTTGTACGATAAAAAATGGATTTTAATAATTATTTTGACACTAATAATTATCTGATTTTTGGACTTAAATGCTTTAACTTTAACTTAACAATCCTTATCTGTTTAGAAAATGTTTTAATTTTGATGCTATGAATGTTTATTCCGAATATTAGGTAATTGGCAATTAACCCGATATAAATGCGTCATAAAATTCTTTCAGATAACATGTAAAATTATTTGAGGATTAACTATATTACGAGCAATTTAAGAAATGGGATTATTAGTTGAATTTTATCCAGACTTGGGCGAAAATTAACCGATTGACGATAGACGACTAAATCTTTAGACATAGAAAATAATTTTATAGTCGCGAATTATATAAAACGAATAATTGCAAAATAAATATTTTATTTTTAGTTACATTAAACGACTAACGACTAAAAATTTAATCGTTATTCATAATTAATATTTTAGTTTTGGTCATCGAAAACGACTAATAATTTAGAATAAAACTTATATTTTGATTAGATAAGAAGCCTCTAATTGATTCCTTTGCTTTAATTATTAATGATTTATTTTTCTGTTCATCTGCGACTTTAAAGTTGCTAATTATACCGAATTATTTCAATAAGAAATATCCTTCTTCAAAATCTTTATCCAGAATTGAAATTAACTATTATTTTTCTTACGAAGTGAAAAAAGCCAGAATTCAGTTTTTATCTCTAAAAACAAAAAAAATTAAAGTCAGTGTAAAATTGTTATAATTTAAGTTTGAACATAAAAGTTTTTCGATGTTAAGTTTCATTATTATGTTATCGAAGGTGTTTATTATGAAAATAATATCGACTTTAATATCGCTTGCTTACGTATTGATTTATTTAAATATTTCGGATAACCTCGATGATGAGATCCAATATTGGGATATCAAAGATGCTAATTAAGAAAATACTGTCGATTTTAAGATCGCGCTCTCAAATATCGATTTATTTTAACATTTTGGGTATCCTCCATATTGAAGTCCATTTCTGGGTTATCGAAGGTGATTTTATAAAAACACTATCGATTTCGAGAAGCGCGCTCACGTATCGATTTATTTTAGCGTTTTACATTTAATACATGTTTAAATCGACTATTGGGTTATCGGAGGTGGTTTTCTTTTCAATATTGTGAGTGTGCATAAGTTTTCAAAGATACTAATTATGAATTTCTATTCGATTAATTATTACTTTTACAGAATTCCGAAGGATGCAGTAAAAGGATCGCTTATGAAGTAATTATGGATGCAAATTGCGAATTTATATAGAATTTTCGTTTGAACAGGTGCATTTAGATTTACTTTTTATATTACTCAATGCAAATACACACAATAATAAAATGGTAGAAAAGAACTTCCTATATATAATCTTTTGATTTATAAATTAATGATAATGGAACTTGATATCAATGAAATTGGATAAGTTAAAATAAATCAAAACGCGATCACAGGACCTTAGAACTATTAGTATTTTCTTAACTAGCACCTTTGATAGCCAATAATGGACATCACTATCGAGGATATCCGAAATGTTAAAAAAAATTTATACGTTAATGCGCGATCTTAAAATCGATAGTATTTTCATAGTAAGCATCCTCGATAACATAATAATATATTTTAAATTCGAAAATATTCGAAACACTTTTATATTCATACTCAAATAATAGTCATTTAACAATGATTTTTATTTCTCGAAGCTGAATATAAAAAATATATCATGTCTTATATTCAACCCCAAAAGAAAAATAAATGTCAATTTCAACCTCTGCCTTTATCACAAAATTATTATATTTTACACATATAAGTCAAAACGTTTATTATGAAGGAAAAATCACAATTCCTATTTCTTCATGGCTTTGCTTTAATTAAAGGAAAATATTATATTGCTTTTTTCAATCAGAAATTTATAGGAACTAAATTAAAAAATTAAAAAAAAAAATATCTCGATTATATTCCAATAAATTTTTATCCGACTTATTTCTTATACGAATGAGATTTTAGTTTAGAATCAATGACTAAAAATTTCTTCGGATTTTTTCGTCGTTTTTTAGATAAAGTTCTAGTAATTTTGAATAACTGACATGATTTACATAACTAACATGACTTTTAGTTATGATTAAAAATTCCGACTAAAAATTTAGTTATTTTTAACTATAAACATTTTCAATAAAAATGCCTTTATGTCCATTAGAGGTCCCTATAATATTTTCTTTTTAATGTTTTTCAAAAAGTCAATATATCTACTTTTGGTAGAATATTCCTCTATTGGAAGTTCTATTTTGCTGACCTGCTGATAATTTATCCTGGTTGTAATTTAATATTTTGCATAATAATTATAACATAATAACTATGACCTAATAACTATAACCTAATAATACATTTATTAATTTACAGAGACAAATTCTGCAAATCCAAATAAATAGAAAGACTATAGCTGCAAATAATCAGAAGATGACAAATCATGATGACATCGATATTCACAATCAGCCAGTTTTAGTGACGTGAGGAATTCTACATTACTTTCAACTTTGTATTTAAATTACATTCCAAACTTGATTATCTCTTAAATATCTCAAATATTATCAATTTTCCGATAACATAATATATTTACATTTAAAGTAAATCTTAAAATTTAAAATTCCAACTATGTTGCTGTCCACATTGTCATACATTGATGAAAAAAATTCCTAGCTCAAATTGGAAGTAGCACTTGCAAAGCAAAAGTATGCTATTTTTGAAAAATGAATGGTATTCAAATTTTTGATCATTTCCAATGGTTAGGAAATTATATCAAGAATTTATATCTCCAAGGTAATATGAAAAGAAGCGCTCAAATATTTTACCACTATGATTTCAATTGTAGGTTCAGTTTGACACAAATTATCTGGATACCAGGGTAAAACTGCAACATTATGAGATATTTCATCATCCAAGGTCAGCATTTATAACGAATATTACCCGAAATAATAGTGGTAACATACTTGAGCTCTCGTTTCTACCATTATCAGGAGACCTAAGTTCTTGATGACATCCTAACCACTTTAACCACAATTTTAAATGTAAATATTTTGGCCATTCACTATTTACTAATGATAGGTGTATTGACTAATAATGTACACAAAAATTGGATTCAACTCCATAATAATTAGGGGCATGTAAAAACAATCTCAATGTCAAAAGATGTGAATTTGACTAGTGGTATTTTAATTAATTTAAAATTAGTTTTAATTTTGGATTGAATGCTAGTTATTTTTATTTTGACAAAAAAGGTTTCACAGAATTCCAAACACAACTATAAAATCTTCAGCTGTTTGACCAAAAAATTCCTTTAAAGAAATTATACAAAATTCTAATATGAATTATTATAAAAAAAATTCAGGTTTGTTTCGATTGTTTTCTCAGAGAAACATAGGATGTGGCTCTCTAATTTAATAATTTTTTAAAAATGACGAATTTAATACTTGTCATTCGTGTTTCTAATCAGATAAACTAAATAAAGGTTAATATGGGTCAAATGTCTTTATTAATATTTACAAGATTAATAATAATATAATAAATAAGAAATTGTTTTATTTTTTAGCATCAGAATTATTCGCACTGGTCTCGTATTGTAAGTTTAGTTATTACAAGTAAGGACTCACTATTTTTAATAATATTAGGTTGTCCGGAAAATAATGCAGGATTTCATGTTTTCTTTGTATTAACCCTCTATATAACAAACTGTTTACGTTTGAGGGATTATTCTTTTGTATGGGTGTCAATACTTATTAATTCTTTTCCATTTTTAAAATTTTTTTTTATCTTCTGCAGCATATTACTAGTTGGAAATAATTCAGTCTTTACTAAGATGCCAAAGCGTGATTTTCGCATAATTTCGTTTTACGAGTTTAAACTGGTCGGAACGGTTTAACCCAACATTAATGAATTCTGTTGCGATGATAGTGTTAGTGAGTGCACCGTTCAATGATAGTTTAAACAATTTCTAGAGGTAGACTTCAGCCTTGATGACAGAGATGGTCGTGGAAGGACTTCTTCTCTTGATGACAATGTTCTACGAGCTTTGGTCCAAGAAAATCCCAGAACAATGGTTCCAGAACTTGCAGAGAAATTCCCAGTTAGCAAATCGACCGTCGATGACCACCTGAACGCAATTGGAAAGGAAAAAAAGCTTGAAACTTATTTTATTAGACACCTATGCCACTTTTTAAAAGGTAAAAACTTGATTGATCAAAATTCGTCAGAAAATACATTTTCAGGATATGTTAATAATAACTATTCCACATTTGATTCAGAGGGAACAAAAAAGTTACCAACAGGTTGGCAGAAATGTTTTCGTATAGAAATAGTTTCGCATCATTTATTTTATTTTAAACCCATAAGCCAGCATTAATTTCTGGACAACCTACTATTAAGATACATTAATTTCATATATTCCATGTAAATAATTAAACTTAAAATCTTACCAAATACTTCAGAAAAAAAAATCATACAAGTTAACGAACTGTATTTCGTCTGCACCAGTGAAGCTGAGTTTGTTGTGGTAACATAGCTTTTTTCGGCTATTAGTTTTCAATATTCAACAGATGCAATTAAATTACGGACTAATTATTTTATTTGCTTTTACCCTGAAAAATCAATGGCAAATCTTTCAGAATAAGGTCTGCAGTAAAATACCAATAGTTTTAGAAACAGATAACTTTTTCTATTTTTTCTTCTTTGTTTTTTCAAATTTCTGCGTATACTTTGTAACCACTGTAATTAATTAATTTTTGCATATGGATATTAAAATATATATACAGACTAAAACATGAATGAATGAATAAAGCCTTTTATTACAAAAAGTAACAGAATTTTATTGATTATATTACTTTTACTTCAGATGCTATTTACAATATTTACAATTTTATACAATATTATGAACTTTTTTTTTCTGTTAATTTATGTGGGCCTTACCCTTGGGGAGTGATGTGGCCTAAAGTGGCTCTCCTCTGGATCTCTTTTGACGTCCTTTCAGAGAAAAAAATGAGTTGACCTAAATAAATGTACTCTTCTACATAATTTAATATTGCATTGCTCCAACTGATTTGTTTTTTCACTGTTCGTCATCATAACTGTCTTGTCATAGTTAGGGGCCAGACCTCTATGCAGCATGTTTCCAATTTTCTCAACATCGTGATTATTTCATCAGCTTTATCAGAAATCAGAATAATGTCATCAGCATACTTTAGGTTATTTAATTTAGATCCATTTACACTTAGCCCTAAATTGTCGATGTCTGCCTTTTGAAATATTCTTTCCAGTAATGGAGTAAAGAGTATGGGTGAAAGTGGATCTCCTTGTCTAACTCTCTTGTCTATTTTAAATTTCGGACCTTTCTATTCAGTTTCAATGAAAGCTGTGTTATCCTTGTAGAGCTCTTTGATAATTCTGATGTACTTCTGTGTTCAATTCCCATGTCATCCAGCGCCTTCAGAATGCTACTGTGGTAGACGCTGTCGAATGCTTTCCGGAAATCAATGAAACAAAAGTAGACCGGGAAATTATATTCTTTAGCCATTTCGACAAGCTGATTCACCACCTGTAGGTTATCAGCAATTGAAAAGCCTCTCCTAAAGCCTGCTTGTTAGCTTGACATTGAAGTCGTTATGTAAGGGTTTATTCGTCTAGTGATAATTCTAGTAAAAACTTTTGCAATGGCTGGACAGAGCGAGATTGGTCTGTAATTTTCTATGCTGTTTTTATTGCCTTTTTTATGCATAAGAACTGTTTTTGCTGTTTTCCATTGTTTCGGGACTGTTTCTTCCTCCAGGATGGAATTGAACAATTTAAGTAATTCTTCGCATACTACTGAACCACCTGCTAGGAGGGTCTCATTTCTTATATTGTCAGGTCCAGCCGCTTTATTTTTCTTGAGAACATTGATGGCACTTTCTACTTCTGATAGTAGTATTTCAGGGACTTTTTCTTCGGACTGAAAGATCAAAGAATGATGTTTATTTTAATGTTGATAAAGTTCTGTAAAGTAATCAGTTGCCACACCTAATATATCTTCTCTGTTCATTACTAGTCGATTTTTATTATCCTGAATAAAATAAGACCATTGTTTGCCTGAAGATAATTCAGATAGTATTTTTTTGGTTGACCTGGTTGTATCCAGTATATTCTTAATTGTGTTCTCCCTTTGTTGGTTCAGGTCGAATTTGATCTTCCTCCTCATGAGTTTATTCAGCTCGGTTAATTCGACTTTATCCTTTGAAGAATCTGGTGTCTTTCTTTTTAATTCTCGTATTTTGCATAATAGTCACTTTCTCTCCTCTGTTAATTTGCTACTCCTGGATCCGCTTGATGCCACTTGTGTTGGTAAATATGCATCTTTTAAAGCTTTTGTAAGATGGTCGTACATTATCTGGGCTCGTGGATGTTGGTTATCCAGCGTTTCTGGTTCTCTAGCTAGGTTAGCTTTTAGTTTGGTTTTAAATATATCAGTGTTTGTTTGGCTTACGATTTCCCAATTGTTTTTTATTACTTTGAAGGGTCGATCTTTCTTGAATTTATTTATTTCAATGACGCCTCTGATCATTCTATGGTCAGTATGGTAATCGAGATTTTGAATAACATGTACAGTTTTAAGATATTTTATATGGTTAATGAGTAAATAATCAATTTCAAATTTCTGATCACTAGGAGATTGCCATGCTCATTTATTTTTCTGTTTCTTACCGAAAAAGGTGTTTCCTATTTTGAGGTTCTGTGAAAGAGCAAAATTCACTATTCTATTTCCTCCTTCATTTCTTCGTCCAAAACTACAATTTCCCAAACCTGCTTCTTCTCCAACAATTCTCTCACCAACACGCCCATTGAAATCTCCCATTATCACTACATAGTTGTTTTTCCTGCTGGTGTTGTTAAGAATTTCTTCTAATTGTTTATAGAAATTGTCTTTATCTTGTTCTGGGGAGTTTGCAGTGGGAGCATAAACCTGAACCAAAGTTATAGTTTTACTTTTTCCTAGAGATAGAATTAAGGTGGCAATTCTAAAGTTAGTCTCTTCAAATTTTACAACATTGTTTTTAATTTTTTATTAAATTAAAAATCCTGTCCCATACTGGCCATTTAAGAATGATGTGTACATAAATATATTACCTGATTGAAGTCCTATTATTTTTGGGACCTTTCCTCTCACTTCACATAAACCAATAATATCCCATTTCATTTTATTTATAGCCGTTTCAAATTCCGTTATTCTGTCCTCTCCTCGCAACGTTCTCACGTTTAAGGTGCAAACGTTGAGGGTGTGAGAGATAGATTTTTTAATTGTTGTCTGTTCTGAGACTTTTGATTGATTTGAAATTATTGTTTCATTTGTATTGCCAACTTTGGTCGAACCTACTGTTTCTGAATTATTTTTATTTTGGAAATACCTTTTCGGTCTGTGGCTTCCTGAATTTAAATTTTTAGTTCTCTTCTTTTCAAATTTTAATTTGATATTAGACAAGATTTCCTCCTTATCTGGTTTCTCCTTTCTTGTAAAGTATAATCACATGATAATTTTAATTTCGATTTATTTTTCCAACTTAAATAATAGACCTGATTTTTTCTTCTCAATACTAAAAATTTTATTAATACTTGTCTATTGTTCTTATTAGGAGAACCTAATCTTATAATCAAATCTATTACTGAGATCTTAATATCAATTTTTAGTTCATCATTTATTGTGTTAACTACCGCTTCTTCCAATAGAATAGGTGTTTCATTAGGTAGACTAGTAAAGTTAAATAATATTAAATTCTTTTCTCTATTGGTATATTTATTTTTTGAATCTATAGTCTCACTACTTTTTATAATTTCGTTTTGAAATGTATTTTTTAATAAATTATGAGATACCTCCAAGTTTTCAAGCTTCGATCTAATTTCATTTATTTCAACTTTAAATTTCTCAACTGATTCTTTTAGAGCACGCATTTCTTCATTACCTTTTTTTACTTGCTCATTTGTATCCTTCAGGAGGCTCATGAGATCTTTTAATGTTATTTCTTCAGAGATTTTTAAAAATATTAACGAAGCTATGTATAAATAGAGTTAAACTAAATCGAAATGTCCTTATACAATAATTCATATTATTTATTTTTAGGGCTTGTTTTAATATATTTCTTGACTCGCAGTAACCATTTGTTTTTGTTGACAGGAGCTATAAGCTATCACCGCGGTAAAAGGGAGGGAGTTAATACTATATGATAAGCATGCGCTGTAGAGCTAGTGACTGCTTGATTACTGACCTTCTCAACTAAATTACTTCAATAATATCCAGTGAAAATTATAACAACCATAGAGAGACCTGATATAGTTTGATTGTACTTCACTTCACTATGTTTTGACACTCGTGTGTACACTACATTAGCTCGTAAATTTCGCTTTTAAACAGTTAAAATGAACACAATTATCGGATCTGATGTGCACCGTGTCACCAATATGGCCGTACCCTTATTAATTGCATAATCATGTTTAATCAATTTATTAGTCAATTAAGTTAACATCTACTAAAGTTTTTTTAATTAAAATTATGTGATTTTTATGGATTTGTAGTTTAATGAGATTTTGTAATTTTTAGAGCATTAAAAAAAATGTGAAGTTAAGATAACACTTTATTATTAGGAGTGAGAAGGCCATTTAACTCATTTTTCTCCTACTTTGTCTTCAAAAATTCGACTCCTTTATCTTCGGACGATTTTAGAAACTTTGAGGGGGACGAATTTAAGACCCGATCGATGAAAACAATGAAAGCTTTCTCTACCCTAATGAGTAAAAGAAGACAATTTTAACAAGAATGCGGACGCTCTAGTCTACGAATAGTAATGGTGGTAAAAAATATGAGTAAACCTGGCAGTTGTTAACACCCAGTCGATCGTGATCCTTACTGCCCCAACAAACTGATTCAATAGTTGTTAAAAGTTTTTTTTTTATCAATAAAGATGAACTCGTGCACAAGGACAGGAAAGTTGTTAGGCGTAAAAAATGTATATTAAAAAGGAGTGGGAACGAATTTTAACATGTTTAAGTAGCAGATATATTTGGACTTAAAAGCTTCGATTTTTGGATTGAAATTTATATCAGTTTTTGTTATTTTTTTAGTTTCTTAGAATGATGATTTATAATTATATGAAACGAATAAAATTGTAGTGCAAAATACAATTTTAATGTATTCAAAAAGTACAATGTAAAATAAAAAAATAGAATAAAATAATTTTGATTTAAATTTGTTTATTTTATGAGCTAATGATTTCCAGTTATACCTTTCCTTTCATCAATCTAATATCCAACGTGCATTTGAATGTTATTTCATAAATAATATACTTAGGGCATTGAAAATATTATATTTTAAGAGCGGGCTCACTTACATTCCCGGTTGGGGTGGGTTTCTTAAAAGTTGATCCTTGGATAAAACCCTCATCCCCCTCTTCCCTTCCCCTCCGAAACGAAATCCTGCTCAACTAGCTGAAAGAAGATTTTGATAGTTTTAAGGCTTGGGCCATCGATAACCTCTTTTCTTTCAACCCAAATAAATACAGTCATTGTTATTGGATCTAATCCTCTTCTGAAAACCCATTCCATCCTTTCCTAGCTTATTTTCAAACAGTAAGAAATCAAAAATAATTAATTGAATACATATTAAAGAATTAATACCAATATAACCATTAATTAATACCAATTATTTTATATTTAAGGTGTTGCGTATACCTAGCATTAGGACAGGTAGTTCCATTTTTAGTATATAGTGTACAAACATAAAACATAAATTATTTAAGCATGTTTATAATAATATTATGTGTGAAATTGTTTACTGTAGTTATCGAGATATTGGTTAAAGTTCCCTTTAAGCAGATTTTTCTGGGAAAAAACGAAAGTTTCACAAGTTTGTCGCTCCGTAGAGCGATTGTCGTTAGTTGAGAATGTAAATGACCCCCTTTTTTAGATGAAATTATGATGAACAATTATTTTTTGAAACTTTTTTTGATTAAATGTATATTTCCTGAAAAAAGATACCACACTTACAGTAGAATATTTCATAAAATACCGAAAATTTTACAGGTTAGACGCTCCGTAGGGCTATTATCTTTAGTTTTAGCGTAAAATATAACTGGACCTTTTTTGTAGGTGATCTTAATCTGAATAACTTTTGTTTAAAACTATTTTTGATAAAAAAGAACACCCACTTACAGCAGGTTTTTTCTTGAAATACCGAAAATTTCACTGCTTTGACGCTCCTTAAGTCGTTGTCGTCATCTTTGGCATAAAATATAACTGGGTCTTTTTTATTGAGAAGAATAAAATACTATATCATGTTTACAAGTAAATAAAAAAAAACAAAAAAACTAGATAAATAATCATTTAAAAAAAAAATCCTAACTAGCTTTACACCAGCAGTTTTTTTCCCTTATTTTAAACATTCATTCATAAGAGTGATTTAGTGAATTGATTTTTTTATTGTTTGATTTTTTTATTCTTTATTAATATATAAAAAGTTCTTTTAAGTACTTAACTGAAAAATCGATTAGATTTTTTTATTTCAAATATATCAAATGCACATGTTGCGGTTAGTTGCAAGGACAAATAAAAAATTACTTCCAGACCAGATCTTTAAAGGTCGCCCTTAGATCATGAAGTCTCAGTCTGTGATTCTTCATCCTGCTTGTCACTACTCTCAGCAGTCTCTGGATTCCCAGTAAGTCAATATTTATTATTTTATTATGTTAATATTTTATAAATTCGTAACAGATATCAACAATACAGATTCAACTAAACCTTGATAAATATTTTTTTCTATTACTTAGATATAAATTTTTATTGTTAAATATCACTATTTAGACCAAAATGGATTTTGGATTTGGAATTAAATGTCATCATATTTTACCATACTGAAAAAAAAAAAAAAAAAAAATTGAAGCTATCTATCTATAATTTATTCTAAAAATAACATGATAATATATCCTGACACAGTGCACTAAATATATACTTGCAGAGCATAAAAATAAAAACTACAAATTTACAATAAATGATATTATAATAAACAACAATAATAATAATGTATATGATGCTCATATTAAAAACTAAAAACGTAATAATATCGATTAGTAATATAACACACAATCAGGTGAAAATGAAAGGAACCAAATATGCGTAAATCTTATTTATTATATAGTTAAATATAGTGTAGAGTGTAAGTCCAATTTACTACAGTTTTATGAGATGAAACTTAGAAATCATAAAGATATAATTTCTAAACAAACAAATTTCGATCATTCTTTGCATATAAACCATGCATATTTTTTTATTTAAAAAGTTTTAAACTTGTGAAACGGTACTAGTGTTTTTTTTGTATTCCCTTCTACGCAGTAAAGGGTTAGTTATAGAGTATATCTCTTGTTGCCAACTACTTAGGTGCGGATCTCTAGTACATCTTTCTGTTTTAATAGCTATTAGTGGAAAAATCTGTTCAATACTCTTCTAGATTCAGAATATTCTCACAAATTAACCCGGAATCAAAATATAGTGGCTCTGGAAACGATGAAGACGTAGTGAGAAAACATTTCGACATTTTAAACAGCTTACCTGGTCATCAGTGCCGCTCAGCTGAAGAGGTGGGGATAGTATGCTTACAGCCTCTTCGCGGAAACAAAAATGTATAATATTATAATTATTATTGAACGGAGGAGTGCTCCTTAAAAGTTGTTTAATTTATTACAAACTTAAAATGGTCAATTGCAAAATTTGTAATAGGTCTGTTAGCCGAGACGACAAAATGAAAATTGCATGTGTTATCTGCCAAAATATTTTTCAATTTAAATGCCTTAGGTCCGAAACTACATCGTCAGAAACTGATAAAAAATGGACATGGGCCGAATGCGAATTAGCATCATGGAAATCAAAAGCGAAAGAATCTGACTCGATGATAAAGCTACTGAGGTGGCTAGTAGAAGAAGTTAAGGTGATAGAGAAACAATCTATAGAAAATACTAATCTGAAAGCTAAAATATCGGACCTAGAGGGCCTTCTAAATAGTGCAGAACAAAATAAATTGGCGGAGAAGCAGGAAGAGACTTTGGTAGGTACTATACTCAGTGTTGGTGCAACCCTTGGCTTTAAGCTGTTCTCGGACGATCTGGACCATGGCGTGCGGCTCAGGTCCAGGCAAGAAGGAACCGCGGGGTCTATTATTGTAAGATTTGTACGGCAAACCATGAAAGATGAGCTTGTGGGGCAGATAAGGGCAGATAAGGCAGATAAATAGGGACTTCTCCACGCCCCATAGTGACTGGGGTGAAAATGAGCTGCACCGTATATGCGTAAGCGAAGCGATGATGTCCACCAATAAGTACCATGTATTTTTTATTGAAGATATTTTATTTTTTTCTATTGAAGATATTTCATTTTTTTATATTGAAGATATTTTATTTTTAGTGGTATTTTTCCCAAATAAAATAGACAATTGCACTGGGCCGAAGGTCGGTGGTGAGGGGCTGGACTACGTTTTCTATCCGTTTCATAACCCTTAGAGCATGATTATGGAAGTTTTGGAGATATCTGATATATATATATATATATATATATATATATATATATATTTTTTTTTTTTTTTCCCATGTGAGAACCTCCAGCGGTCCCCTTAAAGACCAATACAGTTTGAAAAAAATAGGATTAAATTATAGTCAATGTGTAGTTCGTTTTCTATATAATTGTCCACACTTTTCTCTCACTAAATGCCTAGCTGTGATATACAATCGTCTCATTCCTATTCATTTGATACCTATTGCTAATTTAGGATACATATTGATTGCAGCATTCGTCGTAAAATTGTGTAGTTCTAAAAATCCTTTTAGATTGGAAGAAATTAACAAATAAAAGTAAATAAAATAAATTTTTAATGGTATATTACAACATACCACCATCTACAAAGAAAACAATTGTTCAATAACGAATTAGTAATCACTCGAATGTTGTGATATGCTTTTAAATCCATTTCAATATCTCGAAACATTTCAGTCTTACTGCGATGTAAAAGAAGATAATTTAAAAAAAAAAATCAATTTATTTTAATTATAAATATCATCAATTTAAAAAAATCCATCATTTAATATTTGATGAATTGATGATTTTTTAAAAATTATCTTCTTGAAACTTTCTTAAGATAGAGGAGAAATCCTCAAAATTATTTTAGTATTATTATATTACTTTATACTTTATTATATTACTCCAGAAATTTCAACTACATTTTAAAATTCACTTTCTTTCTTAAAATGAATAATATACAAAAGGAAAACGACCGTCCTTTCATATTTTGGCTTACTCTCTTTAAATATCAAAATATTACAACGAAACTCACCCTTCGGAGGTAATAAATATTTAAAAATACACATATTTTTATATACTTTTTAAATACTCATATGTTCTCTTGAAAAATCTTATTTATAGCCAATCTCTAACCTAGCTTTCTGACCTTAAATCTGACGTGCCTAGTAAAAAAAGTACATTTACCAGAAGTGTTGAAGGATTTGGCCATGGAAAAGATAGGAAGTATCTCAGCACTAAAAATATGTACAAATATTAAAATAATTAAAAGGTTAAAAATTGGAGGGAAATTACAGGCAGTGGGATACTTGTTGATGAGCATAGAGAAACCAATAAAACACAATATATAAGTATAATAGGTTCAGCACATTACTATTTCCTGAGAATAACAATTATTATTTTTTTGGACGCAGGGAGCTCTGGAATGCATAGATACGTTGAAAACTGCACATAGGAAATTTCACCAGATTACTGATTCTTACTAGCGGTAGGAAAGTAATTTGGTGCCCTTCATTGTTGGCATTGAAAATTTGAAATCATTTATTTATTATTTTTTATTTTATGATTCTGTAAAAACTGATCTTGAGTCGATTTTTTTTCTCAATTTTATTGGATTAAATTCGATACAAATTCGTTGATTTATTTAATAATAATATAAAATTGATAAATATCAAAATCATAAAACGTTTGCAGGTAATTGTTGCATTATAAAAAATATTGAAATATGAAATTTAAAAATGGATAATAAATATTTTGGAATGATTTAAAAAGTAGATATATCATAATAACGCACTCGTACTTTAGGTTGTTCGTATGCCACCCAGATCATTTGTTTTTTATTTTCAATCCTGCTGGCAATTTCTTGTATACGGAATTGTACCATAATTGTAAACGTAGAAGTTTTTTCATTGCTTGTATTGCAGTTCAAATAAATATAAATATATTAAATATATATACATTATTATTTTACACTTATACTACTATTTATTGCATAGTTATTATTTACTGATCATGAAAACATTCTAATTTATATTAAAAAGTTTATATATATTCTTTTTTTTTTGCATTTTCTCCTAGATGCAATCAGATGTATTATTTCGTTACGATTTCCTCGTTCTTTAATAATGAATTATGCTTTTGGTTGTAGGAATTTACGAAAAGACTTAAAGTTGTACGATGGTTGTAGAAATTTCTAACAAGAAAAGCAAGGAGGCAGTCGAAGAAGACGTGCAACGCCTGAGGGACTGGCTGGACAAGCAGCCTCACCTCCCTCACGATGTTGGTAGGCCATCATCTATTACATTCTTGAAAGCATTCAGCATCTCAACATTATAAACAGGCATTCATCAAATAATATTGTAGAATAGTTAAGTTTACTTTGGATTAATAAATTGCAGACGTGGAGAGATTTGATAATGGATATTAGAAATGGGTTGAATTGTATCAATCTGATACTTTGTCACTGTTACCGAATCGTAACAGATATGTTAAAATGTGACAAACTGAAAGTATCAGGTACTTTTAGGCCCAACCTGAGACCGCTGCACAGTGCGACCTTCATGCACAAAAATCTAAGTAGTTTTAGACGTTTTTTAATAATATAGCCTGTTTCAGTTATGAATGTTATTGAATTAACAATGAATTAAGTGTTTTTAAACAAAAAGAATGCTTAATTTTATATTTAGATGATTCAAAAGGTAAAAATAGGTATATTGACTTATTAATTTTTGGCAAGCTTAGTTTTTAAATTCCTCAAGAATTTATATTTTCCAGTATTATAATTTATAATTATAATTATAATTTATAAACAGAATTATAAATTATAATTTATAATTTCCAAACAACTCTTATTTGATTATGTGAGTGATTTTTTAAACCTAAAAAATAACTGAAGGAAAAAATGTTCAAATCGTATTAACTCAACTTTGGCAAAAAATATACCGCACCTTCGATTAATTTAAGGATTGATTTAATTTATTGATTTAAGGGATTTAGATTCTAGATATTCTAGATTGTTTTCTATCAATTTTGCCTACAAAACACTAACTTTTCTTTTCTAAGATCGATATGTCAAAAACTCTGTATTTGACAAAAATAAAAATAATGAATACTTATACAGTTACTTCATATTTATATTTATTTTACTTCAGGAATTAATGGTTTGTCAAAGTTGACTAGTTTTAATATAATAAATGAAAAAAAATATTAAATTATTTTATTTGTTTTATGGTATTGTATTACTTTATCATTATATTAATTTATCAGTTTAATTTTTTTTCCGAACATAAATTTAAAACAATTTTACATTTTTTTAAATTTATTGAAATTACAATCAATCTCATTATAAGCTTATTAGCACTTTAGTTCCAGAATACAAATTTATAAAAAACTAAACAAAAAGTACATAAAAAAAATATATAATATTTTTTTAATATTCTCAAAAATTGGCTTCAAACCATAACTGTTTGGCCACAAACTATCGGTAGCTGATAAGCTTCCGACACAAAATTTAATAGACATAAATTCTTGAAATAATAATGTTTTCGCTAGGAAGCTCAGTTTTATAACTATAAATAAAAATGATTTCCTTATACGCCTATCACACTATAAATCGGTGCCTCAAAAAGTGACCCTGAATTATTAGTTTTCGAAGTTAGCAGTATCACAAAAACGTCACTCGGCGGTGCGACGGCCATCTACTGACACATACAGACACACACACATAAGCTCTTGTTTCTGCAGGTCTCATTCCGTTATAATTTTCGTTTTCTTTCAGCTGGTAGCAAGTTCCCGAGATATTTCTTCGTGTTCCTAGACAGCATTAGAACAGTCTATTTCCCAAGATAAAGCCTTAGCAATCGACGGTTTCAACATTTTATGCAAAAGAACCCGCTTAACTTATATCTTATTCTGATGATGCAGGCTTGTTCAGCTCAGAAATTTGGAGGAAAAAAAAGAAGTATTATAACTCTTAAAACAAGTAATAAAATTGTTTAATTAGAGTGGGGAAAAATCGCGTTTATGACCTTTATCACCGAACCATATGATTATATGAAAAAAACAAAACAAATGATTTCTGTATGAAATGTCAATATATTTTATTATGACCTTCAAGTAAAGTACCGCTTTTGACTCTTAAATTTCAACTAAAATCTATTATATTATTTACATTGATATAAAAGTCTAATTTACCAAATTTTAGATGTTTTACATTATATTTTAATATAATTTTTGATGAAAGTCAAATATGACCTTCAAGTAAAGTACCACTTTCGCTTTGCCAATTTCAACCAGAATTTACTATGTTATTTATATTAATATGTATTTCTCAGATACCAAATTTGAAAAGTTTTGCGTTATATTTTAATATAATTTTTGATGAAAATCAATAGTGACCTTCAAGTAAAGTACTAGTTCCGGTAATCATGCAGTGACCAAAAAAGGAGATTCACAACTAGATTTTACAGTAATTCTAAATACAAAATTTTCACTTTCTATGGCTAATCGTTTTTGAGTTATGCGAGATACGTACGAACGAATGTACGAACGAACGAACGTACGTACAAAGGTCACTAAAAATTGAAATAAATACATCGTTGAATACGTTATTGTATCCGATGCCCTGCCATTAATTTACGAATCCTGCCATAAAAAGTTTTTAGGCCAATTGAGAGTTTTGCTCAGAATGACAAAATTTAGTTCTCAACGAAGTTCCAGATCATTTAATTGAAACTACTTTTTCTATAAAATACTGCGGGATTCTTTGAAGTTTGTTGCATAATTTTCATAATTTTACAATCATTCTAAATTCCCAGCGCCAGGCTCCTCGCTTATCGACCAATTCACTTAATGACGTAGTCGCCAGAAAGGAACTCAAAGTCATAAAGTGAGGATTACCTATATTCATAATGTACACATCGATTCATATCTTATTTTTACATTATTAAAATTTGATTTCTGTCTTAGAACATGAACTTCTATTGGCATTTGTCTACGGTACGAAGACCCTGGAAAGGGCCAAACAAAAGCTAGATGCCTATTTCTCGAATCGTAATAGGGCGACGAAACTCTACGATGAGATTGGCAGAGACGTGAACGCGCAATACAGAGAGAAATCTAGAGCTATGTAAGTACTTACTACATCTGTATTTACGATATTTTCAAAGTTCATACGGAATGAAACATGTATAGCATGTATAGTATTTAACTAGAAGTAGGTAGTATGTATATTAAAGAACATGTTACATTTTATCAGGAAAAAAATAGTTCTTCAACTGCCTATTGAGGTCTATTATTTATTTGAACAGGGTGCCCGATATAAATCAGCTCAAATACTTTTCACGGCCAAACGAATGGTTTAATAAAAAAATGACGGAGAAAAATTTGTAATCCTACTTCTATAGTTTCAATAAATGCTGCTATGCTTAAATGCTTTTATTTTTTAAAATTGACGGGACAAGTCCGGGATGCGGAAAAGAACTAGGCTTTTACAGACATCACCTTCTAGCCCTGGAACCAGAGCCAAAATTGATTTTCATTTTATGAGTTTGAATGTGAATTACGATAGGAGGGGTGTAAGACATTCAAAGTAAAATAAGCCTTGTTTACCATTCCAAAACCGCTATCTATAACCGCTATTTATTCAAGAAAAAACGACCATGCTGAATACTCTTTCTGTTCTTCCTAAAAATGAAGAAACATTGGGACCCGGCGAATCATCAGTAGAAATTTCTATATTTACTTGCAACCGATTTGAATATTTGGCCCAAAAAGTGGTATAATTATAATTGCTTCATACACATGTTTTAAAATTTTGAAAAAGGAATAAAAATTTGGATCATTTATTCCTTTAAATTGTCTGAACATTATATAAATTAAGATCGCCCACTGTGCGTCAGTCACCCATCGACGGGTGATATTCGCAGCATTTGGAATAAATTCCATGTTGCAAATGAAATTTAGCCTCTATTTCAAATGAGAAAATCATAAATTATTTTATTTAATAAACTATACAAATGAGAAATGTATAAAAAACTAGAATGCTATAAGATATAGAATAATACATTTTGTATGTACAATAATATTTTTGTAATGAAATCATTTATTACCTTCGATGGCCCTATCAATACGTCAACTTTTATAATTAACTATTTATGAAATCTTATATCTTTAAAACACCACTAAAAAATGCAGAATTTTAATATATTTTATTATAGGGAGCAGGGAAGCTCAGTGGTAAGTCAATAATCTCAAGGTCCCGGGTTCGAGACCGACTGAGGCAGATAATTATTTATTCTGTATTCAGTCCTGGATCGACCCTGTGGGATCGGAGGATCCTCCTGAGGCTCAGCCAGCCTCTATAAAGTGGGTACCCTTAATTGGGGAAAATTCTGGAAGTTGAGCGTGATCTGGGCCGAATCACCTCCCTGTACAACCGTTGGCCTAGAAACAGTACGGTACCCAAGTACAAGTACTGAACAAGTACAACAAGTACTGAACCCAAGACCCTTCACGGGTTGTAATGGTGCAGGTTATTTATATTAATCAACATTATCCTTTGAGTTTTTAATTGCAGATTCAGTTGAATTTTTAGCAGTTTATTCACAAGGCTTGACATATTTTTGCAAAAGATATTTGAGAGACTCAAGGCTTTGTTTTAGAAACTTTCAAAAACAGCCTTAGAAAAGTTCCCATCTTTTTTTGTGTTTTTCCACTCATTAATTATTGATTTTTTCCACAGAAACCAGTTCTTCTTGTCAAATTCTACCCCCGAGGGCTACAGAGTTTATTTCTTGTCGATGAACGATTGTTTTGAAAAAGCATTTGACCACTCGCACGAGGCGACGCGGATGCTGATGATGCTGGAACTCTGTCTGATGAAGTGGCCTGAAGCCATTGGAATCTACCTGATCCTTGACTGTATCGGAATACCTTCTTCGGTGATTACAATGCTCAGCCCCACTATTCTGGCGACAAGTTTGAGGTGTTATCAGGTGAACTTCATTAATAATCTCATATATATTTTCTTTCCGGACTGGATTTGGTATGATTCGGATATTGCACCACACTCCGGGAGCATCATCCCTCGACTATTTTAAAGCGCAACGTGCCTAAAGAAATCATCAAATATTGCAAGTTTGCAACTACTGCACCACGCAACCTTATGACTAGTTGATATCATAAGTATAGTCCTACTTCATCTAGGTTCATGTTGTAGTGGACTAAGCAGTCATAATTGTTCCAGTTGTTTCGCTTATATTGGGTGCATTGAAAAATTAATGGTTTGGTTTTTCATTATTATCTAAACCATTTTCAACAGTGCCAAATTATTTATGTAAACGCCTAGGTAGCACTGTCAAATGATCAATAAGTGGATTAATAATATGGTGTGTTTCATACTTTTAAATAAACCCGTCCTGCTACAGTCCATGAATGGCCCAAGTGGTAATAAGCACTGTTGTAGATACTGTGGACAATACCGCCCTACAGTCCCCATATTGGTGACGCCATTTGTATTTCACAAAAGGACAGCTTGTGCCTGGAATATTTAGCTGGATTTATTTGAGGACTCTGGAAAGGAGTGTGATGAGAGGTCAGACCCTATATTGAAGGCCACGAAGGAAGGATGAAATGATTGATTGTTGATGATATGGTTATACCGATAGTCTAATATTAATCTTATATCTATCCACTCGCCCATTAAATATAACGTTCTCAGCTAAATACTGCCATGCTGATAATTCTTGTTCCTGTAATCACCTTGTTCGATAGATTTTGGGTAGGATAGAAGTATAATAATAATAATAATAATAATAATAAGCTCTTTATTTATTCAGGGACAAGTCCCTTTAGAATAACAATTACAGGCAATGATGGGTGGGCTTCAGAGCCTTAGAGTTATTGATATAGGAACATATGCGTTAACAGATAATTAAAAATAAAAAAAAAATAAAAATAAAGAAAAGTCAATAAATAAATACAAATGAAAATTATAACAAGTCATAATGCAATAACTTCTAGCATATGAAATTGGTATTAATATTCTAATTGATTATGTCTTAAAACAAAAACCACACGAAATTCGTATGTTAATAAGATATGACAAAATTATAAATGAAGGAATATATTCACAAATGTTGATTGACATCATAGAAAATCTATTTACAATGTTTTTTGGAACTGGATAGAAAATAAGTGATTGAACAAGCGGGATTTGAAGGTGATAAGAGTATTGGAGCGACGAATGGAAGGAGGAATGGAATTCCATAAGGACGAGGATCGGACAAGAAAAGATCTGTCGAAAGCTGCGGATCGGTGGGCCGCTATATATAAATCTGAAGGCCGAGAACGGGTATGACGGGAATGAACAGAGGATTTGAATTGAAGGAGATCGAAAATATAAGGCAGTTTCTTGAGGTGGAGGATTAATCTGTCTAGATGAGGGTTAAACCCTCCTTTTGACTCGTTGTGCAGGCACCACCTTTAATGGAGCTTCTTGTTAGGAATTGATTTGGAAGGAAGATTGGGATGGAGCTGGATCTTTGGGATTGATTGGTGGAATCTGTGGCGGTCGTTTCATTCTTAGGGATACGTTTTTAGAAATTTCCTTTCTTAGTATTTTATGCTGTGCTAAGGAGGTTGGGGGCTGAGGATGGAAGGTCTGTGGTTGAGGATGAAAGGCCTGAGGCTGAGGAAGGAAGGTCTGATGCTGTGGCTACGTCTGTCGTCTCGACGCTGTCCCTGAGGGTTTCACTCAAGAGCTACCCGGACGATGTCCTCTTTCATCCTTAATATATGCCCGACCACTCCCATTTTCTTAGCTTGATTTCATCTTCTATTATACTCTGCTTTGTCCTTCTCAGTAGTTCCTCATTGGACATGGTTCTTGGCCACCAAATTTTCAGGATAGACCCGCATCTATTGCAGAAGATCGGGTCACATGCTATGTCTCCGTGACGTAGAGGAGCACGGATTCAACTCCAATGCCCAGACTTTTTTACTTTTCACGCCAAAGCGTGCGAAGCTGCGCAAAAGCGTCCTTTGCCTTTCTGATCCTGCTTTCCCAATCGTCGTCAGTTCCCCCATCTCTCGTCACTATACTTCCAAAGAATGGAAAGGTCTCCACTTCTTCTAATGTTTGGCCACAGATTGGCTCCATATTTCATGCTTTTATCCTGATTGATTTTGTTTTAGATACATTTATTGCTAATCCATAACTCAGTGCCGCTTTACATCTTTTCCTGGATATCTGAGAATCGATGGGCCTTTTCGCATGTATTGTCCGCATATTCCAACCGCCTATGGAGGCCCCAATTGATCCTCCATCGCTATTCTGCTGTATTCTCTCTCTCTTGACCTCATACAACACCAGTTTAAACAATAGATACGACAGCAAGCAGCCCTGTCTAACACTTTTTGTGGTATACAGCAATTCGGAAAGGCTCCCTTCGTGGGCACTGGAAATCCCTATACATTGCCTGGATGAGCCTTATAATCCTTTCTGGGATCTTCCATTTTCCAGGGTGGTCCAAATTCTGTCTCTCTCCACGCTGTCAAACGCCTTCAGGAAATCCACCAACACCATGTGGAGGGTATTCTCCAGACTGTTCCTCAATTGTCCTAACAGTATTTATTATATCTTTCCCCTCCCCTTTCTAGTCAGTACTGGCATACGGGGTTCGGCAGTAGTGCGATGGGATAACGCATGCCACTGCTCCCATAAACAATACTTTATTTTCATTATTTTCTTATTATACAATAATCACTCTGAGGACTGTTTATTTTGGGATACAATATTTTCATGCTACTGTGGTGCAGCCCGGTGCGCGGTTGTACGCACCTTACAGACGGGGCTTTACCTTATCTACTGCCGAACGGCATGGATAGCCCTCTTGGCTCTCTGCATCCGTCCGGTCCCAGTCTGCATCCGTCCTGTGCCGTCCAGCCCTCTTGGTCCGCCGCATTCGTCCGGATCCCATCCAATTGCATCCGTCCGGGTACTGGTCCAGCCCTCCTGGTCCGCCGCATCCGTCCGGATCCCATCCAGCTGCATCCGTCCGGGTACTGGTCCAGCCCTCCTGATTCACAGCACCCTTCCGGTTTTCATGCTTCTACCTTCCTGGACTCAGTCAGCCGGTGGTGGCTCGCCGCCTTCGGGTGGTCTGGCCCTTCCCAGGGTGAAGTGTTCCGGACCAACCACCTCCTTCTACCCGTACGTGATATCCTTGAAGAAGGGATACGCCTCCTCCACCATCAGACGGGGGAAGTCCGACTCGTCGAGGGCGAAGACCCCAGTTTTTCTCGACAACGTGGCTCGATGTTCTCCTACTGCGGTGCAGGATATAATGACGTGCTCTGCCGTCTCAGGGACTCCACAGGTGGGGCTACGGGGGTCTATGTCCTTTCCGTGTTCCTGTAGTTTCCCCCGGAAACCTCCATGCCCTGTCAGTATCTGCGAGACCCAGTAATCAGGGAGGACCCATCTCGCCCTCAGTCTTTCTTGGACGGTGGGGAAGAACTTCCTCAGGGTAGCCACTTTCTGACTCCCTACGCATCGTCCGCTCCACTCCTCGATGGCATCCTCCCTGAATATCCTCTTCCAGTTGGGGGTATCGCAAACTCTGGTCCGGAATCCCTCCGACAGCACCTCGAGCCCTGCCTCTTCACCTTGTATTTTATTCTGTCTCCTGGACGAGGTCCAGAGGCATCACCGCCGGATCTGCATCTAGCATCTGCACCGCCTCAAGCGACACCGTTCTATAGGCCTTAGTGACCCTAAGCAGAGCCAGTCTCTCAATTGTGGCCAGTCTCCTCCTCTGCAGCTGCGTGAGGTGTTGGCTCCACGCTGGGGATGCGTACCTCAGGATACCCATGACCACGCCATCGTAGCATACCTGATGCCCCAGAACGCAGCCCCAATCCTGTATAAGCCATTTATAAACCGGGCCACATCCTATCCTTCAAGAAATCTAGGTGAGGGGTGACGTGGAACCCTATGCAAATCTTCACCCATCCTCACTCTCTGACCATCTATGTCCAGTATGATAGGGTGAGCCCTGTCTGTGGAGCCTCTTCCGAGCATAGCCTGGATCTTGGATGCGGCCATACTCAGCTTCCTCCTCACGCACCATTCCGACACGAGACGTGCGCACCTCTCTACCTGTATCTTCAATCTAACTCTGCTATCCTCGGGCACTATGACCGCCAGGTCCTCGACGTAAGCCATGGCAAGGAACCCTCTCTCCTCTCATTCTCTTAGCAGCTGGTCGAAGACAAGCTTCCACAGGGCCGGACCCAGGACAGATCCCTGCGGACAACGTCTTTCTATGCTTCGCTCCACCTCGTAGTGGCTACCTCTGATATTCACGCTCATGTTACTGAGGTAACTACTAACGAGGGAGTACAAATTGCTGGGGGTGTCCACCATGGGGCGTACACTAGCCCTTCGGCGTCGGAGGGATATACTCGCCGCTTCTGTGATGTCGCCCATCAGCATTGCCACCCTATTGTCAATCTCTGACTCCTCCTCTATCGGCGCCATCTCCTCCCACTCTCTATCCGCGAGTACACCCTCCAATTTCCTGGAGAAAGCCCTCTAGTCCGTCGATCAGTTCCTGGCTTCCTCCTGCACCACACTAAAGGTGATGATCCGGTGGTCGGAGCTCGTGTCGGATCCGTAGGGTCCAGTCCGCAATGCGCCACTTCATGGTATCCGTGGCGAGTGTCACGTCGACACAACTCTGGCCCCTCTCTCCAACAAATGTGGGGTCAGAAGGCTCGTTGATGATCACGAACTGACACCTCGCCAGGCTCTCTTCTACGGCTCTTCCTCTGGCGTCTGAGCGCACTGAACCCCAGGCCGTGCTCCACGAGTTGGTATCGGAACAGACTATCGCGATTCTATGCCTTTGCGCGACAGCCTCCACGGCAGCTATACTATCCTCGGCGTTAGCTGGTCTCAGCGGCCACGTACATACATAACATGCCACCTGATCTGCCGTGGTGAAATTCTTCAGTTCCATCACGTCGAGGGCAGGATTGACAATCACTATTGCCGCTCTGGGTCTCTTCTCTCCACTGCTGGTGGAGAGCTACCACCCTCGACGTGACACCAAATCCGGCGACCACGTTTTTCTGACACCATGGCTTCTAGATCGCGATGATGTCAACGTTCCGGGTGAGAGTACGTAACTCATCCACGAACATTCGTCTTCGGCCCGTGTTGACCTGCAGGATCTCCAGCCTACGCATACCGAGTCTCTTGGCACTTCAGGCTGAGCGGGGACGGGGGGAGAGGAGAGAAGGAATTGGAGGGATTGGAGAAGCAGGGCCACATCCACACCCTCCTTTCTTTCTCCTCACACTTTACCTGTGGGATCTTTCCGCACAGGTATTTCTGCAGTGTCCCTTCTTCCCTGTGCTTGAGATCCCTTCTCACATCAATCCGCTGCCATCTACTCTTGGCAAGGCCCACTTCGAGTTCCTTTTCCGCCATCTTTTCCCAGTTCAATATTCTTCTTGCCTGGTCGGCCCCTTCCGTCCTTACCAGGACTGCACCAGACTTTTTGACTTTTTCAATCTTGGCCTCTGTCCCGATGGCCTCGAGGTCCTCCTTAAACGGGAGTTGCTCGAAGATTATTCCGGGGAACCAGTTACCGTCGGTCCCCTTTCCTTTCACAGTAATGTAGGTGATGTAGGAAGAGACTTTAGATAGAGAAAGACTAAGAGTCTTTAGGGCCACTTTCCCCAGCACGCTCGCATATGTCTTCCTTCTTGGTGCATTTCCCTTCTTCTTCTCCTCCTCAGCCTTCTCTTACCATGGCCCTTCCACTTCATCCTCTGTGGTATCCGTGACCACTGTCACGTGTTTAACCAGGGCTGTTGGGTTCTCTCCTGTTTGGGGCCTTGGGACCTGTGCTTGTTGTCTGGATGGCCCCACCGTTTCTTTATCTATCCTCCTCTCTTGAGCCCGGATCTGGGCCGTGTGTCTCAAGCTCTGGGTCTTCTCCTTCATAAGCTTTAAGGTGTCGATCATCTTATAGGCCCTGATCGCTGTTGGGGAGACCCACTTCTTCTTCTCCCCATCATATGCTCCGACAGCCTCGCTGATCGATTTTGCAACCATCGGAGCAACGACCGCCGAAACCTTTTCTGCAATTATCACGTGGAGGTAATCCGTGGCTAGAGCCTCTATAACTACGTGATTAACGAGCTGGGGAACTCCTCTCCACTTCTCTTCGAGGGCCACGATCATGTCTCTCATCTTCGTGACCCTCCCGTTCAAGTAACCCTGCTGTTCAAGAGTACACATTGTCCTTTTGCGGAGGTTCTCCCTCATACCCTCCGCTGCTTTCCTTCCTCTCGCGATGTGGAGGAGGGAGGTGGAGGGTTCTTGGCCCTTTTGGGCTTTCTTGAGTTCTGAGGGGTGCCCTTTGGACCCAGGTTCTCATCGGCCCACGTCTCCACGCCAGTCGATGTGTTTGTCTTGGCCACGCCTGCGTAGGAATTCGTGGATTTAACAGCCACCATTGTGTTTTCCGGCTCCATATTACCGGCCATTTTGACCACCCTTTGGGGTTTTGGGGTCTCTTCTTCAAGCTTCATTGACGAAACCTCATGATTTTTCGGTCTATCGACCGAAGATTTAGAATCCCACATTTACGTAGTAAATTACGTAAAATAGAGGTTCCCAAAAAAAGTTGTTTACTGTGCGCTTTCCGCGCGCGGTTTTCACCTTTCCGCACTTAAACTAACTTATGACTAATTTCAGTCAAATTACCTCTTGTCCTGCTCTCACTAAAAGTCAAATAAAAATAAAAACACAAAATAAGCCCTATAACGGGTGAAAAAACTTATAATTTTTTTTACTCTCCTGTCCTCTGGGCATCCCGATTCGCCACTTAGTGTCCCTCGGAACTCGGAACACGCACTCACTCGCGCCAGCACACCGTTAACGACGGACAAGCACGCCTTACTTCACTTGCGTCGCGTAGCAGGCTGAGCTCTGAAGGAGAATGCAATAGGTAGGGATAATCCCACAGAGCGCCCAGACGTAGGTCCTTCCTCATCGACACCCGGAGAGCTACTCCGTATTTATTATATCTATGCAGGAACGATTCGGCCTAAAGCCGTGCTGCTCTCTTCCAAGGTATTATTCAACTTCGGGCTATATTCTTTTAAGGATAATCCTGGACAAGACCTTACCAGGCACCGAGAGAAGCGTGATCCTCTCCAATTGCTGCATTATCTCTTTGATGCAGTCCTTCGACAACGTGGTGTTCATCCATATCTTCCAGAACAGTGGTAAGAGTCTCTCCGCCACACCTTCAAGCCATACTTTTAATAGTTACATCTTCGATGCTATCGATCCCTGGAGACTTATCACCCTTTAGGGCGTTTATGGCTTCTGTGATTTCCATTAGAGAGGGAGGCTCATCGTCAATTTGCATTACTTTCCTTGGTCTAGCTTCTTCTTCTTCTTTCCCGAGCTGCTTCTGGAGTACCTCCCAAGCACCACTCCTCGTCCTGATGGTTCAATAATTCGTCGAAGTACTGACGCCATCTATCTCGTTGAGCATTGTCCTCAGTCAGAATTTCACCTGTTTTATTTTTGACCGGCTTCTTTATTCTTTTCCTTCGGCTTTTCGTTCTTTGGAATGATTGCACCTAGCCGCTGCCTCCGCTCTGTTAGCATCCTGGAAATCCACTCTCTTCTATCCTTTCTTGGTCCTTTCTTCATCTCCTTATTCCTGTTAGAATACCGCCCAGTTAGAGCATTTTTTATTTCCTTAATGGCCGCCTTGTTTATCTCCAGCTTTAGCCTTAGCTTTAGCTAGTCTGACACTTCCCTGAAGGTTAACCCCAGAAAAACGTGCTTAACGCAGTGAAGTCCGCCCTGCAAGTTATAAAGTTTGTGTAGATAATAAAAGCATGCAAGGACGAAAATCTCTTAACGCAGCTTGCAAAGCAATGGCATCCCTGAAGACCAAATACCAATACCTGAAGAAAAAAAATATTTTATGTTATTTTATAATGATCTAAATTTTTAACTTCATTTTTTCTAATATTTCTTTAATTATTTTTCTATGCATTATTATCAATTATTTTTTTTTAGTTCTTTCGATTTTTTTTAATTTATTAGAATTAATTTTGTGATTAATTGGATTTTTTTTATAATTTGTGTACTTGTTGTAGACAAGTAGGTATTTTTAATACCTGTAATATATTATGATTTGTAACATTTAGAATTATAATTAGTAAAATTTTACTATAAATATGCAATAATTTACCTAATAGTCATAATTTTATTCTTTTCCAGGATGGATATCCAATCAAGCTGAAGGGAAGTTTCAATATCAACGCATCTTCTTTCATTGAATTTGTAGCTAACAACTTGTTCAAACCCGCGATGAAAGCCAAGTTATTTAACAGGGTAACTATGATTGTAGGAATCAAATTAATTTATGTAATATTTAAACTGAAAAGTTTTAATAACTTGCACAAGAGCGGCTGTTCTTATTTATTGAATACAAGTTTAGGGGGTATAAAGAGATTTCAATAAATTAGGAGATTCTCAATTCGGTATACTTTCTTTCTTATACAACATTATAATCTATATATTTAAATTTCACACCTGTCTATGAGACAACCAGTGAATATGCTGGCTAAAAACGTGTTAACGTGGCATAAAAGGCATGAGAAAGAGTAATACCCAGCGGCACATCTTCTTGTCGTGATGATCGGATATAGTTAGTCTAGGAGATCCCTCATCCAGCTCCTCTTCAGCCTTCTACGAGTGTTATCAGGTATGTTGGTTGTCGCCATGTCCTTGTATGAGTGTGTTAGGATGTCCGTTTAAGTTATTGTGAAATCGTTTGTAGTGGGTCCGTATGTGTTCGTTAACTGTAGGCATATTGACGTCTGTATGTAGCGTAAAGTTGCTGATGTACCAAGGAGCTTTGGTGATATTCCTAAATGTTTTTGACTGAAAAATTTGAAGTTTTTGTACGTGTGTTTTTTTGGCTGTCCAGTATATCTGTGAAGCGTAGGTCCAGATGGGCTTGAGTAAGTAATTGTAAGTGTTCAGTTAATGTATCAGTTTCAATTTCTAGTTGTCCCAAGTTGTCTTTGGTTTAGCGTTTTTTGTTTATTCTTGATGAGTGGGCTCCATGCCATTCTTCTGTCAAATGTCAGGCCAAGGTATCGAATTTTGTCTGTCAGCGGAATTAATACATGGTCGAGGTATATTGGAGGGCAGGTTTTTAGTCGGAGAGTAAAAGTAATATGTTGAGATTTGTCTTGATTAAATCAAATTTTCCTAAGTTTGCACAAATCATGAAGTTATGTTAGATGGTGTTGTAAAGTCTGTGAGGCGTGTTCTGGATCTTTAATGTTTTGTTAAAATTGTTGTATCGTCTGCATACGTCACTGTCAGAGTTTCGGTGCTGTTTGAAATATCGTATGTATACACGATGTACAGCAGCGGAGCCAGTACTGATCCCTGAGGTACTCCTGCTGAGGCCGATCGAGTGGCAGAACAGTTTTGAGCCTTGGTAGACAGAGAGAAATTTTTCAGAAAGAAAGGAT